>QEPC01008745.1:3374320-3403137 GCA_003113815.1 Sphenodon punctatus
GTCAGTCACTGAGGAGCAGACTTCCAGGCACCAGGGGTGGAGAGGCATGCAAGAAACGAAACTAATTATCTGCCTCCCCCCTTCCCAACACCTTCTGAGCTAGTCACTGTTCCTGAACAGCAGGTGTTGAGTAGGATTTTTAGATTGCTTTAAGTTTCATTTCACTTTTGTAATGAAATGAAACTTAAACCATAAACTGAAACCTTGTGTTATGCAGTGTACAGACTCATTGAGTATGTAATGTATGTATTTCACTACAGACTCCTCTTCTATTTGGCACCAATGCAGGCCCTGCAGCATGTATGTTTCATAAGTGGCCTGGAAAAATATACGGAGGTGGCAACCCTACCCTTACCACCCATTACTTTCGCGTTTCCTTTAGCTTAGTTGAAGTGTGGAGCTAGATGTTTGCCAGCTGGTGTCCTTCTTGCACCCTCCCACACTCTTGGGCACCCCCTAGTTTGAGAGCCTACTAGGGCCTTACTCCAGCCTATTCCAGGCAACATATAGCTGCATCACCTCAGTAACACACCAGGTGGCAGTATGCCTCAGGAAACAATTGTTACTTCCATGCTGAGACTTAACTTATTCTCTGAGCTGCCCTCAGCCAGTGTACTTTTGGATTCATACAAGACTCGTCCTGCATGAATGTAGTCTGAGTTTCCTGCCTCAGTTCCTTGTGGCACTTCTGCTCTAAGTTCCCATTTGAACCATAACCTTTTGTAGCATCGCCCATGCGTCCTGTTTTCATGTAAAGGGCTTCTCAGAATGTTTGATTTGGCAGGGACCTCCGGCATCATGCTACTGAGAGCTTTTTCATGTAATAAGCAAGGTTTCCACCTCACTATATAAAGCGATGTTTCTTTTCTCAGCCTACCACTAAGGTTAGTTTAGGGTAACCCTTAGCGCCCAAGCTCCCAAATTATGCATGAGGACCTCCAGCAGGGTTGTGGCAAGTGTAGATGGGGGTCACAATTCTGACTGGTTTGATGTACTGTGCAAGCCTTTGATGTTATCAGGAATTGCTGGATTAACTGTCAGAAGAAAACAAAAATAGGTGTCAATCAAATGGTTTGGCAACCACTGATCAATTAGGAGAGGCTAGATCAATATGGTTAGTTTTAATTTAAGGATTAACTACTAATTTGGCAATGCTTGAAAATAGTATGCTATGGGGGGTCTACTGATGGGTTAAATTCACAGACTACAACGTCCGTATCGGCACTGTTATGTACCGAAACCTTGTTCTTATCAACTCATCCTCGGATGGTGGAGCAAGTGTTATTTCTTTTAAAGTGTATAGCTTGCATTGTTTCAAGAGCTCAGGGCAGGTAGGAAATGATGAATAAAAATTGTGACTAAAATCATGAAATATTCTCGGTTGCTTTTCCTAGTGTAAGCAAGGTACCAGTAGTCAGATGCAAGATTTGACTGCTGCAATTGGTTTGCAGTTCTCTAATGAACTACTTTTGATTTCCTAGAAACAGATTTTTAATATTAAAAACCTTTCAACTGCTTTAGGTGTCACTCATTTCAGAGCAAGTGATTTGCTTTCTTTAAGCAAACAGAAGAGCACCTGTTGCACGTACTTTTAATTCCACCATTTGCCTGGTCTAACTGATGGGTATTTATTTACGTGACAAATAGCCCGCTGGAGTCCATGTTCGGTTCATGCAGACCCCCACTCATATGTTGTAGCAGATAAAGCTGATCAACTGGCAGCCCCTGCCCACATTTCATGTGCTGGTGGTTGTCACCAGGTGACATCGTTCAGCACTTTCCCTTTCCCCAACCCTGACTCGGATGGAAAACGGGGTCACAGCCAGAGAAGGCTTCTTTCCTGGCCGTGACCTACCCCTTTCCTGTCATGGGCTCTCCTCTTGCATCAGTACTCATGTGCTGCAAGAAGAGAAGCTCCTTCCTGCACTCCCACTCNAGTACTCATGTGCTCAGGCAGCTGCAAGAAGAGAAGCTCCTTCCTGCACTCCCACTCTCTCCCCTTCGTGCAGCTGTTCCAAAGCACACCACGCACGGCTGCCAGAGCATGCAAGCAGCTATGAAGCAGCTGCAGGAGCCAGGCGTGGGGGTGGAGGAAGGACCTTCTCTTGCCCACACTCTCTCCTCTTGCAGATGCTTCACAGTTTATCACTTTCTAGCAGCCTCACTATGCACAACTCTGTGGTGGTGCTGGCAGAGCTGTATGTGGGCACGGCTGCAGGCGAACCCAACCGATGTGAGGCAGATGTGTGGGTGTGCATTAGCATGCACTACCGCACACTGGCCTACAGGATGGGCCCATTATGTCCTTGAATGATGCCATGCACAGGGAGTGACTGGGAGTTCGGGGGGGGAGGCAAACATCTGGTGAACACCTAATACCCTCTTGGTGGATGCTAATACAGGCTATCATCTCATATATATTCACCCAATATTTTTATGTCCTTGGAATGGCAAGGTTTTGTCCCTGTCCCCCTTGAAATGCAACACTCTGGACCCAATGTTGCGTAGGTAGGTAGGCACACCTGGCTCTATGGTTATTCAGCCCTTAAACGATACATGTCAGAACAATGAAACAAAGCAGTGCTTGAAGCAGCTGAAGGCAGTTTGGGGTTGGAACTTGGCAGAGAGCTGCAATCACACCTTAGGAGAAAGCCACAGACTGAGGGGGCAGTTTAGGGTGAATTCAGTACTGCTGGGCTTTGGGGGCTGTCGTGGTTTCTCTAACAGGGGAGCACTGCCGGTGCTGTCAGCTGCTGCCCATCTATACCGCCTCATCCTGGAACTCTTTTTAGTAAGCGAATTTCTCTAACACTATGTGACTGCAACCTCTGTCACAAGAAAGCTAGCAGAGTGTGTGTGTGTTCAGGCTGTGAACACTTTGCATTTGTAAAAGGACTGCATTACACGAACGAGAGAGGACTCTTAGTCAGAACGGAAGCTTTGGGTGGTGCTTGCCCTTCCTCCTTGCAGCATTTTCTGTTTTTGAATATGTAGAAAGCTACATGCAAATTTGGCTCTTACTTGAGACCTCAAGGGTTTTAATCCACTGAGGAAGGGGTTTATTCCCAAAACGCATTTAGTTGCCTTTCTGTGTCTTTTACTCTATATCTATTTGTATTAACAGTATGTTGGGAGATTTCTCTCAGTTTTGGATTATTGTCTTTTAAAGGGTTTGCACTTTATTGAAGATTTTTTCTATTTAGGATTGTATTATGGGAGTATTAAATTTTGCTTGTTTGTATGGGGTTCCCTATTGGACAGGTGGATCTCTGCTGCTAAGGGACCTCAGTTTGTGCTGTTAGCTGCTGCCCATCCATACCTCCTCATCCTGTAACACTTTTAGTAAGCGGATTTCTCCAACACTATGTGACTGTCACAAGAAAGCCACCCTAGGAATGACTACCTTAAAAACATCCAACTGATTGGAAAAAGGGGAGCAACGTTACAATAGCTGCAACATCTCAGCTTCTTAAGATAACCGCTTGCTTTGCTAATTTACTGCCTAAGACAACTTTGCCTGTTTCCTCTTGGCTTTAATGGAACTACCTTTCACCATGTTATCCATAAGCACTTGTAAGTACCAAGTATCAGTATGATCAAGTGGTTAATTGTTCCTAGATTCTGTCGTCGGTAACAAATACTTGCAAACCGTCAACTCATTGGGCATTTTTTACATACACCTTAAAGTTCCGGATTTTTCAATCTTCTGGGTTTACAAGTCCACAAGTAAGTTCTGGATGCATCTTTCACACACACACTGCCCTGAGGTAGTTTCTGGATGCAATCTTCACACAAACACTGCGCCCTGAGGCAGCCTAAAGTAGCTGCAGCTGTAGACGTGACAGGCTGCCATGGAAACCAAGTGACCACAGCTGCCTGGAGCAAAGCAGTTTACTAGGAGAACATTTTACACACAAGTTCTGGGAGAAGTTCTACGCAGAAGTTCAAAGATCTGGATGTATAAGATCTGGGTGATTTCTGATTTAGACACAGAAAGTTCAGGATGTAACAGCAAACATACAGGAGAAATGTGTGTGTAAAAATACCAGTTGTTTTAATGAAAAAGCTGATTGTTTGCCACCAAAGCTGTAATACTCTCAGGGAAGCAGTTAGAGCTTTTAAATTTCCCTTCCCTACCTAGTTTTGGTACTTCAGCTATCCAATGCAGTGCTAATTTTAAGTGCAGTGAACTAGGACTCCTAGTACATTCATGTGTTACTTCAACACATACTGTTCCTATTCTATTAATACCTTAGTGAAATCAGGGTCCCTTCCATCCACCCCGTGTCATTGAAACAGAACCAGGAGAACTGAAACCTTTTTACCTTTAATACCAAAGAGTTATTAACAAAAGAGATGATAACCTGCTGCCATCCTAGTTTGGTCCATGCAGTCTCCATCCACATGTTTAGCCTGTCCAAGCTAATGAAGGGGCAGCCCCTACTTCTGGTACCAATGAAAGCAAGAGCAGAGAGAGGGACAGGAAGCAATTGTCCTTCTGACACTTGAGGTTTTCTGCTCACCACTATGGTGCTGGCAGACCTGTACCTGCAGACGTGCTATGTGCAACCTAATTGACAGGACGCGGACACATGGGTGCACATTAGCCTGCATGACAGGCTCCACAATTTCCAAGACCCTGCCATGAGTAGGGTCTGCATGTCTGATGCATGTCTACGTGGCCAGTGGAGGCAAACACCTAATAAATGGGCAGGTAGACACCCACCTGTTGTGGACTAACCTCTCATTTGTTAATTTGCAACATGCACCTTTTAAGGGTGTTAAATGAGCTGGGCTCTGCAGTGCTCTGCACCCGAGAACCAATCGGGTCAGCATTGAGCACCCGATTGGTTCTCGGTAGCCTGTCGGGTGCCTGAAAATGTGGGCATTACCTGCGAGTACTAATTTTATTACCTGTTACCGTTCTAGTAAGGCCTGTACAGAGAGACGTGTCAAGAGCCTTTCTCTGAGGCAGTTTGCGTGCTCATCAGGTGGCACATGCACACAATGGGGTTCATGCATGCCTGATGGAGTTCAGACGCCACACAACCCTGCTGCAGTTCCACGTTCAGCAGAATGGAAGAGTGGGAGCCCTGGACAAGGTGAGTGGGATGCAAATGAGCTCGCAACTTTTCTTGCTGTTTGTGCGCTGCCAGAAGTAGGGCAGTCACTAATCGAGGCTGGACCTTCCCTGCCATTATTTCTCTCATCACTGCTCTGATGACAGCAAGAGGATACCTACCTACAGGGCCACCTTGAGTGCCTTGATCAGATGCTGAAAATGAATCTCTGTGAGGACAAGTGACTCTGGGTACAAGGAATGAATGTGAACCCACTTAAGAAGAGTGTGTTGCCATATATGAGGTGTGGACACTACAAGCGTAGAGCACCCTCACTGGCCAGGATGTTTTCTGCCTCAACTGTATGGAAATGCAGACCATGACAGAGAAGGGGGTACAAGAGGCGAATGTTTGACTGGGTGCTTTATATAAATCGAGAGGAATTTCCAACACCACAGCAGGTGAGGACCCAATAAAACTGTGTGCTGCCACCTGCTAATACATCACTGAGCCGTGGACGCAAGAAACTATGTAGTGAGAATATTCAAAGAATGATTGTTCACAATTGTTTTCACTAGAGTTGCTCAGTAAAGTATGTGATTTGCTCAATGAACTCCGCATTATGTGCATAGCAAAACATTATTTCCAAATACTGGCAGGTAAAAACCCAGGTATGAACCTCCAGGGTGGGCAGGGATAGCAGGCTGTTGACCACCTCTGAGTTATAATAGCCTGGAACAAACAGCTGATGCAGCTTTGTCCCATGGTTCACCACAGCTGAGAGTCGTCATCAGGGCAGGATACCGAGAAGGGTGTGTGTTGGTGTGTGGAGCACAGTGGGAAAGAATGCCTGCTTATTAGGCTTGTCACGCTAAAACCGTGAATGGGGACTGCCTGAACACACAAGGAATACATGCAGGCAGCTGCCTGTCTATTAGGCTCTACATGCTGAACATGTGGGGGGGGCTGCCTGGACCAAACTTGGGCTTCCATGGGCTATTGTCTTGTTTTTTTAACACCCGTAGTCCTTCAGTAACAAAAAACAAGCATGTTTTCATAGTTCAGAATCTAAACTTTGTTTTTAACCCTAGCAGTTGGGTTATGGCGTCGGCTATGCCCGGTTATAAATAAACTTGATGATGATGATGATGAACCCTAGCAGTCTCTCCAAGCTGTGATGGTAAGCAGGCCTAGTTCAAAAGCCTTGGCTGGAACTAGTCAGACAAAGTGCTGTTCCACAAGCGACTCAATCCCTTTGGGGCCATCTGCACTTGTTATTCTCCCAGTAGAGAGCTATGTTATCTATTCTTGACATTTGTGTACACATATGGCCTCTTGACTAATTGCCTAATTGTGTATTTGGCAAAAACAAGCAAAGGAAAAGGAGTCTTTAAGTTCAGTTATTGCACAGAATCTATTAAGCTCAGCTACTGTCACCACGATAACCAGTTCACTTCCATTTTAAGTAGCCAGGCCTTTCCAAATGGGACCACCACATTACAGTAATACCCACTTCAAGATAAAATCTACCTTTTTAGTACTTGAATCTTAAATATTTGAGTCTCCTCAAACGTCACTTACATTGATAGCCGCCTAGAAACGATCTTATGCCTATTTGCCACAATTCCCTCATCGACATTCCACAAGCTTTTATATATGTTCATACCCACTTCCCTCACCTCATTCCATTCACTCCATTGTTATTCCCCCATATCTTAATATGCATTCTATGTGATTAGTCCCCCTCCCCCACTTCATGATTCTCATCTGTCATTTCACCATGTTCTATCAGTCCGCCCAGTTTTGTCATTACACCTGCTTTCCTTTATGTGGAACAAAAAGCAGGAGGGGTAGAGACTCTTATTGTTCCACTCACTGATTCATCATTCCCAGTCTTCCTTTGGCCTCCACCTTTTCATTCCACCAAGTTTCATGTCATACACAAAATCCCTAATATTGGTTTTATCGTTCTACTGTCTTATCATTCCACTTGCTTCCCATTACCCTGCTCCTGTCATCCCACCTGCTGTCCATTGCTTCCTAATTGACTATCCACCTAGGCCCTTTTCTCATTCTGCCTACTACCCATGGCCATCTGCTTGCAACTCTGGGCGTCTTTAGACATAACAAAGATCAGGTGTCAAAACCCCTAAGCACATGTGGCAGTTGTGTGTAAGCACCATAACAATCCCAACACCAACTTGGCCACCCATTGAACACACGATGTGAACACCATTGCATCACAAGGACAACTTGCGTGTTTCGGCTGAATACATGGCCAATGTTGTGTCTAATGATATTGCGTGGTGTGTTAAAGGGTACAGCATGGGAAATGATGCGGCCAGCAAAACACTGATTTACCCCAAGATGGACTGTGTGTCTAAGCAGCGCCACATGGTGAACACAGGGCCAAACTGGTGTTCATATCAAGATCAAAACACACATTCAGACACCCATTGACATTATGTCTAAAGATACCTTCCATCTAAAACTACTAGACCGCTTGACTTATAGCTCCTTCTGTTGTGGCCATCATCTTGCATTCCTGTAGTTTCCTCTGTCAATTATACCCATTCCCTCCAGCCTTCTTGCTTGCCATTGCACCCACTGATGTTCTTATCAGCCCATCACAGTGGTCTCATCATCACTCCACCTCATTCCACTCATTCAACTTATTTCCTCTTCCTCCTTGTTTGGCATTCCTCCCCATTGTCCTACTGTATCAGTCCATCCACTCACTTGTCATTCCATCTATTTGTGACTCCCTACTTATTCTATACTTCACGGAGCAATCAACAGTGGAGTCCGTTGCTCCGTGGGTGGGTGGTGGGTGGAGATGGGTGTTGCACAGGAGCATGCACTCACCTATACCCACTGCAAGTGGTGTTTACACAAATGCCTCCACCCAGAGAAATGCACCCCACCCACCACAAGTGGTGTTTACACAGACGCCTCCACCCATCTCCACCCAACGAAACTGGGTGGAGGCATCTCGTGTGAAAAGGGCCCATGTTGCAGGGCTGCAGTGTTGCCCTGTACCATGTGTAATAAAATGTAGCACCCATTTTATCGGTGTTAGAGTGTCTGTGTAAAAAGGGCCTTCGAGTCTAGCCTAAGGGGAGGGAGCTAGACTGCCAGTGCACAGGGGCGAGGATGTCTGTCCCTTGTCCTCTACGCATTAGGCCACACTGCCCTCCCAAAGCAAAACCACCCAAGGAAAACCTGGGACATAGGTGGAGTGGCGACTGCAACCCCCCTCCCCCAGCATCACACACCCAATCCCCGAAGCGTCTAAAAACACCCATAAGCTCCAAGATCCCAATCCCTTTTTCTAGGCTAGGTTTGTATAGTTTAGAAGGGAAGAAGATACTGAAGACTATCCATTAACTAATACACCGTGTATATGATCATCCATTAACTTGTTACAGAATGCTGTAACTCAGCCACTCATGCTGCCTGAATCTAGACTGTCTTATCTATTAGGCAGCCCTTTCAGCTCACTTTGAGTGCAGTGTGTGTGTACGCCAGGGGTAAGGAACCTTGGGTCTAGGGGCTAAAATGCAGCCCACTATTATTTTTATTTGCCCCATTTCCAGTGCCTGAATCTGGGCCCCAGATCCAGTTCCTCCCCTCCTTCCCAAGCACTGAATGACTGAGCTCAGGGCAAGTGAGCAGAGGTTTAAGGACATGTCTAGTACACAGATGCATTATCTGAACCCTCCTCTTCCTGTATTCTTAGCTACCCCTAACACCAGCTTCTACCTTGGAGCTAGCACTAGTTTTTGAAGTGGCCCCTGGGAAGGAATAGGTTCCCCACCCTATGATTGGCACTTGTGGTTTTGATGCTGGCACTCCCATTTTGGCCTATGGTAGCGTCAGGGTCAAAATCATGCAACATGGCAACCCTGCCCACCTTTGCTGCAGTACAGGTTGCGGGGCGACTTTAATGTGGTGTTGCAAGTGGATGACAACTCCCTGATCACTGGTATGACACTTAAACGCCCACATCTTTCTACCCAGGCCCCTCTATTTTGTTTGAAATTGCATGAGGCTGGACTTGCAAAGAAATCAATCAAGTTAAGCCTTTAACACATCTAGGTAAAGCAATTTCAAGCACCTCTGATGCCAAAATCTAGTGTTTTGACTTCTAATTAATGGACAGTTTAAAAACATGAACATAGGGTTCAATTATGTAATGTGCCAGACAGGTAATAGTGCGCTACAATGTCAAGGGGCAAACTTTTCTAAAGTCACCCTTATTTCACAACCATTACCCGAATTCAAAACAAGTGGGAATATTACTCAGTTATTCAAAGTTTAATTTTCAACATATGCATTATCACGAGTGATTGCTAAAGTTTAGTTTGTTGGGTTTTTCCATGAAATTTTTATTATCCTTGCCAACTGGTCAAGCCAGGCGTCATATTATGATACCGATTAAGTTTTAAGATACTTTCAGTCTGAAGTCTCTCCATGGTACAAGTTTTGGATACCAGGCCCTAGGTATTTACAGTTGTTGATATACCCAGTTAGGAGACCAGCATTTACTGCCCTAAAGATGCAATCTGTGTCTTCAGCAGTGATACAGGGATGGTATACTGGTGTTATTTATTCCGAATGAGTTTGTATTATGTGGGGAGCATGTTGTATAAGATCTTGTACATTATCTGCCATTTTGTCCACTCTGTGCTCAAGACCAAGCAACATTATTTAAGTTACTGAAATAAGTAAAGTAAGTAAAGTAAGGTTTATTGCGTGACCGTAGTCATTGCAGTAACAATGTAAGTCCAATACATAAACAATATAACACAGAAAAACATAAAATACTAAAACATAATTCATTATGACCAACTTTATCAAATCCCACCAGAAGACTCTTCATCAGGCATAGCACTGAAACAGCAAAAGACTCGTCGATGCCGCATCGCAGCAACCAAAAATCTAATGACATCCAAGGTTTTCTCCCCAGGGTGATCAGCTAGAAGCTGTTGAAGCAGGAAAGAGTCCGTACAGCCCATATATTTACTAAAAAGCGGAGTGAGATAAGTAGTTCTTAAATCATCGTACAGGCGGCAACGCAAAAAAACCCTGCTCTGAGGTCTCTACCTCCAACATATCATAGGGGCAAAGTCATCGTTGGAAGGGAGTCCCATCATACTGTCCCTCCAAGATCTTAGTGGGCAATGCATTATACCTAGCTGCTAAATAAAGAGTTTTACCCCTTGATGAACAGGGAAGGGTAAAATAGTTAGCCATCCCANTGACCAGTGAGCACAAAAACCTCAATTGGGCTTGATCTAGATTCACGCGGGCCAAAGGGGCCCAGAATTCAGCTCCATAAAGTACTTGTGCTAACACTTTAGCATTAAATACGTGCTGAGCAAGCTTATAGTCCACTCTACCGGACCTCGACAAAAATCTATAAATAACCGATTCAAATGAATTGAATCATAACAGACCTATTTTTCAATTACTAATTTATTTATTGAATGACTCAAAAGACCATGTCATGCAAACCGTGGCATCTTTTGCCATGTCAGCAGCAAAAGCATGGGCAAAAAATGTTGGGACCAGCTCTTCTGGGTAAACTATTTCATGACCAATCATGCTATCAGATTTTAATCCTGGGTACTTATTTTATTTTGTATTTGGTTTTTCCTGTACTTATTTTTCTCTTGTATTTGTACAAGATATGTACATTATGAACCTATATTTTCTTCTGATAAGGCCTGATGACTAATTCAGTTAATAAATGCATTCATTCACATCTGCGTTATATAAAACCTTAATACGATAGAGAAAAACAGCATGTTAGCTCAGTTACAGTGAAAACCTTTCAAAGCATTGGCATCTATTTGCAGACCTTGTGTTTTTAACTAACAAAACATTGCTAATGCTCATCAAGCTTCTTTTCTCATATTCGCAAGTTTGGATTTGTTTTATGCATCAATTAGAGCATAAGAAAAACAAAGTAATGAACCTACTCGGGACTAAAGTATTTGCTTCCTATTTTGATCCATGAGGTTCAGTTTCACATTTTATTTCATTTTCAACCATTTTTTTGCTCATCATTTAACTTCCATAGCTGCTTCCACACTTGGAGCCTTTCTGTGTGTACATTTGTTCCTAGGTCTAACTCAAGGTATATTTCCCATATTTGATTACCTCAGCCTTTAGGCGATGTAAGGAGCAAAACCACTATGGGTGAAAACAGACATGACACTAACCACCCTTAGTGGTCATTTATGCATGTTTCAGGGCTGCATAGGGCATCAATATTTATTATTTATTTAATATATTTATACCCCGCCCCTCCTGCAAGCAGTTCGGGGCAGCTAAAAATATAGCCCTGCAACATGCATAAATAACCGCCAAGGGTGGTTAAAGGGTGGTTAGCGTCATGTTTGTTTTCACCCAATGTTTAACATGAACTTTAACACAACAAGTCATTAGCCGCAATCCCAAGCGGGATCCACGTGGGTCCCTCGCAGCACAATATGTTCTCTATGGATATGTGCATAGTTTGCACACACGTGTGCGGGTTGTGTGCAGCGCATGCAGGGCGTGGTATTGACCCCATTGTCTCCTGTGGTTTTTAGTCTACTTGGCTTGCTCAGCACTATGTTTACAATGTCCAGTATACAAAAGCCATGCAAAGATGCCGAGCCGAATTAGACGTACACTGTGTCTACATGTTGCTGTCCTGACTAGTGCTTACTTGGTAAAAAATTAATTGCCGGGACCCAAGCCTGCCCCAGAAACTCACGCCTCTGGTCCACAGCTTGTCAGAGCAGGGAAATGAACTCTCATCTCTAGCTAACAACAGCCACTGGACTACCCTGTCTCTCTGCAGCGGAATATAAAACAGGAGTTCTTGTGATAAGCTTTGATGTCCAGCACAGGGGTTGGGGGCAGGAAAGTCATTAATGAAGGCTAAACAAACCATCCAGGCTCCTTCTAGCTTTTGTTGTATGTTTCTTGCATGTTTTGGAGTGCACACTCTTCTTTAGATCGGGTTGCCATATGTGCAAATCTTTAGAGGGCACTTATGAGAAATTCAGCTTGCATTGACAGCCCTGTAACCTGTATTTCTCATAAGTAACCTCTACAAATTTGTATATATGGCAACCCTATATTACCCAAGTCTCAACCTGCTCTCCTCCCCTTGTCTCCAAATTAAGCCCTGCTCTCAGCCAAGTTTCCTGAATAATGGTACCTTTAAAACGGAGAAGTTCGATTAAAAAAACCTATGCTACAGATCACTTGTAGCAAAGGTGAGGAACCTTTTCCCTCGCAGGGGCCCCTTTGAAGTTAGTACAAACTCCAAGAGCCACAGAAGTTGGGGGTGCTTACGGGATGCACTCACAAAGAGGCAAGTTCAAATCAATGATGTATCCTCTATCCTTCTGGGTTAGCCCTCATCTCTGCTCCCTTAGTCTGACCTTGTCTTCAGGGGTTGGGGCAGAAACTGGAACCAGGGGCCAGATCCAGGAACTAAAAAAGAGGCATAAGGAAGAGCTACATTTGGCCCCAGACCTGTGGTCTCTCTCTCCCCCCCCCCCCCCGTTTATGGAGAAACCACTTTTTAGGTATGCCCATGGGAGCTTGGTTTTGCTTCCTAAGCAAATGCTTATCGATCTTAATTTAATAGTATAATTATTGCTGGCCTGAGAACCTACACCCTGCGTATTTAGACACCTCAATTTTGTTCCCATTAAATTTCCAAAGATATCGACTCGATTCCTGATCTCCCGAGACTTGTGCTGCTACAGGTTGGTGGGAAAGTGGTGACGTGGTCATACTGATCAGCTGCTTGGCAGCTAGCATTTCGCTAGGCAGCAGCTGCTCGTGGTATTGCAGCAACAGGCAACAGGCTGCAGCATCTTTTCTGCCCACCTGCAGCTGTGCCAGCCCCAGAAGAGGGGCTCTATGTGCCTTGTATTTTGAGGAAGATGGTCCTCCGTCCGATTATTGTTATTTGGGAACTTAGGAGAGCAGACTAGCTGCTTAAGCTCATAACCACAACCCTGGATATGGGCTCAAATGGCCGCTTGAAGTGTCATCCACCCCTAATTGAGCAGTGTGGCTTCAGATTCCTATCCGCTTTGCAGTTGTACGTCTCAGTGATCTGTTTCCCTTAGGAGAAGGTGCTGCCATTGCAACTCACGTCTAGCAATGCAGCATCAAGGGATTAACCCTACATTTAACCTCTATTCAGAGCCGTTAGCGAAGGAGGTTTTATCCGATGCTCACTTCTTGGACACCAATAACTTGCCTATTTCATTTCAGCTAATTCCATGGACATGGATTTGCCTATTTTAACCTCACAGTAGCTGAAAAACGTTTGCATGAACCTGTTCCTTCTTCCTTCTCTGTGAAAGATTTGGGCCATACCATAGCTGTCATTTCATATCTTCCAATTTAGCCTCTAATTGTAATACTACTCAAGCAGTGAGACATATCCTTTAAGCTCTTCTGGACATTAATTTTGTTAGTACCATAGACATGACTCCGCTAAGACCATCTTTCCCTTCATCTAGCCTGAATTTTAGGTTAAGCGTCCGGGAAATGACTTCATATTTATTTTAAAAAGCAAATACACAGAGCAGATATGCTTCACCATGCCGTAATAATAATAAAATTTTATTTATTTAGTACCTCCCTGCCTTACACAGCACTCTGAGTGCTTCAGAGTGTTAAAACCATCTTAACAATTTTTTAAAAAATGTGAAACAATTTAACAATGCCTTGTTATGTACTCTTGAGGGAAAGGTTTGTGGTACTACATGTCTGCAGACAGCAAGTTGTCCATTGTTCAGGTTTATGGAGGACAAGGCTTTTCTTGTACTTTTATAGCTTTCAGTTCATTAGCATAGTTACCAATTTCATAGCATTACATATAAAGTATGACCAGCACCAGTGGCTAATTCAGATGTTTTCAACGCCTCTAGCAGAGACTGCTAGACTATGCATGCTTAGTTCTAATCAAGGTGGCAAGTTACACACTGGACGCTGAAGAATTAATGTACGTAGAATTTTTAGTTGTAGTTGAATTACTACTGTGTTTCTGGCTCACATGCTCAGAATATAGTCTGTGGTAGGTCTTTTGCGTTAGTGTAAAGCAATATTTTTACCTTCTTGTGTGGGACTGGAGGCAGTTCAGTATGCAACTTCTGCCAATTAAGTTTATATAGCAGAATTCTTATGTTACCCATCCTCTGCAAATTTCTTTACTGTTAGCACGTTACCTCCTTTGAGCTGAAGTTGAATTTTGCGTCTCAAGTCTTTGACTTGAAGAAATAACAGTATTTTAGACAGTTGAACCGAGCTGTATAAACAGTAACTGAACTAAGTTTTTACTGGAGGAGAAAAAATTGTCTCCAATTCTTCAAATTAAAACGTATAGGATAAAAAGTGTCAGAAAGGATTCTGACATCCATTTATGAAATGAGTTGCCAACATTCATTGTGCATATCTCAGTTACTCTTAAAATGGGCAATTACTCTGAGTAATCACTATTGCTCTTGTCTTCAGAATTGCTATTTCTATTGTTTTCAGCAATGATTTGGCATGTTGTAGTAAAGCAACTGAAGAATTAACACCTAGTGGCTTCATACTGAAATGCCTTAGTTTGCTCTTTTAAAAAAACAATGTTGTAGATCAGCACCATTTGGATTATTTCTTAATCTGTCAACCATGAAATTAAAAAATCCTAGCTACAAAGTTATTTTGTCTACATGTTTGCATATTTTCAGTGTGATGTGGATCAGCCTCGGGAGACAGTTACTGTATGACTGTACCAAGTAAGTGTCACACAAAATCAAAACTTTGTAGTGTAACGTGTCACAACTGCTCTTTATGTTAAACCAACTTTTAAATGAATTTACTTTTGCAGCTGCCATGTGTGGATTTTTCAGTGTCAGGTATTTTTTTTCCGCTCCCATTAAGAAACCTTGCCCCTCAGTTTTCAGCCTAGCTGCTAGAATCTGTTTCCAAACTGTCAACAAATTAGGTTCTCATCTGCAAGAGAATGACTTGGTTCTTTATTATTATTATTATTATTATTATTATTATTTTATTTTTTATTTTAATATCATCCACAATACATCTTACAATCTAAAGATTGAATGCAAAGATGAAAGCAATCTCATTTTCAAGGGAAATACTGATATTGAAAAATCAAATAAAAAAGATTTTGTATCTTCTGAAATTGTTTTCCCTTGAATAATGTTAATACATGAAGACCATCTGTTAAAGTCCTGATAACCATCTTTAAAATTTCTGCTAGAAATTTCTTCATAGTAAAAATATTTCAAAGGCGATTGATCCATTCACCAATGGAAAATTCTAATATTGATTTCCAATTGCTAGCAATTACGTCAATAACCGCTAACGTCATAACTTCACATACAGCTTGGGAAGAGTCGCTTATGCCCTTCAGGCATAGGCCCAAGAGAGCCATTTCCATGTTTAAAGGAATAATAAAGCCAGTAAGCTTTTGTATATAGACCCAAACGTTTCATCAGAATACTTGGGCGTGACTGCATAACCACCAGCAATGAATGCAAGTGCCTTGTTCTCCACAATTGTGTCAACACAATCCCGTCGCATCCGTATATCCATATGTAAAGTGAAGGGGAGTAAGATAATAACCAGTATCAGTTTAACTAGGGGTTCTTTCACTTCCATGGCTCTCGAGCATCTCTTCATGTGCTGCCAAAGATGGTGGATTTGGTCTTCCTCTAATAGTCTACTTAGATCCGTCAACCATTTTTTAGTGTATGGCTCAGAAACACTATACTGTAAACTTATCAATTCTTTATAAATATGGGCCATCAATCCTTTATTTGAGGAGGACTTAAATAGCAATCTTTCAATCTGTGTTGATGGCCACTTAAAATGATTGGCCTTATCTGAACGTGTGAAAGAGCTGCTAATGTGATTATAGTGTAATCCACCCTCCTCTGAAGAAGTTGTCCCATTACATTCTGATCCAAATTGGTCTGCTTTAAAGAATTGTTCTGCCCTCACAATACCAGCAATGGGAAAAAGTAGTGCACAAGTGTCCCTGGTATTAATCGATGTTCATTTCTCGAGCAGAATAATTTCATCGCTCATTTATGTCATGACATCAGAACAAACTTTGAAGATGGCATTTAATTGAGGCATTTATGCTTTATAACCAAGATTTTAATCAGATCTATGAAGTAGCCCTAAATGTGTAATGAAGGCTCTCACAGCAACACATTCCTATTTACACATAGTATTGTTGTTGATGTCATTCAACTGTTTAATCAGTGGAATCCATCCATCCCCTTCACCTTTCAAACTGATCCTAAATCTCTCCTTCTGTCTGCCAAAGGACCCTATGCAATCTAGTCTCGAAAACTGCACATTACTTTGAAATTTATTTGAAGTGAAGGACCAAGAGTTATTTGCCAATTCAAAGCACTGCCAAGTTTAAGTTTTAACATAGCAACTATGACCTCTGCAGGTAAAAGCATTATTCTGTATAGTGGTTCAAGTGTAGCTCTCATCCCCTCATAGCATCTCCGGCATTCCCTGCTATTTACTCCGAACTCCAGAACTGCACACAGTACACTGTGTGGTCGGTCACCCCATGGACTTATACAGCAGAATTATGTTTTTTCTTTTATTCTCTACCCCTTTCTTAATTTGTATCATTTTCCTTTTTGACCTACGCTGCATATCAAACTGGTGTTTTCAATTAACTGTCCATACTGACATTATGATACTTTTCCTGAGTGCTACCACCTAATGTAAAAGCCACCATCATTTTGCATGTCTCAACGTTGAATTTAACCTGCCATTTTATTGCCTGGTTATAAAAAAATTCTCTTGTAATTTCTCATAGTCCACCTCGGTCTTAGGCTGTTTTTACACGGACGGGCAGCAGCGCTGATGGGTGGAGATGGGTGTGGATGGGTGGGAGAGCACACCCAGCGAACACCTGGCGCTGCCGAGCAGGGAGATATGTACATGGACACCGCCACGGGGGATAGTGGGATGGGAAAGGGTGGGGCCGGAAAACACCCAGTAGCCAAACACCCATCCCGGGGGGCACCCAGCAAACACTTGCGCAAGTACACGGACAGCCGGGACTGGGAATGCCGGGGAAGCCACGCCCAGCACAGCGGTGGCACAATGTGGCCGACACCGGGCAAACAAGGCCGTGCAACATGGTCCCACCCCCAAGCTGTCAGGACCCACGCGGGCGGGGCAGGAGGGATCAGGGATGACAGCCACTACAAAGGAGCCATCCCCTCCCAGCCCTGGCACAGAGCCCACCCCCTGGCTGAGCATTCCACACACAGCAGCCAGCAGGAGCACACAGGGATGGGCACACGGGCCACAGAGGGCAAGGGGGGGGAGAAGCACCCACATCACCCAGACAACCCCACAACACCTCCCAGAGGCACCCGGACAAGGGGAGAGGTCAACACAAAGCACAACACACATACTCGGGGAAGGAACACAAACAACTTTAATAAGAAAAACGGGGAACAGACACAGGGGACAGCAACAGGGCAGAGCAGGGGGACGGTGCAACAGAAGGGGGGGCAATGTCGGCAATGGCAGGCCCGGGACAGCACCTGGTCAGCAGAGCCAGTGACCCCGCGCCTGTCGCCAGCCCGCAGCCTGCACGCGGTCGAGTCGGACCAGCATGTTGAGGACGTGCAGGAGCAGCTCCAACAAGGCCCCCTGCTCCCGGGTGCACTCCTCGATCATGGCTTACACTGAATGGGACAGAGGGAGAGGAGACAGTCATCAGAGAAGGCCCCGGGGCCGCCCTTACCCCGTCTCTCCACTTGGCCCCGCGCCGTGCTCCCCTGTGGCCCCCGGGAGAGTGCTCTGCCCTGGCAGGGCCCCGCATCCGGTAGCGGGGGTGCTGCCAGCCCCACCTCGTCCACCTCATCCTCCATGACCTCCACCTTCTGCACCTCCAGGCAACCTTGGGCTGCAATGGTAGTGGTATCCCATTGGCGTTTACTGGCACCATAGCCCCAGCCCCGGTGAGTGCGACTCTTTCCGGGCCTCCCCACCCCCCCGGGCCCGGTGGGCCGACCATACCTGGATCCAGTTCCTCCACCTCCTGGGGGTCGTCCTGGGTCTCTGCTCGCTCCACACGCGCACCTCTTCCCTGTGGCCTGGCGGGCTGTGGGTCTTGTGGGTGTGCGCGGAGGGTGGTGGTGTTGTGCTCGGATCCCCGGGGCACCTCCTCCCCCTGTGGGATGGGACTCTGGCCTCCTGATTCCTGGCTGGCCTCACCGTGAGCGGCCTCCCTCCCCTGCTCTGTGCGGTCTGCCGGGGGGATTGCGTGTTGGCCCGGCGCCTGCCCCTGGCAAAGGCGCTGTCATGTGTGCGGGAGGCCCCGATGTCCCCGTTCATGCAGAGGAACTTGTCCAGCTCCTCCTGGAACTTGGCTGTGCATATGGCCTGGCTTGACTTGAGATTGTTGTCCTTGATATGTTTATATCCGTACCTCAAGTCCTTTGCCTGCTGCATGCATTGGGTGACATCCCTATTGTACCCCTGCTGCTGCATCTCCTGGGCGATGACTTCATAGACCTGTCTGGTCTTGTAGCTGCACACCAGGTCGTGCTGTACCCTTTCGGACCCCCACATGCGGATGAAGTCCCTGATCTCCTGTCTGGACCAGGGCTCCCCCTTTTGGGACCCCCGTGTGGGGGGACCTCCGGCTTGGCGGCATGGGGCCCTCCCCGTGGCTGTGGTCACTGTGGAGGTGGTTGTGTCCTGTTGGGGGTATTGCATTGGGGTTACATGGGGTCCAACCATCCCCCTCTGCACCCCCTGGGGTCTCCCCTTCCTTCTCCCCCCTGGGGTGCCCTTCCATTCGCCTGGCTGTCCGGCAGGCCCTCCTCGGCCATCGGCCCAGCCATTGGCTCGGTGGTGCAGTGCCCCATGTCCTAGCGGGATGGGGACATGGGTTATGGGACTGCGGCCTGCCCTCTGTTCCCTCGACCACCATGCCGGGTCTGGGGTGCGGGCCTCCCATCCCGGGTTGGGGGGTTTCCCTCTCTCTCACCTCGCTGTTGCTGCTGCTCCTGTGGCCGAACCCTGTGGATGTGCAGGGCTCGGGGTCCTCGGTCACTGCCGGGGTCGCTGTGTGTCCTTGGCCCTGTGCTGGGAGGCATGCACATTGGTTAGCCAGGTGGTACGCCTCCCCCGCACCACCTGACTGGGACTGCCCCCCCATGTGGCCCCTCTCTGGGCCACCCCCCCATGCCTCCTGTACCAGCCCTCCTCCCTCCCTGCCCCCCCTCCCACCCCCCTGTACCTCCTGACCTGGCCACCCTCCCCAGGCCTCCTGTCCAGGGCACCAGCACCCCTGCCCAGCTGGGGACCACCCCCCACCGCAGCAGGGTTCCCGTGCTCACCCAGCCCCGGCCCGTGCCTGGGGCAGCACTGGCTCCCTTGGTCTTGTCGAGTGCCTTCCTTGCGGCCATCATGGGAGCCCGCGTGCATGTGCTGTGGATCCGTCCTCCTTTATGGGCTCTCAACCAGGTGTGCCTGTGGGCATGTCTGCGTGGTGGCACGTGCGTGACCCATGCCGTCAGCACGGTGGGCCTCCACCGGTCCGGTCCACGTGGGTGCTTTCAGTTTTACATGGACGCTCAGGTGTTGAACATCCATCTCCACCCACCGAGGGTGCCGGCTTCCTCCTGGCTGCTCCATGGGTGTTGGCGGGTGGGTCGGGCATGCGCGCCCAGCCGCTTGTGGACTTTTACATGAATGCTCTCCCACCCATCCGATGGGTGTTTCCGGGTGTTCGTGGGTGGCTGGCGTCCATGTAAAAGTGGCCCAAGTTGTCATTAAGAATTGTCTCATCATCTACCAATTTAGTTACTTCATTCTATTTTCTAAGCCAACTATATTCAAATTATTAACACTAACCCAAGTACAGACTCCATGATCCCCTCACTGTTTACTTTTTCCATTACAAAAACTGACCATTTAGTCCTACTCTGTGTCCTATCCTTTAATCTTATCCTTACCTGCTTAATTTGCAAGAATCTCTTTGGAGGGGCCTTGTCTTTGAGAATCAATACACATACCGATGGGATCATCCCTATCTACATGTATGGACACTCAGTTCCAATCAGCATAATTGTCAAATTTCTGAACAGTGAAGCAATTCAGCAGTTGTCCCAGCACTACAGTAAGCAGATATCCTTGGGTGTTTAGCACCAAGCTTTACTGTGTATCACCAACACAACCTGCCCTAATCAGTGCAAGGGCGAGATGGAGCTATGTGAATGTGGCAGCTAACATCTAGACTAGACAGGATTAGTCTGAGGGGCTGTTCATCTACATGATTAAGCTTATCTGCACTTGTTCCATTGTATGCATGGATGGGTGCTGTACAGTACTAACATCCTCAAGGGTTGCGTTTGAGGAGGTTTTTTTGGATAGCATTTGACTGCTGATATGCAGCAGTGGCATCAGCAATGTGGCTGGATGTATATGCACCACATTGGCTTCTGATGGCCAGAAGATTTAGCCATTCCTGCTGTTTTGCTGGATACTTGATAGTTCCACCCACCTGGGCTGTGCGAATGTGTAGCAAACCTGCTGACTGACTCGTGACAGGCATGACACTCGCAGCTCTGAATACAGTTAGCAAACTTCCACTTTGTAATCCTATGTAACTGACATTTAAATGTGTTTCATGTAATTGATTTTATCCATAACCCCCCACCTCCAAAAGCAAGCATACCAAGTTAGGACATGGCAACCATGTCAGTCTCTCCTGACCCACAGCAGTACTTTATCAAAATGCAGATCCCATACAAGCCTTGTACTGAGTTGCATGCTCTCTTGTCTGCTTATCATGCTTTGCTTTGGTCAATCCACTAGTGTATGGAGGCAAGCATACACTCGTGTGTGTACATACATAGTAGATGGAAACACGTATTTTCAGAGCAGGGAACCATCACCGGTGCAAGGTGCTCATTAAGCTTTTTTCTCAACGGTTATCACACCAGCTGAATTCTCATTTATGCCCTATGCTTAATTTACAAAAATAATAATTGCTAGGACCCAAAACTGCCCCAAAAGCCAGATCCTTGCCCCAGAAGCCATGCCTCCCACATCAAAGCTTGTCAAAAACAGGGACGTTAACCTATTCTCCAGCTAGCAACCCAACCACTGGACTAACCTTCCTCTTTACAGCTTAATATAAAACTGGAGTTATTGTGATTTAACCTATACGATGAGCAGTGCAGAGGTTGGGTTATTGAAGTCATTAATGAAACCCAACTAAAACGTCCAGATTTTTTTTCTGGCATTTGTTTCCAACCCTGAAACGGCCAATATTGGCATTTTCTTAGTCTTTTACAATAAGTACACATTCCTACTACAATCATTATCTAAGACTTAGCCCCTTCTTCCCCCTTGAACTACTGAGGCGTAGCCTTAGCAAGCCCCTCTACATTGTGTTTGGGGCAAATATGACTGCATAAGCTTGGGTGTATGATGCTTTCATTTCCCCATTCATTCCAACAAGGGTCAATCATACCCCATTGGTGTTCTAGTATTCACCTTCAGTTGAGTTTGGTTTTTTTAAATACAACTGGGGAGCACAACTGACCCTACTATCCTTCAGGAATACATACAATATGAAGTGGTGCAAGTTTTATTAATTTGTTTGTACAGCTAACAGGGTACCATGCAACCCCATAGGCAGAATAAATCATCTCTTACATCCTGGATGACTAATCATCATTGCTTTCAGATTGGGACATGTGTGTTTTAGATACTATACAAAAGCTTCATGATCAGATGGTTAACACTCACACTAGTGACCACGTCTGCCAGTGTACAAAAGATCTGAAGTCAGGAAGTAATTTGATACCATTTAATCAAGTAAAACAGCATTGCACTTATGTTCAACAGCTGTTTAATTACTGTCATGGAGAATGTGTTAATCAGGCTGAATCTATTTAGAGTTTTGCAGTGTAATTCTAGAACATTTGAGGCATAGGGATAGCATTTTTCTCAAGAATTGGACCTCTTACTTATACACATCTAGATGTGTATAAGAGACAGCCCTAGGTCCAAGTCTAGCATCTTTTCTACTGCACCACACTGGCTCAGGAAAGAAGTAAACTTCATAACTAGTTGGCATAGCTGGTGCTCTGCAATCTTGGCTGCAGAGATCCTGAAGAGCAGCTGCAATTAATTGAGACAGGATCATTAAGGCAGCGTGGGACCCAGGACTAGCCCTGGTCAAGAGCCACACCACAATTGCCCACAAGCCGTATGTGGCTCCCAATCCCGTTTCACCACTCCTGGTTAATAACATTCTTATTCATTTTAAGCACTTCTGCTGGACCTTTAGACAGATCTTAATATCTTGGACTTAGGTACTCAGAGTGTAAATCCCGCCCTCTCCATGAACTCACTGGATGGCCTTAGGCAAGTCACAACCTCTCTGCCTAGAGAGCTAGTCAGGTGTAGTAACCAATGGAATAGCCAAACCTATTCATCCTGTAACTCTGTGCTCTTTCACACATTTGACTAGTTAAGCTAACCTAAAAATTAAACATTTTGTTTATAGAATTTGAGTTTTATTTCTTATTGTGTAATAATTTGTCCCAGTGTGGGGGCTGTAATTCATTAAGAATGAATTTACCTACTGCCACCAGGGCCCCTATGGGCACTAAGGGGTACTCCAGAGTAACGTGGGGAATTAGCAAGACCCCAGGTCACAAACATGCACCAATTTTTAAGACTTAGGGTACTGATCCTCACTCGGCTAAAATGGCCCCTTTATCAGCCTAGGGGGTATTTCCATATGTTTTGACCTTCAGCCTCCTCTACAGTCAGGCCTATGTCACCAGTAGTTCAGTATGGGCTGCCTAGCTCAACAGAGTCCACAAGCTGACTGGCTGACTGTAGACTGTCTCAGTCTACAGTTAGTCACTGTTTTGTAATGAACCATCTAATACAGAGGTTTAAACATAAGAAACAGACATTATTTGCCGCATTTATCGATCTTAAAGTGGCTTTCAACACTATTCAGCGTGATAAACTGTGGTTAAAAATGACTAACCTTGGGATAGAACACAGATTACTCTTTCTAATTAAAGCCCTTTATACAGATTCCCTCATGAAGGTGCGTCTTAATAACAAAGGGGCACTTTCTGATTGCATTAAAGTGAGTAGGGAGTTCAGAGAAGGGTGTATTTTAGCCCCTTCCTTGTTCAACATATATGTGAATGACCTTATATTAAGGTTAAGGGATGAGGGGAGGTATATGGCTCCTAGGGTAGGGGATAAGAGATTATCCTCTCTGTTCTATGCAGATGATGCTGTACTATTATCGACCTCAAGATTAGGTCTTAAGAGACTTTTAGAGGACTTTGACTCTTTTAGTCGTGCAGATGGTTTAATTGTCAACTATGACAAATCAAAGATCATGGTTTTTGCTCCAACGTATAAGGTCTATCATTGGTGTATGGGAGGGATGTCCCTCCCAACAGGTTAAATGTTACAAATATCTGAGATTGATATATTCCTTTAATGGATCTTGGAGAATGCATATAATGTCCCTGAAAAAAGCAGTGTTACCTGTAGTTGCAATATCTAGATTCTAGCATACATCAGGTGGCCAGCAGGCGGTGCCTGCCTTAAAAGTTTTTGTAGCAAAGGTAATTAATAAGATCACATTTGGAGTACCTGGGGGGAGGCGGGGGGAAGAAGGGTCTGATGCGAAAGCACTGGCTGTGACACAAAATAGATTTTTAAAGAAATTGATGGGGAGTCCCACGTTCTACCTCCTCTGCAATGATTGGCCTAGAGTTGGGTTTAGGATCACTGGAAATGAGGTGCGAGTAGACTGATTCTTACCTTTTGGCTAAAGGCCCATTTCCTTCACCCTGAGTCTTTAGTGAGGTCATGTTTGGAGGAGTGTTATGTGCACATGTATAATGTTAAAAATTTTGAAGTGAATGGTGTTTCTAGTTTATGGTGGAATGCCGTCCATAGGAAGATCAAGAAGCTAGGCTTTTCAGTTGATTTCTTCTCCCCACTTACTCTTATGCAAGGTTTAAAGCTTCTGCTGGAGAGGATCAAGGATATTGATCTGATTCTGCAACAACATAGGAAGAAAGTAGGGGAAGCAAAGGCAGCACCATATTACAAGTATTGGGCGGCAGGGATGGGAAGGCCAGCCTATCTGAAAGAGCTGCAGCTACCTAAATTAAGGTTTGCCTTCACCTCTCTGAGATGTCAAACTATGGAAACAGAAGTTTTCCTTGGGAGATATATGGGATGTAAATATTCGGATCGCCTTTGCACATGTGGAATGCCTGTTGAAGAGGATCTTTGCCATTATGTATTATTCTGTCCCTATAATAATGAGGCAAGAGAAGCAATGTGGGCCTCAGTTGGGAACCTACAAGGGAGAACATCTATACAGAAATTGATTTTCCTTTTGAGAGATATCGTTCCGGAAATTATAAGGGCAGTAGCCATTTTTGCATATAGGGCAAAAAAACAATGGGTCAGGAAGTTACAGAATTGATTAAAGAAGATGAACCAATGGGGGGAGGAGGAGAATGGAAAGAGTTACTGGTATAGTTTTGATATAAATTGTGTTTATGTTCCAAGTATGGTTTTATATGTAATTGCCTCTTTTTGTCAAGGCCGTAAGGCCAGTACAATAAATGTTTATATATTATTATTATTATTTATTTATTATATATAAAGTACCTACAAAGTTATGCATCTGCTAGTGGGGCACAAAGACTTTTAATACCAGTGGTGCTGTGAATGTCGCTGTGCCCTATGGTTTAGTGCTGCCTGCTTGCTTCCAATATCATTAACTTCATGAATGTAAGTTATGTCAAATTTGAGACTTAACTGAAATTTGTTTAGTTGTACCTTGTGCTTCCTTGGCTATTTGTGCCTAATTTCTAGCATTCCCTCCCCTCCCCACCAGCCCCTATGGTTGGATGAAAGCAGGAAACCTTTTTAAATTCTCCTTAAATTTAACAAAACAATAGTTCATATTACTGGGTGGGGGGGTGTTTCTTTCTTTCTTTCTTTCTTTCTTTTTTTTTAAAGCCAGAGAATTCATTTTTACATCTTTTTTTTACTTGAGATCTATAACTAACTAATTCCTATTTCTACAAAGGTGTGATTTGCTTGGAATGTTTCAGAAGAACCCATCACCTGCAGTTGTACTAACACCAGGTCCCCGGTAGCGCCAGCCTCCTTGGATGAGGCATCCACTGGCCATGCCAACAACGGGCCCAAGTAACACCTGCCCTGCTGCCTTGGAGATTGCTGCACCCTTGGCCAATGAGAGCCAGTGTTTATTTATTTATTTATTTATTTATTTATTTATGTGCATTTGTAGCCTGCTCCCTCTTGCACAATGACAGCTCGGGGCGGCATACAACACAATGATAAAACAAAAATAATAAAAACATCTAAAATATTGCAAAATATAAAATGGACATGACGGTTTCAAAAAAATAAAAATAACTTCCCCACCAAAGGCCCAGAGGAACAGCCAGGTCTTACAACATCTGCGGAAAGAGGGGAGGTCTGGGGAAAAACGGGCCTCCAATGGGAGGGAGCTCCACAGCCGAGGTGTGGCCACCGAGAACGCCCTTTCCGCCGTCGCCACCCGGCGTACCCGGGGGACTTCAAGCTGGGTGGCCCCAGTTGACCGCAGTGGCCGCGAGACGACCCGAGGTCTTAGGAACACAGGGTGGGATAGAAGTGCTCAGCCCTTCTTCCTTGCCAATAGGGAGCGACCTGCAAGCAATCAGTGGCTCAACAACTCACTCCTGATATAGCCACCCTGTGCCTCCACCTGCTACCTTGTTTCTGCACTTCACCTATCTGCCTCCATATCTTCTACTCTGTTGCTGCTGCCCTGGTGGTCCACAATTGCCTGTGCTATGTGACTACCTGGCTTGACCTATGTCCTACCTTGAACATGTCTCTGCTTAATCTATTTGCTGACACCCATACCAACCGATTACCTGGCTTGACCTGTGCTCCACCTTGATTATGCTTCTCCTTGCTTCTCAGCTCACCTGCTTGCTTGGTTCCTGTCATGCCGGGAATAATCTTCCCTCACTTAATGGAAATGTAAGTACTACTTTAATCTCCACTGCATGACATAATTAGGTTGGTCAAATTCAAACTACGTGATCTTTTGTAGCCAAGTCCTATTTACTTCATCAGTAACTCTGTGAATGGCTGATTCCGGTCCTTTGCCTAACTTTTCTCTTCTGCCTGGGGAGATGTAATATACTTTGTGATACTTTCTCATACTGTGGCAGTAGGAGAGTTTTTATTTTATTTTATGTTTTTATGTTTGAGAATTTAGGAAATATTCTTGTTGTGTTTGATTTTATTTGTCCTTTTGGATTATTATTTATATTTTGCCGATATTGTGATGGCAGATGGCTATAGACAATCAATTACCTTATCTAACAAAGTGGGGCTAGTACAGTTGGATTGTTTCCTTAGCTGGCACTGAATGGGATATAACTGGGCAACCTCAACCTTCTGTCGTATTTGTCTGTAGATAGCATCCATAAGTGCTCCCAGGTGTTCATATGACATTACCGTTCTAACCGCAGCTTTACAACAACAGGAAGAGTAAAGGGTGGTTTCAAAATAATTTCCATTTGTGGGACCCAATTGTTGTGGACCAGCATTTCATATCAATTATTTTAACTGCTTGGAAAGTCAAGATGTATACCAAACCTGTAGTTTGTAGATTGTGCTGCTTAGTGTGCGTTTCTCTAGCTCTTATTGCCAGTACAATTCTTGTTTAAGTGAATTGCACTGGTGCTAAGTCTTGTACTAATCCTCCAACACCCAGAAGCTCAAGTTGTTGGGAACATCTTTGTTCCTTCTCTGATAGGTTGTGGAAGAGAAATGCTTTTGCTGTGGTACTTTAATTGAAGTGTAAACTCATGAAAGCTTTTTTTTTTTAAAAAAAAGCTAATGTATACTTAAGAGAAAACATGCCTTGTTTCTAGCCAAGTAATGGAAGACCCTTGACACAAGCTGTATCTTAAAAACAAAGTCCATTTGGAGAGCTTGGCCCTTATCCACAGTACACTGCCTCAAAAGCATGCACAAACATGCACGCAAACCAGAGCAATAAATTGGATTGTGAAGTTTTTCAGATGGTCTTTCAAATTCAGTGCCAACTCAGCTCCACTATAAAAAAAAGTGAGGAAACAACTTCAAACTACCAAAAGACTTTGAGGTATGACTGATCTAAAGTAGTAATAGGAAATGAAAATAGTTCAGTTGCAGTAAATGACTTAATACTGTACAAAACGTAAGATATACATGCATGGATTCTGGCCAAGAGATCTAACATCAGGCAAGAGCATGCGTGCAATTACAGGGGCATGGGATTGTATCCCCATGAATGTAGCCCCAGAGAGAGTTGGCGCAGAGGCCTCCTCTAGTGGTGTGAGTGGTGTCTAACCACTCACAGGCTCTAAACTGAAGGACTTGAGTCTTTTGACTTAGAGGATAGAGACTCATGTAGATAAGAGCTGAGGTCACCAGTTCTAAACCCCACCCTGCCAGAGTTGACAGGGTTACATGAACATTCAAAGAAGGAGGATTTAATTCCTTCCCGATGCCCTATCTTGTAAATAGCAAGATTCCTAAAAAGAGGAGGTTGTTCACCCTGGCAAGACTGAATTTTTCCCCCTCAAAGTTGGTGGAGGGTCGTTTCAGAGGGGCTTCTTTGGCAGAACGTAACTGTCGTTGTTCCCTACAGAAACTGAAACAACTGAGCACATTCTGCTATTTTGTCCCCTCTATAATAAGGAACGTTCTAGGTGGATAACTCCATTATTAACTGCCCACCAAGGCAGGCAAAAAGAATTTTACTTCGGGTTCCTGCTGGGTGATCATTCCGCTGATGTGACATTTAGGGTTATAGAATTCTTGTGGAGAGTATTTGTTATAAAACAAGCTGCAGAGGATGAATAGATTATCCTGACTAATTATAATCAGTCAGAGTAAGGCTGATTGGATTGATCTTTAGTTATGGACTGCACTCTGCAGGCCAGGGGTCAAGAGCCCCCCCGAGCTCAACCCTGTAGAAGAGCTAGGGCTTAGGTTAGTACTCTATTCTAATCGAGGAAATTCTATAGAATTGCTATGAAGGGAACTGGCGATTAAGCATGAAGGTTACAGGGCCAATGAGAATGAATAGCGCTATGCTGCTCTGAGGACCACATAGAGATTGGGGATGGGGGGTGCTTAACAGGTATATTCAAGAAAAGGGGGGGCAGATCATGAATCTGTGCCATGGATCTGTCCCCTACCCATGTGTGCAGACCCTCCTCTCTGCCCCAGTATCCTGAGCTCAGTTTTTCAGTGCTTGGGGGTAGAGGTGGGACCCCGGGCCCATTACCGGCTACTGGATTTACCGTTTACCGGTTCTCTAAAAACTGGATTCCCGGATTAAATCCGGTATGCCGGTACCGGTTTTATTTCATTGATTTCAATGGGGCGCTGTGTCCCCATTGAAATCAATGAATTCCTTCCCCCTCCCCCTCCCAGGCTGCGCGGGTGGAAGGGGGGACACCCCCCACCCACCCTGCCCAGCCTGGATTTTTGTTTAAAAAAAGACTCAGAGGCGAGCCCACCCCCCAGCACCAGCGGCCGCGGCGTCCCCGCAGCCGCCGGTAAGTATGACCCGATCCCTGGGGGGGG
>QEPC01008745.1:3498213-3510775 GCA_003113815.1 Sphenodon punctatus
TTGCAGGCATCGAACAGGTGCGTGCTGCCCTCCTTGCCATCCTAGCGGTATGTTTCACTCTCCTGGAGCAGGCGTATAATCGGTGAGCTACCCTGGTGCTCCCAGCTCACTGATGGTAAACCTACAGGCCCCGCTGGAGATGGGCAGCCATCCTGCACTGAGTGGCAATGGTGCGATGAGCAAGGACGGTGCAGACCAGATGCCTAGGGCTAGGGGGACCGCAGCATCACAGCACATCCACCTCATCCTCTCCAGGGTGCCCCTAAACATCTACGGTCATCGGGTGACCCTACCTATGCAGAAGTTGGTTTGGATGCAGCCACGGAGCACCTTCTGGTAGGAGACCATACTGGCCATGTGGACAGATGAGGAATGGACATCCCACTTCCAGATGACCCACTCCCTGATGTTCCGGATAGCAGACTTCCTTGCCCCCACCTCAGGAGGTGACAACCAATATGCGTAACCATATACCTCCTGGGATGCAGGTGGCAATAGCGGTGTGGTACCTGGCCAACTCCAACTCCTTCAGGACCTTTGCAGAGCAGTTCAGTGTGGGGGCCTTGACCGTTACTAGGGCCCTGAATGATGTCTGTAACCTGCTGGTGGAGCCGCTACTTGAGTGGGTCATCCAGCTACTGGACTAAGAGGTGGTGATCCATGACTTCGAGGCTCTTGTTTTCCCCCGTTGCATAGGTGCTATTGACAGCACACACATCCCGATCTCCCACCCTCCCCACAGCAAAACTGACTATCTGAACAGGAAGGGCCAGTTCTCTGTGAGCTACAGGCAGTCGTGGGCCACCGTTATCTCTTTATAGATGTGTACATGGGCATCTTGGGGAGGACTGACGATGCTTGGATCCTGCGCTCCTCCTCCTTCTATGCCAGGATGTTCGATGGAGAGAGAGCCCCTAATCTGTACAGGATTATTAAGGGAGTGTCGATGGCTCTGGTTATAATCGGGGATACTGCCTATCCCCCTGACCCAATGGCTTATGAAGGCCTCTCCCATGGCCTGCATTCCCACCCAGATGATCTTCAATAAATGTGCGTGGTGGAGAGGGCCTTCAGCCTGCTTAAAATGAGGTGGTGGCTCCTGCTTAACCGGAGCCAATTCAACCTCCAACACCCCCCCATCCTTGTCCTGGCACCTGTGTACTACACAACAAATGTGAGACTCATGGGGCTGCCTTGGACAATCCCCCTCAGTGACCGAGAACTAGCCTTGTGTCCCTATACCAGCATGTTCAGGGTGGGGCCTTCAGGCAGATCTCCGAGGAGAACTGGGACGCCCTATGCAGGTGCATCGTTGCCCAGCGGGCCGAGAACTGATCCATGACTGTGGCAAGCATTTGGCCAACAGGCTTCAATACAGTATACCTTGCTTCAATACAGTTTTGTTTTCTGCCCCCATACCTGCCTTTGTCTTGTTAGCCGATCCCTCTTGTCATGGCAGGGTTCCCCCTTGCTGCACCCTACTACCCTGTGCCCTTGCCATGCTGTGCAACCAACGCTGTAGTTTTCCCCACGAATGGGGCTCAGATGGTGCTGGTGGTATGCCTGTGCTCCCTACTCCATTCCATCTGCATGTTGCGGGAGTAGTATGGCACCCTGTAGAGCCCCAGGACATGCCTTGGAGGGCATTGAGTGGTGTTAGGTTGCTGGGATGACAGCTGCCAGTGTCTCCTGTCATGCTGTCACCAATCCATCACCCCCAACAGGTGATGAAGACCAGCAGTCATGGGAAGCTGACAGCCCTGCAACCTAATACCACTCAATGCCCTCCAAGACAGGTCCTGGGGCTTTACAGGGTCCCATCCCATCCCTCTCCATCCCATCCTGTGGCTGGCCTCTTCCACTGTACTGCTGCCCTCCCTTATGGACCAGGTACTGGGGGCCTTTATAACCTTACCTGTGTGGTCTGTTGCTTCCTGACAGCTGGTGGGGACCCCCTGTGGTGTGTTCCCACCCCTCCGTGGCTGTTATGACAGAATGACCATCCTCCCAGGGTGAATCCCAGGTCCCAACAGTTGGTGGCCATCAGTGGCCTGTGCTGTAGTGTACAGTCACTTGCAGTTGGCCGTGATCCCTCTCACGGTGGGTGATCCATCATCCCATTGTGCCGGTCACCTTGGCCCTTTATCCTTTCCACTGCCGTGTGCCCTCCGGGATCCTACTGTCTGACAGGGCAAGCGTATGAGCTGCCAGGCCTACCTGCCTAGCTGCTGTTTGTCACTGGATCCCTGGCATTTGCCATCACAGAGGTTTGCTGCCTGTTTGCTATGTCCCCTTTGATCCCAATGTACAGACTCCATGGCAGCCAGGTTTATAAGCAAAAGAAGATAGGGGATATTTACAGTGGGTGGGGCTCATCTTTTTTGTGGTCTCCCCACTTCACCGCACCACAGGGGGCAGGCTCCTTTCGGGCCTTGGCAGCCGCAGCCCACTGTGACCGTTGGCTGCCTGGCCCAGGCTCTGCTTCCTCCACTGACCGCTCCACTGCTGGGTCTGTTGGTTGCTCCTGTGGATGACACATGTAGCTTTTACATTAGCTATCCATTCCCAGTGTCCCCGTTTGGGTGCTCCAGTGTGTCACCTCCCTGTGTCCGTCACCTGTTCCTGTGCTACCACCTTGCCCTTTCCTGTGCCCGGGTGGTGTCCTTACCTTGTGTTCCTCCTCCCCACCCCGGTTAGTGCCCTGCACCTGGTTCCCCATGCTTACCTGAGCATGTGGGTGTGGCCCGCCTTGGCGGTTATTTCGCTGGGGGTGCTGGGATATGCTGGGGTGGCTGGAGGCTCAGGAGGGGAGGTTTTGGGTGCTGTAGGGGAACTGGGAGTGGTGCAGGCTGGCCAGGGATCCCCCCTTGGGGTTGTTGTTGGGCTATGGGAGGGAGGGGGCCCAGCTGGTCTCGGGCAGCGTAGGGTTGCTACTGGGGAAACCAAGGGTGACAGATGAGCTGCGGGAGGGGGAATGGGCACCTGTGGGAGGGTGCCGTGGTGCTGGGGTGCTGCCAGCCCTCCTGATGTAGCAGGGGGCCCCATGTCATGCTGGGGGAGACACTGCAGAACCTCCAGGGTTTCCCTGATGAACCTACGGGTATCTGCGGTATCTCTCGCCATCGAGACACAGGTCCTCTCCCTCTCCTCCCTGTTGAGGTGCTGCTCTCAGAGGAAGGCGGCAGCATGGTGCCTGTCCCACAGGTGCTCTGTGTGGGACCGTTGGAACATTGCATCCATCTTCACCCGGTCCCTTCTCCCCTCCCCTTGCAGGACTTCTCTGTTAAGGGCCTGCTTTTCCCTGTGCCCATTTGCCAGCTGCTGGGTTTCCGCCAGCAGTTCCCTCCCCAGGTCCTCCCTCCTTCTCCGGTTGTGAGCCTGCATCTCCCAGTTCCTCTCGGCACTCCCACGGCGGCATCCCTTGATAGACCAGTCTGCTCATCTGTGGACGACATGGGGGCATTTGATTAGCACTGAGCTGCAGATCTGCTACGTTCTTCCTATCCTGCCTCCTTGTCCTGCACTGCGGTTCTCCCTTTCCCCCCCCAGGCTCACCTTCGTGCACCAGGGCACTGCTGGCAATCTCCCGTTCTGTTTCCATGTCCACATCGGCTCATGGAGGGTGGGGGAGGGGTCCTGTCCTTGCTCTCATCCCTTTCTCGACCCCATCTCCCCTTTCCTCCTATCTGCTTGGGGTGTTCCCGGCCCCCCTCCTTGCTGGCCCCTTGTCTGTGGTTTGTGTGCCCTTGGGAGGGGATGGGGCCTGCTGCAGTGCTTTGCCCCTGTCCCCTTTGTGTCACCCCACCACCTCTCACCACTGTGTCCATGTTTATGTAACCCTACCATCGGTATCCTGGTCACCGGGCTCTGGGATGGCCTCTGGATCCTTCATGTCCTCCTCCTGGGCCTCCACCTCCTCCTCCTCCACCACCTCCAGGTCCCCTTGAGCTGTGGGAACAATAGCAGTCTGTCAGCTTGCCCTTATTCCTCACTGGGGCCCAGGCTGTCCTGGGCTGCTCCTCCCCCCCCCACACACACACACATTCCTTGGGGTCATTCTCTTACCTGGGTCATTGTCTTCCTCCTCCTGGAGGGCATCCCTGGTGTCCAACCACCCCCTGTGCACCCCCTGTCCCTGTGGGTTCTGACCCTGTGGGTTTTGGGGGTGCACGAGGAGGGTGATATTTCTGGTGGAGGCTTTCAGGGATGCCTCCTCCACCTCTAGGTCCTCCCGCTTTCTGGCTGGTCTCACCAGGGGCAGTGGGCTCCCCCTGCTCAGGGGGTTCGGGCAGGGTGTGTGTTTGTTTTTTGCCCTTTTTCTGCCCCTGGCGAAGACTAAGCCGTGTATGCAAGAGGCTACAATATCCCCATCCACACAGAGGAAGCAACCCCAGTGAACTCGTTTGTGTGCATGGCATGGCCGGACTTGAGGTTGTTGTCATGATATGTTTGTAGCCCGACCTCGGGTCCTTTTCCTGCTGTATGCATTGGCCCATCCCTATTGTACCCCATGCGCTGCATTTCCTCGGCGATGGCTTCGTAGGCTAGTTTCATCTTTAAGCAGTGCACCAGGTCTGCCTGGATCTTCTTGGCCTCCCACAGACGTATGAAGTCCAGGGTCTCATCCCTGGTCCAGGGGTTCCCCTTTTGGGGTCTGCCTGTGGGTGGCTGTCCAGCCTGGCTGCCTGGGGCCCGCCCAGTGGCTGTGGTGGCAGCGGAGCAGGTGCTTTTCTGTTGGGGGAATGCATCTGGGTGAGCTGTTGTCCTGCTGTACCCCTGCTGCTGCTGTGGGGTTTTCCTTGCCCTCCCCCCAGGGGTTCCCACTATTTTACCTGAATTCCACAGTGGCCCTCCTCAGCTGTATCCTCGGTCATGCTGTGCTCCAGGGTGTGGGTGCTCTCCTGTTGGGGGTGGCAGTGGAGCGGTCAGTGGTCCCAGTGTGTGCTCAGGGCTGGTCTGTGCCCTTCCCTCTGGGTGGGGTTCCCATGTCTTTCCTCGCTGTCAGAGGCGCTTTCCTCCCTGGCCCGCGTTGCTAAGGCTGGAGGTGCAGCTGGTGCTGTGTTGCACTCTCTTCCCTGTGTCAGAATGGGAGACCTGACAGTGGGTATTCTGCCCCCCCTCCCGGTGGCCTGGGCCCCCTCCCCTGGGGTCCCTCGGCTTACCTTGTCCTTTGTTGTGTGTGGCATGGCACGGGCTCCCTTAGTCTTGTCTGTTGCCTTTCTTCCAGACATGTTGAGAGCTGGCGCACCCATGTCCTCGATCGCTTCTCCTTTAGGAACTCCCGGCCAGGCGTTCAGCGTATCTCCCAGTGGGTGTGTCTGCTTGCAGGCTCCTGCGGTGCCTCTCTAGCTGTCTCTTGCTGGTTTCGACGGACCCTTCCTGTGGGTGGATGTGCTTACCCGTTCAAACGGACGGCTGGGTATTCAAGAGCCATCTCCACCCATTGAGCATCCCTGCTCCTTCCTGGCTGCTCTGTAGGTGTAGATGAGTGGGTCATGGGAACACACACACACACACAGCCCCATTCACATGGACGCTCACCCGGGTGGGTGGCGTCTGTGTGAAAATGGCCTTAGTTTATTCACTTTTCCAACTCTTTCTGCTGTAACCTTTTTTGAGGGAAAAAAAATAAGTACTTGCAGTATGACATGCTAATTCACCAGTCTTACATGGAATATATTTAGGTATGCTGCAGGAAGGACCAAGATGGTTTTCTGCATGTTCATTATTCCATACTTCAATTACAATTCATCATGGAAACAACTTTATTTTTATTTTTTAGGTAATGTTAAATGGCAGTTTTTTTACCTATGAAATGTTCTCCTGTAACTGCTCACATTATAGACCTCCTTTACTGTGTGCAGAGACAGATACCCCATGTACCAGCTTTCTGCTAAGAATGGCCATAGTGATGACAGGTTAAAAAACCATAACAAAAAATACACCAAACACCATATAGTCTATGTATATAAAGCCATCATACGGGCCCCACATTAAATACTATGATATGGTCCAAAATTCTGCCCAACCCAGTCTAGTGGGACATGGGGGAGGATGGAAAAAAACAAGGGAAGCATGCCATGACAGAAAGCATTCTTGGCCAATGAATAATCGAAGTATGTTCACTCATCTGTTTTGTTCCATTTTATCTGTCAGTTGTTCCCACTCAAAAATCTGTGGACCAATGCTTGCACACTGCCAATTTTTTCTGTCTACAGGAGAGCCGCAAACAACCATGAGCCCTCTCCTAGCACTCGGGACGTTCAAGGCTACGATGCACATAAGTCTGCCATCCCAAAACAGTGCTCCAAGGGAAGGCTGGCTCCTTAAAAGCACTGCTTCTGCTACATAGAAGCTCTTCCAATCACGGATATATTTTTCCTAAAGGACTGAAACCTTAGAGGGTTTCACCACTGCCAAGCTGAAGCTTTGATTGAGCATCAGCTCCAGGTACTTTATCATCTAAACCTTCGGCTGGAACTAATCATCACTCAATTTCATGAGGATTAAATAAATGCTCATGTTAAATTCCTGCTCAGTCTGTGTGTATATACTTGATAAACAAATGTTTAGTGATGTAGAGCAATGAGAACACAGCGGTGAATTGGGGAGGGGGGGCTGTAGGTAGTCACCTTCCTTTCATAAGCAGTAACTACGGCGGGCGGGGGTGTCTCAGGGGACCCCCCAAAAATGTCCAGGACTGGAAAGACTTCTCAGAAGGCTCATTTGCAGCTTCAGTAGCAACCAGAGCAAGGCGGGAGAGTAAAAGCACTTGGGGCAAAGCAGGTGTCAGCCCTGCAACGCCACTCACTGTCTGTGAGTTGACCGACTTTAATCTGCAAAATGGTTTGAGGCAAAAGGGCATTGAGTGCAATTTATTTATTTATTAATTAAAACATTTGATATCCTACCCCTCCTGCCAAAGGCAGCTTGGGGCGGCTTAAAATGTATAGAAATATAAAAATACACATACGCAAGCAACATAAACATAAAACATCTAAAAAGGGGGAGACAAGGAGAAAAAAGGTAAAAAACATTCTCCCCTGGGAAAAAAGGAGGGAGGAAATAAATACCCCACCCTTACCACCCCCATAACAAATAAAAACCCATCTTCACCCATCTCCCTCACTAAAGGCCTGGTTGAACAGCCAGGTCTTGCATTGACGTTGAAAAGAGGAGAGATCTGGGGCCATCCGGGCCTCTGCTGGCAGGGAGTTCCACAGTCTCAGCGTTGCCACCAAGAATGCTCTCTCCATAGTCATCCCCCTGGGATACCCGGGGGACGTCAAGAAGGGCACTCCCGGTGGACTGCAGGGGCCGATCCAGAGCATGGGGAGTGAGGCAATCCTGCGGATATATGGGGCCCAAGCCGTATAGGACTCTATAGGTAAGAATTGGCACCTTGAATCGGGCCCGGAAGACTATAGGCGGCCAGTGCAGAGAACGGAGCACCGGTGTAATATGCTCCCAGCAGCCCATTCCCATAAGGAGACAGGCCGCCGCATTCTGCACCAGTTGCAGTCTCCGAACAGTCACCATGGGCAGCCCCACATAGAGCATATTACAACAGTCCAGTCTTAAGCTGATGAAAGCGTGGATGATAGTGACCATGTTGGAGTGTCTTCAGTGAAGTCAATGGCTCAGCCCGCATTGTCTTCAGTGGGGACTGGCAAAGGACTTCCCTCATTAGGGTTGCCATCTTTTGCAGTTTGATACCTAGACTCCCATTTTGGCCTATGGGAGTCTCGGGGTCAAACTGCAAAATGTGGCAACCCTAGCCCTCATAGTCTCAAACTTCATTCTTGCTAATAAATTCTGCTGTTGAGAGTATAACTTGCCAAGAGAAGGCCTGACCAGCCCCAGGAACAGGAAGCTGTGAAACAGAATTTATGGGGTTAATACCCAGTGTTGGCTTAAAAGGTCTTTTTATCATTCTGCATTAGATTTGGAGTTGGAAGTTCAGCCCCTTGTTTGGTACAGGATCTGCCATAACTTGATCGCCCACACATGCTCATCCACCCACTTAATCTGAAATGATAAAGAATTCACAACTTCCCTAGGCTGCCAGTTCCATTGCCAGAGTGTCCTTAATCAGGAAGCTTTGCCTGAGTCTGAATCTCCCTTTCTGCGGCCTGTACTCACTGACTCTTGTCCTTCACTCTGTAGCAAGAGAGAACAATTGTTTTCCATCTTCCATACGGCAGCCTTTTAAATATGTGTAGACTACCACATCATTCACTTAAATTTCTCAAAAGTGGGTGTTGCTTGCTGATGCGGCAGATGTTCTTGGGGCGGTTAGAGCCACTTGTGAATTAGATCCGTGCCTATCTTGGCTGATTAAGGCCTGCCATGAGATGCTTGGACAATTGCTGTCCGGGGTCGGCAATGCCTTCCTTAGGGAGGGCAGAGTGCCGGGCTGCCTCAAAGAGATGGTGGTGCAGCCTCTGCTCAAGAAACCATGGTTTAGGGAAGGTTATTGAGTGGCTCAACAACTTCAGTGGCATCTGGATCAGATCAGTCTTCTTGATCCTTCACAGTCTGGCTTTCGTCCTGGGTTTGGCATGGAAACTGCACTTGTGGCTTTGGTCAATGACCTGCGCCATGAGCTGGATCAGGGCAGATTGTCTCTTCTGATCTTACTAGATCTGTCGGCAGCGTTTGACACGGTTGACCATGAGATGGTGGCTCACCTGCGGGACTGGGCAGGGGTGGCGGAATTGTTCTTGAAAGGTGCTTGGGGAGTGTTCATCATCTCCCCAGGACCTCAAATGTGGAGTCCCGCAGGGGTCTATTCTGTCCCCCCTTCTGTTCAACGTGTACATGCAGCCCTTGGGCGAGATCATGAGAGGGTTCATAAGAGGTCATAAGAGGGTTCCGCTTATGATGTCATCAGTATGCAAATGATACACAACTTTACCTTTCCTTTTCAGCAGAGATAGATCCGGTGGTCTCAGTGCTTATTCACTGTCTGGTGGCTGTGGGGGATTGAATGAGGGTGAGTCGTCTGAAGCTGAATCCCAACAAGATGGAGGTGATGTTGGTGCTTAGATCTGGGGGAGTGGTGGCCCCCGTCATTGATGGGGTTTGACCTCCACTAGCCACTCAGGTGCGTAGTCTGGGTGTGTGTCTCGATTCACAGCTCCGCCTGGATTCCCAGGTAGAGGCTGTGGCAAGGAGTGCCTTTCGCCAGCTACATCTGGTACGACGGCTGCAGCCGTATGTTTCAGATTCTGACTTGGCCACCATCATCCATGCCTTCATCACCTCTAGACTGGACTACTGAGATGCACTCTATGTGGGGCTACCCTTGGTGATGGTCCAGAGGCTGCAGCTGGTGCAGAATTCGGCAGCCCGTCACCTTACGGGGATGGGTCATTGTTTGGGTGCTTGAGGGAAAGGAAGATTCTGCCACAAGGAAACAGAGGGGGATCTGCTGAGGGGGAAAGGAGCTGATCCTGGATTACCTGGTGCGTGGTTTCTAAACAGATGTGTTTTGGTTGGCCACAAAGCATAAATTTAAAGTTAGTGCCATTGTTTTGATCTAGACGGAATGTGAAAACTTTGGAATAATAAAGTGGTGGTGGAGGCTTCTGGGTCAGGATATGTGTAGGCTGAGATGGATTGAGCTTCCTCCCAGCGTTAGCCTGAAGTTAGAACAGGCACCTGGTAAAAAGGTGCCTGCTGTTCGTAGTCCAGAAAGGGTTACTGAGGTTTTGGGAAGAGCACAAAGAAGGAAATAAGCTTGCTGCAAATTCCTTAGAAGAGAAAGCAAGTTGCATTCACTGCTCTTGTGGATTTGGGCTACACCCCTTCCCCCACCTTGCATGCACCCAGAGCATAGAGCAGGAGTGGGAAACCTCAGGCCCATGGTTCACTTCTGGCCCACAGGGTTCTTCACTCTGGCCTGAGGTCTTCTGACTCGCAGTCGATGCAGCCTGTCAACCCTGATTTTGTGGCCCCATCTCTCTTGCAGGCCACGTTGAAGGGAGTCAAGGAGGAAGTACTGTGGTTGGGAGAGAAATGCCCTGCATATCGGAAGACTGATCTAACTAGCAGAAGCGGGATGAGATGCAGCAAGCCTGGAAGAAGGCTTTTGTGTCTGGTGGAGCAGGGCTCTGCGCATTGCAAGGTAGGGGGCGGGGCCAGACAAGCACACCTGTGTAATAAATAAGACAGCCATTGTGTGTGTGTGTGTCCTTGTCTTGCACTGTGCTGAGGATCCTGGACTACAGAGGCACAATCTTTGCACCCCCATCCCCAGCCAAGTGAGCCATGTCCTGTGAGTTGCACGGCTTGTTGCTTTGGAGGCCCAGTTCAAGAGTTCAACAGTGTTTCTGGCTCAGAGTGTCTGCTCCTTCTTCCCCTCTCCACATTTGCCTCCAAAAAACACCTGCCAGGCAATAACAAAATCAGTAATGACTGTCATCGTTTTTGATTTCATTATTCTTTATCTTGTTACCATTATTGCAATAACGAAAACGAGAATGTCATCATTATTGTTATCAATATAATGAAAACTAAGTGCACACCCATAGGAGGGAGAACGCTACTGGGTCTGGCAGGAAGAGCCCTTGGGTAGAATTAGCATGGAAGGGGTCTGCAAAGTGCTGTACGGGGCCTATGACAGTCACCTTAGCATAGATGGGGGTGGGGGTGGGATAGAGAGCTTGAGATGGGTGCGCTTGGATGTGCTCAGGATGAGAAGGGTCCAGACCATGGATCTGTGACATGGCCCCATCCCCTATGCTTCTGACACGTCCCTGTTTTTGCTTCCTTACCCTCAGAGGGAGCAGACTGGGGAAAGGGGACATGCATAGGGCTTTTGAGTACTTGGGGGAGACCTTTGGAATCTGTGGGGGGTTTGGCTGTCGGGGGTGGGTGGGCAGTTGCTTGAAGCAGCTCAGTGGTTGAAGGAGGAGCACGAGCAGCCACCCTTGCTGCCAGGTTAAGGCATCTATTGGGCATGTTGGGCACTGAGGGGCACTTGTGCAGTCTCTCTGAGTGCTTTGTGTCTTGAAGTCTTGCTTTTTAATTTCTGGTCACTGACTACACTTGATGAGTCTGCCTAAGTTATGCTCATTTTACTGTAGCGTGGTAGTCTACTGTTATGTTCAGTTATGTGTGCTACTAGTTGGTGGGGAGGTGAGCTCTAGTTACTCAATAACTGCACAGCATTAGTTGCTGATTTTCTTGTAATGTGTGCCCTGCATAATCTGAGCTCCTCTTTTATTGCAATAGATCGCTTCTGCCCATAATTCAAATTGGTGTATTAATTGAACACGGCAACTGAGGGCAAGATAATGGAAGGTGGCTTCAATAGCTGCTACTAAGCATGCTCCATTCATCTATACATGTTTAGTAGAAAAGCACTAATTTCTCGTGCATACCAGTTTATCACACTACAACAGTGACTGGTCCTGAGAAGAAGATGTGCACTGGGTTAGAGCTTCCCCCGCTGGGATTAGCATCCTGGGCACCTACACTCTCCCAGAACAGCAGCCATGGTGAAGGGGATCCAGCATCCTGGGCAGAGGAGTACAGCCTGTGGGCCTTGGTTCTCTGGGAAAGGAGTGGGGTAGTGAGTTGCGCAGGCTGGGATCCAGGACTCATGGGGGTGAGGGGATAGGACGCACTGGCAGGACTCTTGCTTCATCCAGGAAGGGAGAGGTGGCTAGTAGTTAGAACAGGCAGAGCTGGGAACTGTAGTGTTCTAGCAGGGGCAATTTAGTGTGTCCCGATAACATCTCCTGCCTTAACTTGCATGCCATGAAAGTACCGCAGTAAAGAAGTTAACCTGTCTCACACATTGTGCTTGCTTACAACTTAGGCTCTATGCACCCACACTTTGCCTTGATCTTTCGGCCCTAATCTTTTTCCTCTGCAGGTTGGGGGCAACACTGAAGTTGGGGTCAGCAAGGACTTCCCCCTACTTTCCCTATATGCTTTCATGTGGTGACGGAGAATGGGACAGCTGAGCACTGGGGACTGTAGGGAGGAACAAGGTTGATGGATGCGGTGTGCGTACAGGGAGATAACAAGACTGGGGGCACCTTGCAATGGGAAAATTGTCTTTATGGGGAGGGGGTAGCATGCTGGGGGAGTGTTTATGGGGACAATGCTGAGAAATGGGTGTCGGTGATGTGTATGTATGGACGAGGCTGGGGGGCAGACGGGTAGAGGGGGAAGCATGTGTATTGGTAAAGGATAGACAAGTGCTGGCATGGATGTATATGGGGGAAAGCCTGAGAGCTAGGTAACATGTATCCATGGATACATCTTGTTGCTGTTGGATTCCTGGACCCATGCAAGTGAAGTTTTGATGCATGCCCCAAGCCTTTTGATATTTCGGCGGAACTGTAAGACCTGGCTGTTTGCCCAGGCCTTTGGGAGGGAGGGGGGGGGTGATTTTTAATCCCCCACCTTATATATTTATTTATGATTGTACCACGCCCTGTTTTATTGATATATTTTATATTTGTTTTAAATGTTTTTATACTGTTTTTATTGTTGTTAACCGCCCCGAGCTGCATGGCAGGATGGGGCGGTATAGAAATCTAGAAAA
>QEPC01008745.1:3512682-3527556 GCA_003113815.1 Sphenodon punctatus
TTTGGACAAGTTTCTGGAAGATAGTTCCATTAGCAGCTATTAGCCAGATAGGATTGGGGAACAAAACCCTTTACTGTCGGGAGCCTGGGGATGACCCACAGGGAATGGATAGCATGGTGACCTGTTGGGTGCTTCTCCCAGGCCCCCGTGACTGGCCACTGTCGGAGGCAGGATGCTGGGCTTGATGGACCATTGGTCTGACCCAGTATGGCACTTCTTATGTTCTTATGGGATTGCAGAGCTGGATTTCCAAACGCTGCAGTCCCCCACAGGATCTTCAGCAAAAATGTGCGGGGAACGGGACGGCCCTGTGTTAAAAATCCCTTGTATGCTTTGCCTTTCACATTCTTTCCCTGAGGCAAATCATGCGCAGGAAGTAACACGGGAAAGCGCTCTGTATAACATCTTAACTTGTATGCCATGTAAGCAGTCAAGGTGGGAGCCTTAACTTAAAATTTCCATGCTTTTTGGAGCATGACTGAATTCGTAAAACTTAACTCCTCTCAAACCCTGTTTAAAAAAAATAAAATTAAAAAATCCTAGAATACTCATTCACATTTACCTAGGATATGCTTATGCTGGGAGGGAAAGTAAAAGTGTGACAACACTATTGAGTCTTATGTGCTTTGATACAAGGACAAAGCCATAGGGAGGCCTACTTGCTTTTAAGCATTGGTACGAAGTGAAGTGTTAGCTTGCTTGGGAAGCTATTTGGAAATTTAATGGGGGTAACTTAAGTTGGGAGACCATGGCTTTCAAAGGCCAAAAGTCATGTCAAGAGAGCCCTGAGATAGTTAGCTGCCCTGAGCTGCTGTTGGCAGAAGGGGCGGGATACAAATATGTTTAATAAACAAACAAATAAAATCAGCTTGATGAAGCAATAAAATGCAATTGTAGGGGAAGGGGGGCATAGCTAGGTTGGAATGGTCCCAGGTGCAAGAAATGGATTTTGGCCTCATGTCGCCATTCTCTCTCCTGTACACCCACCCACCCTCTCCCTCCCTCCATCCGCTTGCTGGGCATGAGCCCTGGAGGCTGCAGCCGTGTTGGTTGGTTGTATTACGCTGCTGGTGCTTACTTGGTCCTCTGCTGCCCATCAGGTGGGTCCCCTGCATGCTGCAGATGCTTCCTCTTCCTCTCAGCCTCTTCCTGGCCATGCTGCAACAGGACAGGATTTGTGAGCCCCCTCAGACTTGGACTCTGCAGGGCCCCCCCAGCTTGGTCCCTGAGACAAATGTCACTTCTGTACATATGAGAGCTATGTCCCTGAATTATTTTCAGGCAGCGGTAAAAATGTCTTCTGTTGGATATGTAATGGAATCTTAAAATGAAGTGTGTTCCTATGGAATGAATGAAAAGATGTTTGGTAAGGTAGAGGCACTCAGGGACCATGAGATCTCCTTTTCCCAGGATGTCATTTCCACTGCAATGACTGGTTGTTTTGGCTGGTCACTTTGCAAAATCACCTGTGTACTAATACTAATCCATGTTAATTGTCATCTTTATAAAGGGTAGATGTTGATTTTATAGTTTGATTGGGAAACATAAGCGTCTTCCCCTCGGGTGAGTTTCCTGGGAAGCAATGTTTAGGCCTTAAAAGCCCCTGTAATACAGGATAAATGCTCTCCAATGCCATTATATTCTTCCTTCCTGAATCTGTACTGACAATGACACACATAGGGAGCTGGTCACTAATAAAAAGCAAAGGTTATTACTCAATTAGAACAGAAACTTGTCTTGACTATCTTGTTGAATATTTTCCATATTTACCTAATCCCTATTTTTTTTTTTAGACTAATTCATTTACTTGCATGTTTGGTCATACTTAGTGTGATAATTTATGCATGTGTTGATATGCTGTGGGGGAATATATCCTTAACATAACTTGTATGCTCAGGATTGAAGTTCACAATGGTGAATTTCATAATTTTAACCAGTGACCATCAGCTTGAGCCCACCTGTTTGGCAGAAAAGACTGAATTAAGCTATTGAGTCAAAGCTGTGGCCAACATAAGATTAAAGGACAGCTCATGGTAACGCATTCTGGGCAGCAAAGCTTTTTAGCCATGGTCACTCAGGCCACTAATGACCAGCACCCTTTAGTGTTACCGTGGGCTGCTGCCTCAAGGTTGTAGTTGTTAGGGGCTCTGGCTGTATGTACCTGATGGAAAGGAGCATGAGTGAAGACAATTGCTGCATCAGGATTCTCTTTCTTTCACCACAGCAGCTGGCAAACACATGGGCCCCATGAAGCTAAGCTCCATTTTGAGGCTTTTCAGATCTGATTTTTGGAGTTGCTTCTGATACTGGCAGAAACTAGGATTGTTTTCAAGAACACTACACCAACAGTTCAGTTAGAAATTTGTCAGCCTGTGGGTGGGTGTTAGAAGGCTGGCTTGAACAATCATAGCTTTAAAAGCTGTAATTTGACGTTACTTGACCTATTGCTGGGAGTTACTTTGCTGGCTCAACTGAGTAACTTTTACAAAAAGAGGATGAAGTATGCCATATGGTGTTGGGTTTTAGACAAGATGTACAGAACTTGCTTATACATTTGAGCGCTTAGTGGTTTTAAACCAAAGTCTGCCAAAGAGCAAAGAACCAAGTGGCCAACCCTACTTCATACTTTTCGGTTACCTGATGTAGGTTACTTGTGTTGTCACACATTTCCGGATTGCTCATAGCGTTTGCCAAACTCCATGGTCGTAGGATGAAGTCATGGTGAATTTGCAGTGGGGGTCCTTCAGGATTCTCAAAGTCCCAGTCATTCCCATTTTGGCTTATGAGTGTGTCCGACAAGAGGAGAAGATCCTAGTCAGGCTCCCCCCTTGTTGGTGCAGCTGCTGTCAGTTAGGGACCCTGAGCCCTGTCAGAAGCTTCCAAGACCTGGTGCTGGTGAATGGGACTTTTGGGGACTGTTGTATGTGTTGGTATATACAACAGCCATAAGTTAATGCCTGCTGTATTAAGAACAGTAATTGACTACAGAGCCACCAGATGGCGCTGCTATGTTTATATGTACATGTAAGGGAGATGGGGTTTTGCAGTTGAATTCCTTTGTGTAACCACTCCTTCTTCCCTTCTCTCTCATTGTCTCAGTCTCCATTTTGTCTTACTACTAGTTAGATGCAACTAAGGATCTGTGCCTGAGAAAGCTTAAGTAAAGCTCTGTTTTTAAACCTTCAGCTGCATTTGTCCTTACTGATTGCGAATCAGTTATTACTCTGCAACATTTTGGAGGGGAGCATTGGGGGTTGCAGTTGGTGGGTCCCTGGGGTAGAAATTAAGAGATGGAGGCCTAGGGACTCTGATCAAGGGGTGGGGGCTGGGAACTGAGAATTGGACTTAGTGGTGGCAAGCTGACCACAAGAATCTACAAAGAGTCTGGTATACAGGAAGCAGGGATATAGATAGGGCGTGGGAAAGGGAGGATGCCTGCTTTTTTAAAATACAGGTGTTGTATAGTTGTTGTTTTTTCTTCCTCCATGTCCCCCCCCCCCTTTTTTTCTATTGCAGCATCTGTTTGCATTTTTCCTTGTTACTTTTAAGTAAAACGCAATCTGAAGTATATGCTTTATTGATACGCCCTGTGATAGCCAGTGTTATAGCAATCTGTTGCAAGCACACAATATAAAACCTATTTACCTTTTGCAAAACAGTGAAAAGGTAGAATTTTGGCTTCCTTGCAGATTCCAGTTTTTGTGTGTGTTTAAGCACGGAGTTTCCTCTAAAGTATCTGGTTGGAAGGCTAGTTGCTAGTGATGAAACCTAGCTTTTACCTGAAGACATGCAAACCATATTATGCCACCGATTCATATAGGAGAAAACTGTTAGCACAGAGCCTCTTAAGGATGCATGGAAAATGGGAGTAGCTTTTGTGTATGAGCACAGATAGTAGGTAATCTTGAGGTATCCTCACACTTGCACAGATAGCAGCAGAAAGAGATTGAATTACTAAATACTTTCATTTTTGACTGCATTGGACACAATTCCTAAAAAATGTCAACTGTGGGAAAGTGTTAATTGATATATATTGATAGCTAGAAGCTTCTTGACACATGGGGTTATGGGCTAGAAACCCCTGAAGGGTAGTTGAAATGGGTGAAAATGAGAGACAAAGTTAAAGACATTGATATTGACTGATAAAAAGCTATATAGTTGCATACCTTGATGCAAATTGTTATATGTTATATGTTTTTGTGTGGTTTTGTTGTATAACTGTTTTTGCCAAGGCCGCAAGGCCAGTACAACAATAACATTTACTTATTTACTGCTTCTTGACACATGAAAAACGGTTTGAAAAATTTCCAAATACATCATTATCCTGCAATAACTTTGAACCTAAGAAATTATCTTTGTCACACTTATTTGAAGAAAAAACCCACAAACAAACACAACCTGTAAGTATTCTAACCACAATCGATTTGGTACAAGCAATGGTGGCATCCTGTAAGCAGTTAGCCAATGCTCGTTTTGAGAGGGTGGTAGAATTGGTCCTAGTCAAGCAAGACAGAAGTGAGTGTAAAAAACAGTTGTTCCAAGAAACCTTGAGCCTTTGCACCACCAGAGGGTAGTACAAGAGTGAAAACGGGCAACAAAAGGTTAGCTGGTTTGGAGAGGAGAAATCTGAAACCATTTCATAAAACGCTTCAACGTGTGGATTTTTCTAGTGCAGCTGCAGCCTGTACATTCCTTTCTAAACTCTATGTGGGGGGCGGGAGGTGGGGTGTTTGGATTTGGAACAAGAAGACCAAAGTTAAAAGCTGCCAGATGGGCAAACTTGAAATCCTAGGCGTTCAGGACTGTGAACGCTGATCAGTAGAAAGGCTAGACCTTCTCGGGAAGAGCATCTCCACCCCTGTGAAGCCTCCACGAATGAGCTGAGAGCCGCAAGGCGGAATAGCCATTTGCTCCTAGAAGGCAAAGGAGACTACAAAAACGCTCACCCTCCTTTCCCAAAGTTCAGAAGTTGGCTGACGTCATTGACTCGGCAGCCAATAAGAGAGGGCTTGATATTTTGGGAGGGGGCAGGGGGTGGCACCCAAGTCTCCAGCGTCTGCCCGGCTGCTACGTAGAGGGAACAGAGGAGGCAGCAGGCATGAGCCCCGTCTCCCTTTCCACTTTAAGTGCTTTCTGATCCCGGGACTTTGCCTTGATCAGCCACGAGATGGAATGCAGGCTTGGCAGCAGCAGCGCTGGGAGACGGCGTGTGTGAAGCGGGTGCAGCAGCAGCAGCAGCAGCAGCAGGAGGAGGAGGATCGCAGTGGCTTGTTACCCAGAGCCCATTGATTGATTTTACCTGATTTGCCCAGGTTGGTCGGGGCTGAGTGGGGCCGCTTGCTTGGAACCAGGGACTCTGTCACTGTTTACTTGTGCGGTCTCTGCTGGCTGCTTGCATAAGGGGTGGGGGGGACTGATCTGCCGGGGCTCTTCAGAGATAAGGTTTGGAAACTTGAGACTCCAGAAGCCGACTCGCTCGCTGCATTCCTGGAAGACCCGATGGTACTTGACTGATCAGGCAGCGCGATTGGAGATGGTAGCAGCCCCGGACCCTCCTGCCCGGCGCTGAGACCTTTTGCATTCCTTGGCGACCCTCTCGCCCTTGGGTTGGACTGGCCACTCGTGGAGCCTCCCCCGGCATTTGTGGGGTGATAGGGAGAGCATGTCGGGGAAAGGGGCGCTTGGATTCCTCTGGCTGAACTTTGGCTTTTGGATTGTCGTGGTTTGGATGCCCGTGGAAGGATGCCCAAGTAAATGTACCTGCTCTGGCTCCAATGTGGATTGTCATGGGCTGGGACTGAAGACGGTGCCTAGGGGGATTCCCAGGAACGCAGAGAGACTGTAAGTAAAACGTACTGCTCGGGGCTCCTAGAAGCCCTGGGAATTGGACTGCCTAGATGAAGCGAGCGTACTCCAAAGTTAACCAGCAGAGGAACCTCCGAGGCTCCGTTGGATAGCTGATTCTGCTTGATGGGTAAAACCTAAGCAGCGAGTCTGTTTCTGGCGTTTAACCTTAAAAGTTTATCCAAGAAATGCCAGTATTGGGCAGTGCATATTCTGCAGTGATAGGTAATAATGAATGGTCTGTGGCTTTTGGCAGACGATTACCTCCTCCACACCCCTACCAGCCAAACTACTTTCACTGCACCCCCCCCCCCAAGCTTCCTGTTGCCTCTGCACTCCCAAGACTCCTTGGGAGGAAGGGGTTCCTCACCCCCCCACTAGCAACACTGCTTTCACTACACCCCCCCAAAGTGCCCTGGGAGTGGTCCCTCTTCTCTTCCCCCCCCCCCCCACTGCTTTCACTGCATCCCCAAGACTTCCTGTGAGGAAGGCATCCCTTACTCCACCCTCATTTGGTTATTCGTGCATGGCCCTTTGGATATTGGTAAGTTACTTCATGTCATTCCACCTGTTCTCCATGAACACGTTGGTCATTCCATGTACTGACTTCCACACACTGACTTCTCGTTACTCCTATACTTTATGCCATCCTCATCAGTTGATGCTCTCCCTGTTTGTCCACACACAAATATCACTCTTAATCCCTTAATCTTCCCCTTTGTAAAATCACCTTTCAGTTTCCTCCATGACATTTCATCCATACTCCATTATCTCCCAATGTGCTCACACCAACCATCACAACCAAACGTTACTGATTCCATCTGCTTTTCTTGGGTGTCATTGCACCCGTCAGTCCACTTGGCTCCCCGTCATTCCAGCTACCCCCAGTGTCCCACAATTGTCATTCCACCAAACCCCGCCATTATTCCAGCCAGTTCTTTATCATTTCAGCCACTCTTGGTCTCCCTGCACAAGTCATTCCACCAATTTCCCTGTTTCAGCTTCTTACGTGTCATTCCACCCAGCGGACCTTCATTTCAGCTGCTCTTGATGTCACCTCCATCATTCCACTCAGCCGCTCTGTGTCAAGGGGATGGCCAGTTAGAAATCATTTGCATTTTCCCTTACCAATAGAGACATGAAGGTTTCAAGACAAGCCCGTAGGAGACCGTAGAGACAAGGAGATGGCCGTGTTGGGCCAAGTCCACAGAGAACTATGCAGGCAAAGGGATGGATGGCTACAAGGCATGGACATTTTGGCTTGCCAATAGAGAGGAAGGCTTAAAGACTATTCAATAGGAGACGATAGAAACAAGGGGATGGACGACTGGAAATAAAGGGGATTTAGAGTTGGCAATAGATGTCAACAATCCATGTTTCTGAAGCCCTGAGGCTTCGTGGAAAGCAGGAGTCCCTCTCTCTCAGCCCCATGTACTCCCCCAGGAGTTGAACATTTTCAATGCACCCCTGAGGTTTCCTGGAAGGGAGGGGGGTCCCTCACACTCCATCTCCATGCCCTCCTACTAGCCAAGAAATGTCTTTTGCTACAGTCTCCTCTTCCCCCCCCCCCCCAAACTGCTTTAACTGTACCCTTGAGGCTTCCTGGGAGGGAATGGTCCCTTTACCACCCCCAGGGCTCCACTAGCCAAATGTTTTTCACTGCACCCCAGAGACTTCCTGATCCTGAGACAGAGGGGTGGCACTTCCACCCTCCCCACTATCATTTGACTATTTGTGCACGGTCCTTTGGATTGTCATTGCACCTGTTCCCCATGAACATGTTGGTCGTCCCACGTGTTGGTCTTCCTGTTTCTCCGCAAACTCAAATACCATTCCAGCTGTTCCCTATTCCTCAAGTCTTCCCCATGTCCTAGATCATGCCATTCCATCCATACTCGGTTGCCTCCCAATGTACTCACACTAATCATCACAACCTTATCTCTAGTGTTGCAATTTGGGGGGCCTTTCTTCCAGTGTTGGTCCTGGGTTTGTCGGTTACCAGTCTGTGTGCACAGATTTCCAGTTCCTCGCTCACCATCCTTTCATACTGTCCCCTATCAGTGTACTCTTTGACTTATTTCACTCTTTCCCTGGATATGTGCCTTGTTAGATGCAGCTAGTTTCTATTTGTATAGAGGACATTGAAGTCAACTGGCATTCATATAGTCTCTCTATTGCCAATGGGCAGTCACATGGCTCGCATTGATACCTATAGGCATTGGTGTCATTCGTCATTTTAGTATGTCCTATGGACATTCGGAAGGATTAATTGAATTGGAAAGAGCTGGAGAAGTCCATTCCATGTCACTCTTTATAGTATGTCCCTTGGCATGGAAATAAACACTATCACCTGGAGCCTCGTATTGATTTTCTATTTCTTTGTATAGAAGCTGGCTGGCTTTATTTCACTGGGAAGTCAGCTGCTGTTTAGAGTAAAGAAAGCAAACTGCTTTCCTCTTTTACGTTAACACCATGCTTGGTTAACCTAGTTGTTACTTGACCTTCTGGAATATCCCACTTATTGATTGAGAAAAAAAGTGGTTCAAATGATCTCTTTTATCAGAGCAACTGTTGTTGGTGGAAATGAGCAAGCATTTGGGTCACACAGGGTCCTTCCTCAGACATATAGTGTAGCCAGTAAAAATACATAAAATGAGCAAGTGTAGGGCAGGTATAGAAGGCGTATGGAATAAGTGGGAGTGATTGATTGCTTAGACATGCTACAAATTTCCCACAACTGAGAGCTAGGGGTGAGTTAATGTCTTCTGGAAAAAGATATATTCAGATTTATCTAAGTGTCAGTTAAGTCTAGACCGTTTTGTAGCTTAAAGAAAACCAACAAATTAATTGGAAAAGTCTGAAGCAACTACGGAGTATATGATCCTGAAACTTCTCTTGCATGTTCTCCCATGGAAACATATTGGAACAATTGCATGAAAGTCCTAAGCCATAAAAAAAGGCTTTTTTGCAACTTGAGGTCCGAAGAAGTGCATCTTGAAAATGGCTTAAGGACCCAGTATACGGCGATTAACCGAATTGGACCTTACGATAGCCCCATTTTGGATGTAGTGATAAGTAATTTTGTGTCCTGGAGGCAGCTTTTAAAGGGCTTTACTCAACTAATAACTCCCTCCCCCCCCCAAATATACACAGATAAAAGTTTAAAAGGAAAAGGTTCTCCTGATGCTAGGTTGGAAGCAAGGGTGGATTCTTACATTAGTTATAAAAACTTTCAGACAAGTCACTCTTACAATGGAAATGCTAACAACTTTTTAATGTAGTGCTGCAATGCTCAAAACCATTCAAGTATATATCTTCATCCTTGGTGTTCAGTTAAAACTCTGGAAGCTTGATAAACCCTCACTTACACACTAGTTGTGCACCAATATTTTCAACCATCAACTGTAACGTGTTAATTTTCTCAGCAAAAATCTGACCTCGAATGGTACGAAATCATGGGCAACCGTCTTGGGAGTAGACATACCACAGGGGCTATGTACAACATGGCAGCAAAATTATTTGACTCATATGAGTAGAGAATTGTACTTGGAGAACATTGCTTGCTATAGAAGTGCACGTCTTGTCTTTTGGGTATTCAGATGTGTATTAGAAATATTAGTATACATCAAAAATATTGAGAATTCCTATGTGCAAACAACTTTTTATGTTAAGTAAAGTAAGTGCTACACTGTGTTCTTTTGAGGTAAATTGGTACTAGGCGCTTGAGGACTTAGAGAAGCAGAAAATTGCTCACAATATAGTATAGTTAATCCATGTAATGAAGTTTGTTAAATTTAAGTGCAATACCCTAAAAAAAAAAAAAATTAAGTTAGGAAAAAGTACTGAAGAAATTATGTAGCATTATGTGAAAGATCCAATCAGGCTAGTGCCCAAATAAGGTTAGAAAGCTAAATAAGGACTGACTTCACATTTTACTTGTCAATCAGAAGTTAGTTACCTTGAAGGTAGTGACTAGTTTGTGTACCACTGCGTTTTACATGCTTGAATTGTGTGGAAAACGTGCAACGAAACACACCTTCTAAAAATCCGTATTTGGCATAAGCTGCTGCCTGGCACCCTTCAGATGTTGGAAAAGGAAGTCCCTTGAAACTGAGTTCTGCATCTGAATTGCTTGGACCCTGAAACTTGCACTGTGCCTTACACCTGTGAAATGAATTCACATTAACTGTGTCATAAATGTTCTGCATAGTCATTTGCTTAAAGCTTGCTGTACCCTATAAATACATCTGATGGGCTAATACCCTTACATAAACTCCACACCATACTGTTAATTGGGTTGATGAGAAACATTAACTTTGTAGCTTGGTGCAATCCCTCAACTTGCATCTAAAAGTTTTGGAACATGTAGATTTATACTCTTTGCCAAGTGTGTACTACTAAAGGCTTGCATTGCAAAGTAGAAACAGGAGTAAAAAAAAGATTTAGGCTTTAATGTATTTCAAGGCAACTTGCAGAAAATTGCATTTTTGTTGTTGCTTGATGGCTTTAAGTGCCATTATACTTGCATATGTACAAATAAAATTCCGCAGCCTAGTTTTAAGCTGCCAAAGTCTGCAGAGTGTTTGGTGGTTTTGAAACTAATGGGAGATCCAAAAGTGTCAGAATAAAAACAATTATGGTAGTATATAAACCCTCAGTGTTTGGATGTTTGCAGCCAAGTTAAGTGTGTTCCAAAGAATTCTGTTTGAAATAAACCAACTGAGCTAGAAGTGAAATGTGAAACAGGGAGGAAAAGCTCTCAACAAAATTTATTGGACTGTTGGCTGTGTGCAATTAAAGTTGAATTCTAAAGCAGAAGTTGTAGGTAGTGAGAGAGGAATGCTGATTCACCTGAGTTGTCAGTATTACAAAGTCAACATTCTTGACAGCAGTAATGAATTTGAAACACATGATGTATTTAATGTCTGGAAATTGCTTCTCTTAAAAAGGAAATTATTGTTGCTAACTCTCTGGAAAGGATTGCAATCAGCAGAGCAACCAGTGTTCACAGAGACAATACGATCTTGTGGAAAATTGGACTAGATAACTTAAAATAATTTCATGTTCCATAATAGATGGTTAAGCAATATCAACTACAGTATTGTTGCATTCATTTTGAATGTCAGCACGTTCTAGTCTAGTTGCCTTATTAAAGTGTAGTTTAAACTTAATTTCTGTGCTAGGAAACCCATATGCAAGCCTAAACAGACAGCACAAATTTCAGTGTCGTGTATCTTTGTAGTAAAAATATGGATTGTGGATTGCAGAGGAAATGAATGGTGGCTGAAAACAGTTGGCTTACAGATGTTGTGTTGATTCTCTGTAGTACAAAAGGAACCCACTAATTTTTCTTATACACAAAACCTCAGACAGGAAAAATTGAGACAGAAGAAATAAATGACAGAATGTGGGGTTTTTTATTTTAAACATGTTCTAGAACTCTAAATATAAAAGCATTATAGAGGCATACTTCAGGCAAAATGGGCATCTTGGTTTGTTCATGGGATTAACATGCTGGTCACTGGAATAGCTCAAATGGTTAATGTTTAAAGTGTGATGCAAGCTAATATTCAAAACCTTGCAAAGGGGGAAGATCATTATTATTATTATTATTAGCATTTATATATCGCCAGCAACGTACCTGGCACTTTACAAAGAATAAGGGCGCATTCAGATGTGCGCTTAATTCGCACAGCAGCGGCGGTGGCATCATTCGATTTAAAGCAATGCGCACTTCCGGGTTGGTGCGAATGCACCAATTCAGCATAATGCGAACTGTCGGAGTGCGGTTTTAAAAGCTGCTCCAAGCAGCTTTTAAAACCACACTCCGACAGTTCGCATTATGCTGAATTGGTGCATTCACACCAACCCGGAAGTGCGCATTGCTTTAAATCGAACGATGCCACCGCCGCTGCTGTGCGATTTAAGTGCACATCTGAATGCAGCCTAAGATAGACATGGTCCCTGTCCAAGGGCTTACAATCTAAAGACGGGGAGGGAGACGGGAGGGGGAACAGAGTGAGAGACGAGATGCGACATTCATGAGGATGCGAAAGCTCAGGTACATGTTATTGGCTTGGTTGCAGTAAGTTGGGAGTTTACAGTTAGCAGGTGGGGGATAATCCTGGGTGGGGATGGTTAGCAGGAGATAGGAAGGGCGAAGTGGAAGAGGTGGGTTTTGAGGAGCGACTTGAGGGTGGGAGCCAGGTGGATGAGGGCAGGGAGGGTGTTCCAGGCGTACAGGTGGAGGATAATCCTGGGTGGGGATGGTTAGCAGGAGTTAGGAAGGGCGAAGCGGAAGAGGTGGGTTTTGAGGAGCGACTTGAGGGTGGGAGCCAGGTGGATGAGGGCAGGGAGGGTGTTCCAGGCGTACAGGGCAGCAAAGGAGAAGGGACGAAGGCAGTTGGGGGAGGTGTGGGAGGGTGAGGGAGGGGATGGAGGAGGAGCGGAGTGCTCGAGCAGGGGTTCAGAGGGAGATCAGGGCAGAGAGGTAGGGGGGAGCGAGGTTGTGAAGGGCTTTTTAGGTGAATACAAGGAGCTTGTGCAGAATCCGCTCAGGAAGAGGGAGCCAGTGGAGGGAGGAGAGGAGAGAGTGCACGTGGTCAGAGCGACGGGCTAGGTGGATGATCCTGGCAGCAGAGTCTTGAACAGAGATAAGGGAATAAAGGTGGGAGTGGGGAAGGCCAGCCAGGAGGAGGTTACAATACTTGAGGCGTGAGATGACTAGAGCGTGGATGAGCGTTTTGGCAGAGGAGACAGACAGAAAAGGGCAGATTTTGGCAATGTTGTGGAGGGAGAAGCAGCAGGATTTGGCAACGGAGTCAATATAGGGTTTGAAGGTAAGGTGTGAGTCGAAGATGAATCCCAAGCTGCAGGCTTGGGGGACAGGAAGGATGGAGACACTGTCAATGGTAATTGACAAGGAAGAGGGAGAGGAAGGATTGGAAGGGAAGATCAGGAGTTCACTTTTCACCATGTTCAGTTTGAGTTGGCGTTGAGACATCCAGGTGGAGATATTGGAGAGAAAGTTGGTGAGACGAGCTTGAACAGAGGGGGAGAGGGAAGGAGTGGAGAGAGAGAGTTGAATGTCATCAGCGTATAGGTGGTATTGGAAGCTGTGAGAGGCAATGAGTTTGCCTAGGGATTGGGTGTAAATAGAGAAGAGGAGCGGGCCAAGGACAGAGCCTTGGGGAACCCCAACCGAGAGGGGTAGGGAGGAGGAGGGGGAGGAGTTAGGAAGAGATACATTGAAGGAGCGGTCAGAGAGGTAGGAGGAGAACCAGTTGAGCACAGAGTTCCGGAATCCAAGGGAGTGGAGTGATTCAAGCAGGAGCGAGTGGTCAACAGTGTCGAAGGCAGCAGGGAGACCAAGGAGGACAAGAATAGAGTAAAGGCGGTTGGATTTAGCCGTAAGAAGATCATTGGTGATCTTAGCAAGAGCAGTTTCAGTGGAGTGAAGGGGGCGGAAGCCAGATTGGAGGGGGTCAAGGGAGGAGTTGGAGGAGAGGAGGTCGAGGCAACGGGAGTAAACCACCTGTTCAAGGAGCTTGGAGGCAAAAGAGAGGTGTGACAGGATGGTAATTAGAGGGTTCAGAGGGATCCAGAGTGGACTTTTTGAGGATGGGGGAGACAGTGATGTGTTTAAAGTCANGGGGGGGGGAGTGGTAGGGGGAAGAGGACTTTGACAAGATCTGCCTGGATATTGCTTCCATCTTAGAGGTAAAAAAGAGAACAAGATCCTGAATGGTGAGAGAAGAGGGAGGAGGATGATAGGGAGGTTTGAGAAGGGTGTCAAAGGTGGAAAAGAGATGGCGAGGGTCCCGGGAGAAGGAGTCAATGTGGGAGGCATAGTACTGCTGTCTAGCGAGGGAGATAGCAGAGTTGAGTGACGAGAGGCAGAATTTGAAGTGGAGGAATTCAGGGCGGTAGTGGGATTTGCGCCAGAGGCGTTCAGTAGCCCGGGTACAGGAGCGGAGATGGCGAATGGTGGGGGTGAGCCAAGGGCGAGGATTACGGGAGCAAGCCGGGTCGGAGGAGAGGGGTGCAAGGGAGTCAAGGGTGGAGGCGAGAGAGGAGTTGAAGGTGGAGACAGAAGAATCAGGGGAGGAGGAGAGGACTTTTTGATAACATCTATTCAATTCAAGTAGAAAAAGCTAGTGACCTGTGTAGAGTTTCTACTGTTGCAATGTACAATAAATTATTTATTTTATTTTTATTTTATTTCGTGGCATTTTTATGCCACCCCCTCATGCCCACAGCATCTCGGGGCGGCTAACAATACGATAAAACAATAAAATACAGTAAAACCAACATTACTTTTAAAATAATTTTAAAAAACCCCAACCCTACCCTCTAATTCCCCACCCCACCAATCTCCCCCATTTACGCCTCCCTCCCCTCCAAAGGCCTGGGCGAACAGTCAAGTCTTGCATGCACGCCGAAAGGCGAGCAGGCCCGGGGCCAGGCGGGCTTCCTTTGGAAGGGAGTTCCACAACTGTGGCCCGGCCACCGAGAACGCCCTCTCCATGGTGGCCCCCGGCCTTACATGAGGGACCTCCAGATCGGAGGGTTTGTCCTGAGTCATGGAAGGTGAGGCGGTCCCTGATATAAGAGGGGCCGAGACCATATAGGGCTTTGCATACCAATACTAGCACCTTGAATTTGGCTTGGCATGCTATAGGCAGCCAGCGCAGAGAACAGAGCACTGGTGTAATGTGCTCATGGCGACCCGTCCCCGCAAGGAGATGGGCCGCCGCACTCTGCACCAGGTGCAGCCTTCGAACCAATATTAAAGGAAGCCCCACGTAGAGCACGTTGCAGTAGTCAAGCCTCAAGGTAACGAAGGCATGGATGAGAGTGGCCAGGTCGGGTCTGGAGATGTATGGGCTCAGCCTCCGCACCAGATACAGCTGGCAGAAGGTGGCTTTAGCCACCGCCTCCACCTACCGATGCAGGCGGAGGTCCGCATCCAAAATCACCCCCAGACTCCGTACCTGCTGGGCAACTGGAGGGCAGACACCCCCCCCCCCC
>QEPC01008745.1:3546992-3573381 GCA_003113815.1 Sphenodon punctatus
CTCATGCCAAGCTGCCATGACTGCCTGCCTGCCCGCCCAGGTTGCCAAACTCAAATCCTGCCTGAATGCCGTTCATGCCACGCTGTCTGCCTGCCCCGGCAACCCATGTTTGCTGCTGTCAAAGGCCGCCACCTCTCAGGTCTATATGCTGTCTGTGCAAAGGGTTCTGTACCCTGGCAACCAGCAATCCACTGTCTAACCACTAGCACCCACCGCCTGCTGCCAAGGAGCTTGTCTCTCTTTCTCTCTGGCACACGCACACAGACACAAGCCCTGCCCCTCCTGGGGGGCTGTCTGCAAGTTGAGACCCTGCTTCTGGCACATCTTTGGGTTAATACCTTAACTACGCTACATGTGGTGCCAGGTGCTGCTGGTAGGGATCAACAAGCTGTATGAGATTCTGCCACCTGCCAGCCTGAACTTCCACAAATACAGAGGGATAAAAGATTGGAAAGTTCAAACAAAGCTCGTAACAATATCAACAAATATAACTTTTATTAACAAGAACAACAACATTATAAAACAAAAACCAAACCTTTTAAACTAGAAAGGAAACTTATCTATTCAGTCTTTGGGCCTGCCCCCCGGAAGTTGGGGGAAAGGCAGAAGGGGTGCACGGGAGGTAGGGGCAGGGGGCATAACACCTGCCAGCATTTCATAGCCGTGCTTGACAGCGTAGTCAATGCCCCTGCCATGGCTGCCTGCCAGTTGGAGACCAACTGGCGGAAGACTTCCAGGTCGGCCATCTCGGAGGAGACGTACTTTGAGACGTACTGCACGTATGCCTCCACCTTCTGTTCCTGCACCTTGACCGCCTGGAACCGTTCCAGCAGTCGGTTCTCCATGGTGACTGCTTGCACCTTTAGGGCAGCTACAACGTTCCGGGTGGGCCTCTCCACCTCCACCCGAAAGGCCTTGTCCTCATCAGACTCCCAGGGCACGGGGGGCTCCACATCGGGGCTGGAGGAGGGGGAAGGGCTTACATGCCGGCGCTTCTGGGTTGCCTTCCCCCCCCCCTTCTTCTGGCGCTGTTGCTCGGGCTCCACAGTCATGTCACATTCCTCCTGCCACTTCACCGTCAGGCCGTGGAGCTTTTCAATATGGGCGATTAGCCTCAATGTGGTCCCTTCTCTCTGCCTCCTTAATATTTTGCCGCAGATCTAAAGAGCATAAAACGATAGGAACATAAGAAGTGCCATACTGCATCAGACCAATGGTCTCTGTCAAGCCCTGCCTGCATTCTGTCTCCTCCACAAGTGGGTGGGTGGCCAATCTCTCTCTGCAGCAGACTTCCATTCCTAACTGGTCATAGGACGTTGGGCAATCCATTCCCTGTTGTTCCAGCCCCCGTGCCTTACCTTGCAGATGGTGTATTTTTCATGCTCCTCAAACCACTTCCAGACATTGGACCTTGTCCGCTGAGTGCCTGGGGGTGGCACTGGCGAGTTCGACCACCGCCTCGTCGTCCTGCGTGGTGTAGCACCACTGCTGGGGCTGGCATCCAATTCCTCTCTGAAACAGGGATGCATAAACAACACTTAAGTAAAATCATGCATTTATGATAATGCTTCTAGTCCTCCCTCATTGGGGTACTAGGGATGGCAGCGTGAGACTTTGACCCTGGCTGGCACATGCAAATCCTGCCCTCCTTGGGGTACTGCTAGGGAGGGATAGCAATGGAGAGACCCTGGCTGGCACGTGCAAATCCTGCCCTTATTTGGGGGTGCTAGGTAGGGATGGCAACTGGAGAGTGGAGACCCTTGCTAGCCTGGCACATGCTTGGGTGGGGGTGCTGTTCATGCCTGACTGTTGGAAGAGCCCCACACACTATCGTACCCTCTCTCTCTCTGGTAGACATGCGCTGCTACCCACTGATGCCCACTGTTTGTGCCTGATGCCCACCACCCACGCACCCACCCACACACCAGTGAGCTCACTCTAATGTATATAGCCTTTTCTTGTTTCCTCAAAGTAAAAAAGTTTCCTCATTCCGCATGCAGCAGTGGCAGCAGCGCCTCCTGTGCCCGCTGGCTCTGGCTCCTCCTCCACCACTGAAGGTCCAGCAGCAGCGGCAGGAGGAACCTCTTCCTCCACCACCGGCTCCACCACCTTGGCCTGCCCCCAGGCCTGGCGTTTAATGGTGGTGGCACTGGTCACTTTCTTCTCCATATTTTTTTTTTATTTTTTTTTAAAACAGACAGCCAGCCAATGCACCCACCAACACTCACCAAGCAGCCAAACCAAAACCAACATACACCACACAGCCACAACACACGAATAAAAACCGAACACCCAGCCAGCCGCAACACACACGCTCTCACCCACACAAGTTCTGCAAGCACTTGAATTTCTGGTTTCCGGCGTGATCAAGGACTCTCGTGATACTTTTTCCGAACGCCCGAACCAAACACGACCGAACGGAACGACTGAATCTGAACTCGGCGGCCGAACCGAACGGGCAAACCGAACCCAAACCGCGATCTGGTCACCCATCCCTAGTTCTTTGTGGTTGTGGGATTATTGTATATTAAAATCCCTAAAAGGGGGTCACAGGTGAGAGGTTGGGGTATTGCCAGTTTAAGAGGTAAAAGTTCTGAGGTTTAGTTAACTGTCATAGCAATAGGGGAAGTGAGGCACACAGGCAAGAAGTCCCAAATAGTTCATAAGGACTAAAGCCCCTGGATGCCTGTTCTGGTACGCTATTATTCACCAAGACACATCCCCATCGGCTGTATATCTTGCCACAGCACATGGTGTGCAAAACTCCTGTAGCCTCTGCTCCCTTTTATACATGAGCCTATGTTCCAGTAACCAGTACTTGACTTACATATGTAAAATACCAGTTAAATGGTAAATCTTTGATTAGACCGACCTCAGAGATTTAGTTAGGAGCAGAACAAAAACTGCCCTGGGGTTATCAACTGTACTAAACAAGGCTAAGCTCTCAATCATATGTTTGTTTTACTCCAGAACTGTAAATGTCTGAGAACAAACTAAAAGTGGAGTCATCTGCTTAGTATGGAGTTTTTATGTGGTCTAGGGTTTCTCTTGAATAAATACATAATCGTGGTGTCTTTGGCCAGAGTAAGTTGAGCTGCTGAAGTCTCGGTTTGCAGTTCCTTCAGCTTTTCCTTGCTTGTCTAAGTGTCTTGTTTTGAAGAGAGACAGAGTGGCTTGAATGCAACCACACTCTATCTCTGGATTGTTTCTAAGAGTTGCATATTGTTGCAGCGTGTATTTAGAGACTCACGAGTTTTTCTAAATTGGCACAGCGGCCCTATCCCAATCTATGGAGAGGAAACATGGAAAGGAGTCCATCGGGGACATTTAAAACCCAAATGGAGACTCGAGTGGGAGTGTGTGTTTAACCAATAGGTATGTACCCTAGCTTGCTCATTTTAGCTTGAAATGAAACGCAGTGCCGAAACAGCCTACACTGGCAGTGTGTGTCTCATACTGAATAGTGGGGGCAAGAGAGGACCCCCTGCCCTAAAGAGCTAATTAAGGAATGAAGTGAATGGGACCGTTCACACACAGAGCAACGGTTAGCTGGTTTGGCATCTGAGTAATAGGCAATGAATTTAATAAACCACATGAAAGCAAGTCCGCCACAAGCTAACCTGCACGTCAGTTACACTCTAAACATTTATGAAGTGACTGACTGCTTAAGGTAGCTGGCAGTTAACCTTGGGATTCTACGTTTGCAGGGAGTTGGGATGGCAACAAAGCGTGGATGTTAGTGAGCTTGTTCAGTTAAACATGAATGCTGTTAACCTAGAGGCTTATTATTTGATGGGAACCTGAGTTGCAGTTAGTAGAAGAGAAGGAGAAGAGAAAAAGTCCTTTTCCAGGAAAAACTGACCTGGAGCTCTGTTTTGAATGCATTATATTGCTGCTTGAAAAAACAGCAGCTTGGGAGGGATTTGATTAGTCGGACAAGAATAGTCTAGAAAGGTCAACTGCTAGGAGAAGCACTTAAGCCAGGTGAGACATGAGTCAGGTGCAAGAGTGCCCTGTAGGGATGAGACGACTGGGATTGGACCAGTACACATCCTCCCATTTTGGATGAAATCAGATTGATTGTATTGATCCAATCGTACTGGGGGATATGATACTATCGAACATTGGATCCCCATGTGAGGATCTATCTACTACTTGGGGTGATGCTGACGCTGCTTTAAAGATATTTCAGATTCTGCCAAACCCATCGTGCCCCTAGCAATGCTTCCCCTGGATCTTGCCCACCAGCACCTGCCTCTCTTGGACCTTTGTCCATGTCTGCCTACCCCAACTGCAGCAGCTCTGCTGGGGTGGGCAGGGCAGCACTTGGGAGGTGGGCGCCAGGCACATATCTCGGGTAGGCAGAGCTGGGGTCAGATGGGCCACACAGGGGTGCGGGTAGCTGCTTTCCTCCCCTGGGCTGTGTCTAAACTGGCATGGCCTTCTCAGGGCTGTGGTGAGAAAATGAAACTTAAAAAAAAATCAATCATGCGTGCACAAAATGGTGGCCATGGCTGTTCCGTGCTTGCATTACCATTTTCCAAAATGGTGCCAGCAGCATCGGTGCCATTTTGAAAAAAGGCAGCTGGGCATGCGCAGATGGACTGCCATTTTTTAAAATGGCCGCACATGTGCAAAACGGCCTTGGTGGCCATTTTGTCCAGGAGCAAGTGGACTTTGCTGGTGCAGCTCTGAGAAGGGCGCTGTGTCTGGGCACCGATTTTGGGATGGATCCTAGGAAAAATAAGTTAAGCAACTACCCTCGCTCCTGCTCAGCCCCTTTACCCCCAGCTCTGCTTCCCCCAGACCCCCTGGGCCAGGTGGGGGCAGACATTGGATTTAGCCTTGTATTGCTCAGAATCGGACCTGTTTCCGAATAATACAATCTGAAATCCGAATTGATCTACAAGGGACTGGAAAGGATAGTGGGCTGCCACATGCAGGAGCCTCAGTTGTTCAGTTTCTCCTTGGCCTTAAGAAAAAAAGGCTGCATTAGCGTAGACCGAAGCTCTTCTGAAGGGCCTCAAGGCTTGCACAGACGAATGTTGATAACAAAACCGCTTCGCTAGCAGTTTGCCTTCCAATTAAGTTCTTAAAACATTTGTTCTAGCTCGCCAGTAACCATATGCGAATACTTGAAGTAACTGGAAAGCGTAAAAAGTAGGGAAAAAACTTGGCGTGGCATCTTAGTGAAAAAATAAGTAAGGAGGATTCTGTCGTTATTCACTGGTTTGGTATTTGCTGTAAAAACATCAATCATAGCAAATTCATCAGATAATCATATGGGTATAATCAGTAGTTATGGAGGCATGGCAGTAAAAATTGAATGAGAATTGGACAAGCTTTTTTCAAATATTCTTGACCAGGTCGATTTTTTAACCCGGTCAAATTGCGGCCGCAAAAGCATGCACTTTCCGGGCGTGTGATTGCCGAGAGTGTATTGTCTGATTCCCGACTCCAGGCATTTTTTGAAAACAAGCACGAGCGCGGCCGCGATCGTCTAAAAACGGCGTAAGAAGCTGTTGGGTCCCTTAAAAATGGGGACCAATTAGTGTGGCGCATGATTGGGAAGAGGTTTCCCTGTTCCCCTCCACACTCAGATGGCTTACTGTCTGTCCCAGCTAAGCTCCGCAGAGTATGGCATGGAAAGGGAGGCAGAGCAAACTCGGTTCTCTGCAGAATACAGCACAAGGCAGAGAGCTGCGAGCAGCCACCAGATGGGAAACCAGCAGTTTTGGGGTTAAGTAAGTTGGTCTGTGTTGTGGGGAATCCTGGGATGTTGGAATACTTAATTTTTTTTTCTTTTCATTTTCTGAGAAATCTGAGATCTCTCACTGGGACTGAGATTTTGGCAAGATCTTGGTCCTGATGTTGGATCTTCTGAGCATTTTTAAAAATTCTCAATGCGAGAATTGTTTTAATGCGCATTTCCGCCCTAATTGGCATCTTCGTATAACACATTGTAAATATTCCTGCATGTGTTGGTGGAAAGTGGTGCAGCTATTGGGGTCCTGCTCCTGATGACCTTGGTAGCTCATGGATACAGAAGAAGCCAACAAGAATAGTCTGGTGGCAAAAGCAGCTAACATAACTTCAGGGGGGCTCACTTGTTAGAAACTGAGAACAAGTATATTTTGTCTTAGTGTTTCATAAGGTTCGCAAAAAATGATCCAGTCATTCCTGAGTCTCATTTACATGGTCTTTGGATGGGTCACCTGAATCGAAGTCCTGTTGCATAGAATCACAGGAAGCCAATTCAGTTTCTCATCATCATCACCATCATCATCCATTTATTTATTTATATCCCGCACTCATTTCCGGAGACTCGAGGCGGCGAGGAGAAACGTGTGTTGAGGGAGGGAAGCACATGTTGCATTTTGCTGTGAATACCCAAATAGCAGGGTTGACGATATTTACTTTTAGAGATGAAGACGAAGTAGTTCAGATATATTTGCTGTTGGGACCTATTACGATTGGTGAATGTAAGTCGGCTTTTGTGCCTCCCAGGGAATGATAAATTCTTGGCTTGACCTTATTCAGGGAGTAGGAAGAGGGAAATAAATGGCTGACATCTTGGGTTTTGTTTGCTGTTTGGAGAGATAATACTTGGCAATTTACACTGATGCAGCTTTCTGAAGAAGACAGGTTGGTTGTCATTTGACAACTGTAGTTTAAGGCTGTCTGATGAAGATTTCCTGTGCTCTTTTATACTGGTTAGTGAGAAACAAAAATTGAACTTTTAGCCTGCATAATCACTAATTCTGGATAATTGCTTAAATTCTGAGCAAAATGAGGGGAAAACAAACATGGTGCTTCCTAAGAACATTATTTCCAACTAGTGATTTTCTTTAGCTTGTGCTGTAGTGGCCCCCCCTAACATCATGTTAGCTGATTTTGCCACCAGACTATTCCTGTTGGCTTCTTCTGTATCCATGAGCTACCAAGGTCATCAGGAGCAGGACCCCAATGAGCTGCACCACTTTCCACCAACACATGCAGGCAAATACTATGATGACAAACTTTAGGTAAGTTTAAACAATAGAAATAATTGGTGTTGAGCGTTTTGAAGAAAATAAATGAAAACAATACCTAAAGCTGTATAGTTAAGGGATAAATTAAAGGGAAAAACTAGTTGCTACATTACTTGAATCCATCCATGGCTTGTTTTACAAATGCCCCCCCTCCCCCCCCCCGTTTGCAAACTCACTATAGCTGTTGGTGTCCCTGATTTTCAGTGGCCCATTGCTTACATTAGGTGGCAGATAGCAAGAACTGGCCAAGAAGAGGTTCTTGACATAACTTGAAATGTCGGTTTCTGCCATTATTGGCACTGATAGGAACGTCATTTGCACGTTGGTTCTCATGAATATCTGAATTAATCTAGTAGTAAAATGTGCATCTTAAACGAGTTGTAAAGTTTGCTTTGTTTTGCTGTTCTTGGTTACTTCATTCACGCAAGTGGTACTATTAGGTGGGACTTTTTTTAGTGTGACTTGCTAAAAAGAAGCATTTACATAAATGCTGGAAAATTCAAAGACCTGCCAAATAGTACCGCTGAAGTGAAAAAAGCACTGTACATAAAATACTTAAGTAATCAAAACAATGAATACAAACATACCTAAAGGCAGATTTGGAAAAGCTGGAAGTGAATGCCACTTAATATTTGTTGGGTTAAAGTAGATTTCAGTGACATGATTGCCTTCAATTTGGAGCTTGGCTCGGATACAGGTTTCTATCCACTTGGAGAGTAGTTTTGTGAATGAGCGCTGTATGTTAAAACCGTAGAAAGTTGGGCTTGCAGTTTTTTATACTTGATGGCAGATTGTCAGGTGGCTCCTACCTAAACGCAAGTAGGTAGCAGCAAATCAAAAAGGGGTTTTATATGCTTCTTCATTAGAAATCAAAACCTTAAAGCCTAGCTCGGTAATGATAAACATGTGCTGATGGTTGAAAGGCTTAGAGAAAATAAGATGCTGTGCAGTAAGTTGCCAAAGGACAAGGGTTGCTGCTTCAGTCGCAAAATCTCAAATCCACAGAATAGAGGGGGAAAGGGTAATTGAGACTGTGAAAAATATAACCTGCTTCTTTCTGTAGTCTAAATAAAGAATGTTTTTTTGCAGATTTGTATCCTGCCGCTTGCGGACTGCAGTGATTAGTCCATGCTCTATAGCGAGTAGATCCATTACGTGGAGGGATGTGGTCAAGAGCATTCTCCCATGTCCTTTGGAGCATTGTGTTGTACTGTTATATAAAACATGTCACCACATTGGAAAGGAGTGAAATAAAGGGTGTCGGCAACATCTATCCTAAGTGTCCCTGGCCCATGGAGCACCATGACACCATAATGGTCTGGGGTAGGGGGGAGGTGAGGGGGTGGGGGGAGTTGCCCTGTATTAAATGCCTGGTCATTGACTCTGTTGCCTCTGGCAAAAATAACTATGCTCTTCAAGGTGGAGACTTGAATAAGTAAATAGGGGAGATGATTAATTAGCTTGGTTGACCTTGGAGTGTCTTGCCGACAGCAAGGCAGTCAGACCTCATTTATAAAAAGTAACTCTTACTAAAAGAGCAAAGTGGTGATTTTTATGTTCAAGTACTAACCACTTACCCTTCCAAAGACTATCATGCGTTCAGGTCTGAATTGGTTTTTTAGAAGACCCAAAATTCACTGTCTGTCTCGAAGTGTCCAGGAAACATGTCTGCTGGTCAGCTGTTATTAGACCTCGTGCAATGAGGTCTCAACTGGTGCATCTGTGTTTGTCTAATTTTGACAATTAGCCTGGTGAAATTGGCAATTTATACTTCTGACCCCTAGTTGTAGTTGTCAAAGAATGTGCAACAAATCCTCATACAACTGAGGCAGAATTTAAGGCTTTGAATTTATGAACACAAATGCAGATTATACAAAATGGAACAATGCAGTGATTTTTTCTGGATTGGTTAATACTAAGAAGCAGACTTTGGGTTGCTGGGGAGTCTGTCGAGGAGATGTAAGAGTGAATGCTTTGCTCCAAATCAGCCCCACAGTTAATCATGTGTACATCTGCCAGGAGTGAGGTTTGCTTTTAGTTTACATTACGTTTACCTGTTTCAATGAAGCCATATGCTATGATGCCCCATGTGGTTGTGATATAGTTCACATGTACAATGTATAGATGAGTTGATACCAACATAGTAAACCAAGTAGCAGAAAGCTAAAGTGCCATAAGTCTCCGAAATTGTCAGTGTTGCATGGTGTTTAACTGTTTTCCTGGATCCTGTGCAGTCTGGCTTTCGTCTGGGGTATGGCATGGAGACTGAATTTGTGGCCTTGGTCGACGGCCTCCTGTTAGATCTAGATAAGGGTCGTATGACTCTTCTGGTTCTATTGGATCTGTCAGCGGCATTTGATACAGTGAATCCTGAGATGCTGGTGATTCGTCTTTAGGACTTGGTCGGGGTGGACGGCACCGTTTTTCAATGGTTCCGATCCTTCCTAGCAGGGAGATGTCAGTGGATGGTGCTAGGGGATTGTATATCTTCCCATGGTAGCCTCCTGTGTGGAGGCCTGCAGTGTTCTATTCTGTTTCCTCTCCTATTCAATGTATACGTGCAGTCGCTCGGGGAGGTTGTGCGCAGTTGGGGAGTTTGCTTCCATCAATATGCCGATGACACCAAATTGTATCTATCTTTTTCAGCCGACCCAGGCCCTGTAGTCCTGGTGTTTGGCTGCTGTGGGGGACTGGGTGAGGTCGAGCCGATTGAAACTCAATCCCAACAAGACGGAGGTGATGTTGGTAGGTGGGACCGGTCACCTGGGGGAGGGGGAAAACCCCATTATTGAGGGGGGGTGGTGTACATTGGTTCCATCCGTGCTAAGCCTAGGGGTGCTCCTGGATTCACCGTTGTGCCTGGATGTGCAGGTGTTGGCTGCTGGCCAGGGGTTCCGTTTGCCAATTACATCTGGTGAAGAGGCTCTGCCCGTATGTCTTGGACTCTGATCTTGCCACTGTCATCCATGCATTTATCATCTCAAGGCTAGACTATTGTAATGTGCTCTACGTGGAACTGCCTATGGTGATGGTTTGGAAACTGCAGCTTGCGTAAAATGTGGTGACCTGCCTGTTGACTGGGATGGGCTGCAAGGAGCTCGTTATTCCAGTGCTCCATGAATTGCTTTGGCTGCCTATTGTCTTCTGGGCCTGATTAAAGGTACTGTTTTTGATCTTTAAAGCCCTACACAGCCTGGGCCCCACTTATCTGAGGGACTGCCTCACTTGCTGGGTCCCTGGGCAATCCACGTGGTCATCCGGGGGCGTCCTCCTAGAGATCCTGTGTTATTGGAGGCTACCTACTGCCCTGCAAAGTTTTGACTGCGAGGGTGTGCAGCGAGGCATTGTCAGTGGCTGCTCCACAGTTATGGAACTCCCTCCCCATTGAAGTTCACCTGAGTGCAAGAGACTCCTTTTCCGGAGGAGATGCAAGACCTTCTTGTTTGGCCAGGCATTTAGTGGGCAGGGATGGGGTTGATGTGATTGGGTGGTAGGGTTTAGGGAGAAAGATTGAAGGGTAGGGAGTGTTGGGGTGGGTGGGGATAGGGATTAATTGGGGGTGGTGGTATGGGCAGGGTTCTTGGATAAACTGTTGTTGTTGGTAATTATTAATCTTTTACCCCTTCCCACCAAAGGTGGCTCAAGGCAGTTTATAATATTAAAAATGCAAAGTATTTGATTAAACCTAAATTTAAAAATATTGAATCGTAAATACCCCACAAATCTACACCATCCCCCAACCTTCCCTCCACCCCAGTTCCCAACCCCCTATTGCTCACAACTTCCCAACCCCCTATTGCCCTTGTAAATAAAACTGTTTTGCGCTGCCTAAAGGCGCTCAAGCCCGGACTTAAATGAACCGTCCGGGGGAGGGAATTCTATAGTCACAGAGCGGTGGTTGAGAACACCCTCTTTGTTGTGGAGATAAAGTTAAATTGTGTATTAATGTTTTTAATATGTTTTTGTACACTGACCTAAACCTCCAGGAAAGGGTAGGGTAAAAGGTTAGGAAATAAATGAACGAGGTTGAAGAGGGAAGGAAATTCCCAATGGTGCAGTTGGAGAGGTGGGGGAGTCAGGTGCTGTCACTTTGCTTACCTCCCCCTCAGACTTCAGCAACTAAGGAAGCTGAAGCTCACTCTCTTGTAGAGGTGTGCACCAAGGGCCCATGTCATTTTTCCTTTTTCGTTTTTGTTATTTAAATCTGTCGTTTTTGTTTTCATAAACATCAAATTTTAGTTTTTGTTATTGTAATAATAAAAATTACATGCACACCCGTACTTGTCCCCCAGCCCGAAAGAAGACACGAACACAGAATTTGTGGAGTAAATTAGGCCGCACCATACTTTATTATTAGCCTTATCGGGGAGGAAAGGGCTATGCCCTTCCGGGTCCTATCAACCTATACTATTCCTAACTTAGGTAGAATAAGCTTTAAGGCGGTCTGATGTCCCTCAGTACCGCACCATGTCACCTATAGCTGCTGCGATGTCACACCTGCCCAGCCGCCCCCGGCCGGGTCAGGCGGTCTCCACCTACCATGACCCAAGGAAGGAGTGAGGGCAGGCTGCGACAACCCTGGACCGCCCCTGCCCTAGGGTCTTTTGCCGTCCAGCCCCCCTTCCTGGGTTTAGCGCGATGCTGGCTGGCAAGCTCTAGCATTCGCGTGTACCCCATCTCTTTAAGGAGATGACCTGGCAGCAGACTATCCCTACCTAACTTCCTGACTTGCCGGACCCCTGCGGTGCAACAGTTATTAGTCTCCAATCCCCTTCCCCCCAGTGGCCAATAAGATTCGAATGACACTGTGAGGAAGGCGAAAAAACCATACAGGAATTATGCCAATTATCCTGCTGGCCAAAATTCCTTCCCGGCCCTGACTCAAATCAGCGACCAGTATTACCCACAGTATCACAGGGTGGGTGGGAGGGTGTTTCCTCGATGACAGTCTAGGCGCGAATGGCCTTTTTTGCACTTGCCATAAGATGGCGCCCACGAGCTCTCGCACCTCGCGAGAGCTCCCTTCGCGCCGTTTTTTCCCCCTAACACCGTGCGCTGCCCCAAGCAGCGAGTCTTCATCCGGCCCAGCGGCAGGAGGACAACGGCCGCCGCCCCCGAGCCGCCCCCCTAATTGGGGGGGGGCGGCGGGTAGGCGACGAACATTCTTGTAAGCCCTGTGCAATCACTTCAAAGCAGAAAGAGGGGCAGGGGGTGAAATTCTGCAATGAGCTCTCCCAAGCACAAACCTGGGCAATTCAAGCTGCTTTGCTGATGAATTCACCCCCAAGCCAGCCTCAACCTTGCTCTCCAGCCAACAGCTTCCTCTCACAGCTGCTTACCCCTCCCTGAACAAAAACTTCTTCACCACCTAATTGACAGCACACCCACACATGGGTGTGCATTTGCTCACATTCACCCACATGGTGTGCAGTGGGTGAGTGTCAGTGTAGTAGCCATGTTAATGTCCTAAATGTTAGGATGTTGATAACCATCCTAAATCTGTCCTATGCTTTTCTTGCTCTGAGGGTGAATGGCAGAGTAGGTTCGCCAAGCAGGCTTCAGGCCTACTGCATTTCTGTAGAGGAAGGATGAAGCAAAGATGACATGCTGTCATTCAGTGCCAGCTCCTCTGGAAAAGTGACTGCAAACCAAACTCATGTAGACATGGTAACATGTAATAAAAGGAGTGCAAGTGTAATTTGCAGAGCAAAGGGGCGGGGGAGCTAATAAAGAAACAATTGCATTAGGAGTTTGTGAGCAGGGGGTCTGAAGTTCCTTCGTGTCTTCTGGCAAGTGCAATGATAGCTCTGCTTTCTGTTAGTACACAGCAAATGTGAACATGCTGTTGACCACATTTTAAAAAGCTTTCCATACAATGGTTCTTACTGAAGCAAGAAAGTTCTTTTAGGGTAAGGTTGGCTATTCCTGGACTTGAAATGTTGTGTCTGGATCTTCTGAACGCTTGTATCCAGAAGCTAAAAGTTGATGACGTTAGTAAGGCCCCTAAAGATCCTGTGAAGGCTTTGACTTAAAACACAATTATTTGGCTTGTCCGTGATGGTGCTAAACCTTTGTCTTTCTGCAAGTCAGATGTTTGGAGATGTGTGCTGGCAATGACTGATTGGAACATTAAAGTAAGAGTGGCAAGTCGGGGATTGTTCTGCAGTAAAATGACTCGATGGAAAGCACTGCAGCAACAAGATCAAAGCATGTATTCTGTCAAATAAAGCAACGTTAAAAATCTGCTTTGAGGAGAGGAATGGGGGGGTGGAAATTCCATTAACACAGAACAAGATGACTAGTGGGGGAAAGTGATTTGGACACGAAGAAGCAGAGGCATTTTTCTAGGAATTGGCTAAAATTCCTAGGATCGGCCCTTCCCTTAAGAAAGGCGGGCGGGGAAAGGGGGAAATAAATACATGGCAGCATGCAAAATGGCTTTATGCCACAAGATGAAAACTGCGGCCCTGTATTTAGATAGTTGAAAAACCTCATTTAAAATGTTACTACCCATGTGAATGTTTACACTGCTGAAATCTTGGCAGAAGACAGAGGCTTGTGGGCTCTCGCATGCCTAGGAAGGGATGCTGATACCAAATTGAGTGTTTTAGTTTTTCTAAATAGAAAAATTACTTTTGAAAACATTGCTTGCTCCTTCATGTAGAGCTGTTGCTAATGTATTAAGGTGAATAAGTGCAGGAAGGGGTACCGAAGAGTTCTTGCAGAAAAAACAGTTGAGGTTGTGTACTGGGTCATGTGTTTGTGTTCAGTGTTGTATTTCTGTTGGACCAGTTGTATGGATTTTTTTGGTGTAAGAGTACAGTGAGGCTCTGCTGGTCTGACAGCACGGACAGACCCCCTCCCCCCCCGCCCAAGTCCCTCCGCTCCACTAATCAGACACCTTACGCCATGCTTCAGGCCCTCTTTGTGCTATTGCGGATGACAGGGCATGGGGGAAAAGGTGTGGGTGGGGAATGGCGGCACTGGCAGTCCCGCCCTAGGGGCTCAGCCGGCATGTGCCACTTACAGCGCATACCTTGTGTGTGCTTCTGTACTACACACCCTTGACTGCTGTCTGAGGTAGCGTGGGGGGAGAGGAGGCTTCATGTGGTCTCTCTCCTCGGCTACTAGCAGCACACACCTTTTTCATTCTCTGGAAGCGGCGTAGGGGGCAGAGGACCCAAACTGGCCATCGTTGTACAGTGTTCATGTTCAGGGAATAGTTTTGGACTCTGAATACTGTATTGACTCTGAAGCTGAATGCACAGCCTCGATAAACTTGTCTGGTGGAAGTGATGATAGAATTTGACCATGTGTGCATATGTACCAAGATTTACTCGGACTCCATGGTACATTTGTGAATGTGTATTGGAAATTATGGAGACAAACGTCATCTGGGGTGGGCAGAGTTCCCCGTCGGTAGAGCCATGTGTCCACATCTTCACATGGCCATGAGCAATTGAATGTCACTCCAGTTCCTCCAGGTCCCCCCGCACACACTTTGAGAGAATAACTCAGTGTTTATAAACTAGACAATAGCCCACTGGAGTCATGTTCAGTTGGTGCAGCCCCCAGGGAACGCTTCTTCCCTGGCTACGAACACCCCCCCCTCCCCTTTGCATCCGAAGCAGCACTCGTGCACACTGGCAGGTGGCTGCTAGAGGAGACCATGAGGCAGAGAGTGCAGGAAGAGCCTTCTCCAGAGGATCTGTGTCCACACTCCACTCCCTGTTTGGGAAAGGAACCAAAGGGAGTGAGGGACAAGGCTCCTCCAGAGGATCCACAGGGCTCGTGCCCTCCCCTCAGTTCCTTTTCCAAAAAGGGAGAGGAGTGCAGACACAGATCCTCTGGAGATGGTCCTTGCTGCACCCCCTGCCCCTCCCTCACTAGAAGCCACCTCTCAGCTGAGAGGACACTAGGTGTGACTGTATGGTGCTGGCGGACCTCGATGCAGGCGAGGCTGCACATGACCTGATTAACAAGGGGCGGTCATGTGGGTGAATATTAGCATGCACTGACACACAGGCTTGCAACGTCCCTGAACAAAGCTGTGAGTGGGGGGCAAGTGGGGGTTGTGCGTAGGCTAAAACATGGTGAATACCTAATAAGCGGAGAGGTGAATACCTAGCTGGTGGGGGCTAATAGCGGCTATCGTCGCGGTTACTTTTTACTCTTGAATGCAGATTGCCTCTGCCCTGGGGCTGCTGCCTCAGCCTGCTCCTATTTTAGTCCACCCCTCACCTGCTGCTCATTTCCCCTATGCTGCACATCCACTGATAATTGCTTGCCTCTCCTCCCTCTGCCGCTTACTGTTGGAGCGATCCAACACTGGGTGCTTGCTTCCGCTGTCTCTTGTGTGCCAGCACAGGGTCCCTTTGCACTGTTATGAGCATCCATTGTTGGTAAGTCACTGCCTGCAGGAGAGGCAAGCACCAACGGTGTTACCAAATGAGACAAATAGCCTGCTGGAGTCTGTGTTGAGGCCGTGTAGCCTCCACTCAAATGTTTTAGTGTGCAGAGCTAATAAGCAGGCATCCCCCTCCATGTTTTGTGTGCTGGAAGTAGCTGCTACAGGTGGTGTCACTCTGCACTTTGCCTCTCCCAGCCATGGCTCTGTTGGAAAGGGGGAGGAGGGTGTCACTGCCAGAGGCAGCACTTCCGTACTCAGGCGCTTGGCATGAAATTTGCAGGTGCCTGGGAGCCATGGGCACCCAGAAAACTGAGGGTGGACGCTGCCGCGAGTCACGCGCACAAGAGGGGGACGAGCATTTTTTTTCCAGCTGCAATTTGACCACCCCGATCGCCAACCCGGTCAAATCGGGGCCGGAAAAGAATGTGCGTCCCCTTCCCGTGTGCGTGACTCGCAGCAGCGTCTCGTCTAATCCCGTCTCGCAGCATTTTGGAAACCATGCGTGAGCACACCGCGCGCTCATCTAAAAACGGCCTGGGTCAGGGGTGTAGTGGAGGCAAGAACACTTTAATAGCAGGATAGTTTGGTGATGGATTATTTTTTATCTTTTTTTTGGCTCCCAGGGTTCGATCTGAAATTTCATGCCCTGATGAGGCGGGTGAGTGGCAGAAGCAACTAGGGCTGGAAAGATCAGTAAGGAGCTGGCTGGGAGCGGTACAGCTGCTGCTTGCTGCCTGTCAAATTCATCCTGGGCTTGGCTTGCATTCCCAGTTCCTTCCAGCACTGGCTGCACCGCCCCTAGCTGCTCTCTCCAGCCAGGTTGCTGCTATAGCCAAGCCTGGGACAAAATTGAGAGGCTGTGTCCAGGCAAGCCACCGGAGCAGTGGTAAGGAGAAGAATACTGCGGCTGCTTAATTTCAGGCTATGCTTATTGCTTACCATGACTTGATGGTGCTAGCCGACCTGGGTGCAGCTGTGGGTGAACATAATAATGAGGCAGATGCCTGGGCGCGTGTCATTGTGCGCTGGCATGCACAGTGGCCCCGGGATGTCCTTGGACAGTGCCGTGAGTGGGGAGTACATCTGGCAAACACCTAATAGGCAGGCAAACACCACCTGGTGAGTGCTAATGTAGGTCATCATCTAGTTTGAAAACATCCTAAGTGGTGCTTGCAGGGGAGTAGGAACTGAGAGAGCTGCATGGACACTCAGCCTCCAAATAGCCATTTGTTTGGCAAGCCAAAGTAGACTGGCCAGAGAGCCGCATGCAGTTCTTGAACTGCTGTTTCCTCACATCTGTTTTGTTACGTACCCTGTTGGTTGCAGTAAGATGAGGAAATGTTGACTGTACACAGAAAAATAACTGGAAAACCAGTTACCATGTCATTTACCAGAAGTTCGTTAAAATAAGCATTTTTACAGCTGCTTTCTTAATTCCATGTTCTGCTCAAACTGCTTCAGGAGAAAAATGAAATTGTCCTCAAACCAGACGGTCTTGCTACTTAATTTTAGGTAGTAATCAAATAAAGGGCTTAAAGAAGGAGCCATAAAAATATAAAACAGTGAGGTACATTATGCATCTAATAAAACCTTGATAATTTAAACAAAGGTAACACCTACAAGTGATTTAAGGAAATTTGCAACTTCTGTTCAAATCCCAAATTTATATTGCTTATAAAATCGGGACCCTTTATCCATTTTTTATGAAATTTGGCAGGAATGACCCATTGGGAGTGAGGTACAATCTTTTCAAACTTCTTCCAAATTGGTTGGAAAATGAAGTTAGTTAAAAAATGTGTCATTTTTTGTTTTCCATTGGTTTAAATGGGAAAGTAAATCCAAAAACAATACTTAACTCCAAAGAGAGATCAAAATCCAAATGCATTTTTAATAACAAAAACGAATCAAAAAATGAAAAAAAACAAAACAAAACACATACCCCTACTGAAAATGGGCTAATACTTGTTGTAAACACTGCTTATTGTAGAACGTTTTGAGGCTTGTTTCAGGAAGTATCTTCTGGATGTGCGTGCAAGTTGACGACAAAAGCGGGGAAGGGAACTCAGTCTTATGTCACTTCCTTAATTCTGTAAAAGAAACAACCCTGACAGATAAAGCATTGAATACTAGTCCATGTGCTTGTAGTCTTTAAAGGTACGTAGGTCATCAAGACAAAGACATTGAGACATTCAAAAGGGACAAACTGCTTTACGCTTAAATGTGTTTTGTCATGCTTGAGCAACAAGGTAATCAATGTCAGAGTATCTGAAGGCAACTCATTGAGATTAGACTAGGGCTGAAGCAGCAGCCATTTGTTTCTTCACATGTTTGGGCACTGGGGTCGATTTCCCAGTAATGGCCTGAGGCAGGATGAAATCTCTGCGAGAACCTAAAAATTAAACGTTAAAAAATCACTGTGTATGCACAAAATGGCTGCCACCCTCAACCAAAATGGTGGCAATACAGTCACTGCCATTTTGCTTAAGGGTGGCATCTGTTTGCTGCATGCGCAATGGTTCTTTTAAATGAAATCTCACCAAGCATTCATTTGAGAAATGGTGGTCATCCTGAGATTCATGGTATTTTTTTCACTCAGCGTATAATTGGGTTGTGGAATCTACTGCCAGAGGCTGTGGTAAGGGCCAGTACTATAGCTGAGTTCAAAAGAGGTTTGGACAAGTTTCTGGAAGATAGGTCCATTAGCAGCTCTTAGCCAGATAGGATCAGGGAACATGACAGGAGCTGGGGGAAGACAACAGGAAATGGATCCCCTATTGTGATCTGTTGGGTGCTTCTCCCAAGCCACCGTGATTGGCCACTGTTGGAGACAGGATGCTGGGCGAGGTGGACCATTGTTCTGACCCAGTATGGCACTTCTTACGTTCTTATGTTTGTCTCAAGACAAACGGGGATTTCATCGTGTCTAATCAGTTTGGACAAAATCTTCTTTTAGCTCTTGTTTAGACCCCAAAGTCTAGCTCTTTCCTTGTGACTCAATCATGATTGAATCTCATCTTAAATATGGAATAGATGTGCTTAGATCACCCACTATGTTCCCAAGTTCCAATTAAAATTCTGCCACCCCCTTCTGCCCAGTGATGAGCTAAACAAGGTTACATTATTTCACAGTATCTGAAGTGCTACAATGTGCTCGAGTCATGTTTCAAGCTTTTCGTTAAAACTGAGGGGTGCAAGCTTGTTAAGAGAGGCAAATCTTTGGCAAGGCAAGTCTTCATAACGTTGTTTGTCGCTGATGGCATAATCAGATCTCTGGATGAAACTGAGTGGGCAACACTGATGTGCCTCCAATAAAATTATATAGAAGACATGGAGGGGGGGGGAGAAGAGGTTTCGGATTACATTCAAAGAACTTCTGTGGCACAGGAAGGGACAGTAAATGACACTTCACAAACCTTGGAAGAAGAGTTAGTCCAGAAAAAAAGTTAGTCTATATTTTTTGAGTCTGTATCAGGACAAAAGAATGACAACTTAGAGATACTCGACTAGTATTTAGATGACCGTATTAACTACAGGCACGTCAAAGAGGAATGTACTGAAGCAAATCTCAACTCTTCCCATATTTTCAGTTAGTGTAAATGACAATATTGGAAAAAATGGAGGAAGAAGAGTAATAACTGCTAAATGGCCAGCTCAGCCAGAACTTGGTTTAGTGGTGTTAAGATGCAACAGCATCAAATGTCCATAATGCATGTTCGTTAGCTCAGAAATGAAATTGCATTGTTGTCCTGTTTGTTGGAGCTGCTGCTGTACTTATAAGCTGTCATGTGGGTTTTCTGGAAAAGTTTGAACGGGAACATTTTCGGGAAACTTTTCCAGATAATTTTCTGTTGCAAATTTTCTGAAAATTTTCCCAGTGCCCTAAATCATTTGATTCAGCATGTTGATTTGACTTTTAGTTAGTATTTACGATGTTAATTTTGTGTGATGGATAAATATCTCAAAGGTTTTTAAAATAGCCAGAAGTAGTTGAACTGAAACATTAGAATAGGAAAAAAATGTTGCTATGTTACTGATTGATTTTATGGAATGATGCATTTTTAGAACTGGAAAAATTTCTGGAAAAATATTGCCAAAATTTTCCATGGAAATTTTTTGACCCCACATCACTGCTAGTAATCCCCCACTCCTTGTCCAGTTCTATCTTGTACACAAGGAGGAAAATGGGAGAACTACTGGTTGGTCTCTATTGAAAGCTGGTGTGGGTCATGACATCTCTTCCCCCCTGCCCCCCCCCCCCGCACTTGAGATGTATGTGAGCATGGATGAGTACATTGTTAGCTGCCCCAAGCTGTTTTCAGGAGCGGCGGGATATAAATTGATGAAATAAATAAATAAAATATAAATAAATACATAAGCTAGTTTCAGGGCTGGCAGTAGAATTTGTGTGGTCCAGAGGGAAAATAAAATGTGGGAGTCCTATGGCCTTGCCCCTTTGCCCTCTTCCCTTTTCTGTAATCTTGCTACTTGTCTCTTCCCCCCCTCCCCCTTGGGGCAGGGCCTCACAGTAAGCAGCCACCCTGGGGTTGAGAGTTGCCTCACAGGCTACTAGGACTGGCCTTCCCCAAGTATGGGGCCCAGAGCATAGCTCGCGCTGGCCCAGGCTATTCTAGAATGCTTGTTCTGACCAACTGGAAAGTTAAAATGCTAAAGAGCAGACATTTGATTGGTTTGGTTAACACGAAGGTATTAAAACAGTCAAGTGTAAAGAAATCAGGATTTTTGCAGTGGACAGTAGAGTTGCTTGACCATGTGGTGGTCATAACTTGGCCGTGGTAAAGTACTTAGCTAGACTTCGATATAGGTAGTGACAAATCTTGAACAAAGTGTGTGTGTGTGAGAGAGAGAAGAATGCATCCAGGAACTGCCTCAGGGAAATGCTTTCCAGTACTGGGAGCTAATGTCTGGAAGTTAGGTTGAAGCTTCTGTTATGCCCTCCATCTTAAATTCAGTCCTAATAAATATCAACACTTCCCTTGTAGTTCTTTGTTTACATTTCTACCCCACCCTTCCCCCTGAGGCTCAGGGTAGCTTATATAATTAAAAACACAAAATAAAATCACTCTTAAATGCCCTCACCCCTAAAGTCACTTACCCCAACTCCTATCTCCCCTGTCAGAAACTTTGCCAAAAGGAAAAGTATCACGCTGCATCTGGAATATGCTCGGGGTTTGATGGACCTCCGGGGGAAGCGAGTTTCTCAAAACTAGGGCAGCAACAAAGAATGTCTGTATGCAGGCTCTTGTCATATGAAAAAGATTGGCAGGTGGTACCCACAAGAGAGTGCTCCTGGAGAACTCTAGGGGTTACAGTGGAGCATGGTAGGTAAGGAGGTGTGGGGTCCAGGCTGTTCAGGGCTTTAAAGGTCAAAACTAGCATGTTGAATTGTGCCCAGAAAGCTATAGAAAAAAGCCAGTGCAGACTATAAAACATAGATGTAATGTGCTTACAGAGACCCACCCCCGTAAGTATCCAAGTCTGCCACGTGCTGCACCAGGTGCATCTTCCACTCATCACGTGCAACCCCACGTAGAGCACATTGCAGTAATTTAGCCTTGAGGTAATGAAGGCATTGATGATGGTGGCCAGATGTGATTTGGAAAGAAAGGGTCACAGCCTCCTCACTAGCTGGGCTTGGTGAAAAGCACTTGTGGCCACGACCACAACTTGATGATCCAGGCACGACAAGTGGTCTAGAAGCACTCCAGCCAGGATATGCAAGGATCTAATTCACAACCATTTTCCCGCATTGCTCCAAACACATCCTCTGTATTGGTGGGTGATGTTAATTGAAACTGATCCAAACAAAACAGGACAAGGCTGAGCTACCACAACCCCAAACTGACTGCAGGTAAAATAAGGGCACTCAAGTTGTGGTGAATATGACCAATTTTTGTCTGCAAAGTAATTAATAAAAAGTCAAAGGCAATAGGTGACTCCAGCTCATGGTAGAGACGGACAGGATTGATGAAGCCATTTACTGCCTGGAACAAGGCAGCGGTGGGAGCAGATGCCTGGGTGCAATTGTGGGTGATTTCAGATGTGACGGGGTGCTAGTCACCCCAGCACGGAATCAGCGCGGGGATTCCCTGCCGGGATCAAACCGGCACGTCCAACAGATGTGCCGGCTGATCCCGGCGGGGAATCGGGGAGGGGGCGGGGCCGCGTGGCGCAACGTGTGGCCGCATGGTCCTGCCCCCCCACGCTCCCTCGCCGCCCGCCCTCTGGGGAGACAGGCGGGCGCTGTGGCTAATGCAGCCGCAGCGCCCGCCCGAATTGACCATGGCCTGGAATCCCGCTGCGGATTCCGGGCCGTGGTAGCATCCAGATGGGACGGGCCCCTTCATCGCAGCGGGGAATCACATTCACCACGCGATGGGGGCTGGCCCCACTGGTTCCGCCAATTGCGTGATGAATGTGATTCCCCGCCGCGATTAATGGGGGTGAACATCTGGGGGGGAACTTCCGTTCCCCCTTCAGACGTGACGAGAGTTTTCTCGCCCGGTGGGAATCCACCGTGGTTGAGCGTGATCTCGTCACATCTGAAAATACCCTGTATTTGTGGTCAAGATGTCATTCCACAAGGTAACCAGGTCATCAAAAGAGGAGCTATCAAGCTCAGTGGGTAAAACCCCCAGATCTCTGGAAACAGTTAGTCTCTCGGGGAAGACCAACCTAACTGGTTGACCACAAAGATGGGGGCATAGGAGGAGGGTAGGAATCTGGGTCGTGGCCATGATCGTGTAAAAGCCCAAACCGTTTTGAATGTGATTTTTAAATAATGCGCATTTTTAAAAAATCACATTCAAAACGGTTTTGACTTTTACACGATCATGGCAAATGCGTATTTAAAACGGTTTAGGTGTTTAAACGAGCATGAAAACAGGCACATTTTTTTACCAACCATGTGCAAATTTGTCTCTTCTAAAAGCGCCCTTGGATTTTAGTTAGTGTTTGGGTAGTACTGTTGAATCTGTGATGCAAAGTTTACAGATAGGAAAACCATTAAGACTTGCTTTATAAACAAGTAGTTTGCGCTAACATCAATACCCCATGGCTTTTTCCTTAATGTGAAGATTTCTCACAACGTAAAGGAATACTACAAATAAAAAAACTCTTTCGTTTGGCACAAGTATAGTGAACTTGCCTTATAACTCATATTGTACCTCCTGATTACTTAACTCCCCCACCATAGAAAGAAAACTTGAATTAAAAGGTGTAAAAATTACAGTCTGTTAATTTCAAGGGTAGACAACCAATCAAATTTTGGTGGATGGGCAGCCAACAGGGTGCCTTGGGTCAGGGTGTTGACTGAAAATTTACTACACTACCAAACTTGCCACCACTTGTGCACAGGTTTGTTAGTGCAATTAATCACTCCAGTCTACATGTGACCCAAAAGGACTGACCTTACCCACAAGGATCTGGAGTGTTACATGAAAATGCCGTTGGATACATATTACAGAATGGTACAGGTGGCTGTCTTGGCAATTAGTCTTCAGTGAAAACTCAACGTGAAACAGCAGATAGTGGCTACAGATCAAGTCACTTGTGGCCTTTTTGAGAAATTAAAATAAGTTGTTGCAGGAGCAAACTTCAGGCTTGACAGCTAGCTGATCTTTGGCTCGCTGAGTCGGCTCCCCTCTCAGCGCAGTTGCAACTTGTGCACCATCGGAGACTGGAGGGACTTCCATCCCCTAGGAAGCAGTGGCGGGGGAGGGCTTTTTCTTCCTCAATGGCTCCAGCCTCATCACCCGTGCTCCGCTCTTCCTGGCTGCCTCGTGTGCTCCTCCTGAAATGCTGGTGCAGGCTTTCTTGTGCTGGGCAGTCCAGGGCAGGCATCAGCCAGGGGGCGGGGTCACAGCCAAGTCTGGTTCCGGCCGGCAGTGGCGGGTCAAAAAAAAAAAATGCAGCCAGACTCTGCCTTGGAGGCTGCTCTAGGCTGCCTTGACTCTGCAAATTCTGGACTTGGTCCAGGTCCTACGACCCTGATTCCCCCGCCCTTTCCACTGGATGTCCCAGGTGGTTGCCTGAGACGTCTAATGGCAGCACCGGCCCTGGCTGCATGAGGTCAGTACAGTAGATGTTTTTCTTGTAGGATGAAGTGTTTTAAATTATTGGAGGAGGAGGAGTTGAGTTTTTCTGATCTGCCTTGGGAAACTGGTTATGCTATACATGGTTTCTGGTAGGGTGTATACAGTATCGTTTAATGAAGACAAAAGCATGCCAAAGTGATATTACAAAAGGAATAGTTTTGTTTCTGTAGCGACTTTCGGTTTGGACTAGTAATTTTTTTCTTGCCTAGGAACTTTTAAAGACAAAATTAAAGTAAAATATAGAAACACAGGCTTCTATTTTCTGTTGTTCACTTTCAGATTATTTCCTGATTTGTTTCAAGTATGAAAATAAATATCTAAACCATAAAGACCTACTCAAAGCTTCTGCATATTGTGAAGACTGAGTGTTGCTCTCTATATTTTTTCATGTGTGAAGAAAGCTTCAGTCTTTGCATTGTTAAGCTTGTAGGAGGGGCGGGATATAAATTTATATAAATAAATAAATAAAAAACGATCACCTTTTGTATTACTGCCAGTGAGAGACATTAAAGACAGAGAGCAGGTACACAAATAAGTGAAATCAACACAAATGGTCAAGCTATGAGTTTCTACTCGTCATTAGGTAAAATCTTTTTGGTCAGGGAGTCTCTCCAGTTTCGGCTGGAACCAAAGATGGAAGCATTATTTACACAAAGGATAATGGTTTGCTCATGCTATTAAATAAAAAGCTATGGAGAGCACACTCAGTAGACGGCTATTAAGAAGTTGTCTAGTAAAGAGAAGTTTTAAAATTCAACTTGTTGTAGTGTCACGTGAAGAGGAAAAATGTTGCTAAAGATAATTGGGTGATTGGGGTGGGCGGAGAAGTGGGGCAGGCAGCCATGTCGATTTAGCCTGTATGCTGCAGAGTGAGGAAGGCTTCTCGAAATCTGCCTAGAGCTGCCCTTGGATAAACTAAACTCAGGAAATGACAACGGGAGCATAATTAGTGAGAAAACACGGTTATGGGGGCAGGTGGGGCAGTTTGTCCCAGACTTCACACCCCCAGGAGACTTGTCTCTTCAGCATACAATAGAAATAGGACAGCAGAAATGCAGCCTTCCGTGTGGAGGGAGAGGAAGGAAGGAGGCTCATGGCATCTTTCTCTGGAACTCGCTTTAATCCACCGCCATCCCGCTTGTAGGCATTTCTCACATCGTCTCGGTTACCAAGTACGTATTTGAAGATCATGGGTCTGGCTTACACAACTAGAAAAGATGAAGGATTTCCTAGAACTGAAATATTCCACAAAATAGTTCTGAGAAGCCCTTAGGGGTTGGTGTAATACTTTGACTCAATGAAGAGATGAGTTGTATTACATGTCTTCGGATTTTTGGTGTTGCTTTAAGCATAAAACTAACTTGTGATAAGTGATACTAGTTTTGTCCTCATTACAATACCAAGGGTCTGGATGTCAGTGTTTGTAATAAGAAACCATTAGCATGAAAAGTGAACCAAAGAGACTCAAACCAAAAAGGTGGTGAATTTTTTTTATTTTTTTTTAACTCTTGCCAACAATGGATTTGGTGCTCTACTCCTCCTGGATTTTGATGATGATAAACTAATCCCACACTACCAGGGAAGATTGAGTGTGAGCAAGCGAGGTATCGGAATACTACTTAGCCCAATCAAATGCAACTATTATAAATGCAATACAGATTTTGGAGGTACTCTAATGCTTAGAAGATACTGCATGCAAGCAAATAGAGCAATGTAAGTAGTACCCAAAGGTTAGTGAGGTCCAGCAAGTTAAAGTATTGCTGCTTAGGTTTTCTTTGGGTGATTTCAGACGTTACGGGAGGCCGGTTCACCACAGTGAACCCCCGGGGGGGTGAACAGAACAACCACGGCCCGGGGTGAATAAAAGCCCCTAACAGACGGGACGGGACCGGGACCACGGCCGGGAACCGGGCCGACACATCACGGACCGGGGCAGCACAACAGACGTGCAGCCGATCCCCAGCCGTGGTCAAAACTCGCAGAAGGCACCGGGCAGGGGCGGGACACAGACATGGCTGCAGAAGGGCAAACGAAGCCAAGAGGCACACAAGGGAACGCCCACACAAGGGAAACGGGAAGGGAGGGGGGAAGAGGGAGAACAGGCTGACAGGTGCCACACACAGCACATGCACACCGCAGCGGGACGCACTGCACGACCACACGCCCGGGCACACACCCCATACACACACACACAAGGGAAAGGTCGGGAAGGGGGGGGCAGGGGCGCCCAGAGAACAACACGGGGAACAACGGGAAGGACGAGGGGGGGCACTGCCAAGGGGCAAGGCACAAGCAGCAGCAACTCCCACCCCCATAGCACCCCAGTCCACAGAGGCGCCCCCACAGCAACTTAGGCAGTCTAGGAAGGGGGGGCCGGGACCCCCGGACCAAGGCACAATGGGGGCCCGCAATGCACAGCGGTCCAGGAGGAGGAAGGGGGCCCCACAGTCACAGGGGACCAGATGGAGGGCAGCCAGGTCCGGTGGAGCACCCTGCAGGTTCAGTGACAATCCGACACCCCCCCACCCGGGGAAGGAACATGGTCCAGTCCAGGGGGGGCCTGAACCCGCAGGTCACGCAAGCACCCAAGAGGGGGGGTGCAGTAGGTGTCAGGGCCCGCGGGAGCGGACCGGTAGCTGCACACGGGCGGGCCGAGAGGCCACACAGAGCGCCGCACCCAGCCACTGGGATGGGCAACCGGGGTGGGGGGGCCGAAGGGGGCCCAGGGCCACGGGCAGGGGCAGCGGCACCCCACGAAGCAGGCGGGAGCACACTGAGGCGGAGACACCAGGGCGGGAGCAGGCAGTGGGGACCGGCGCCCCCCCCGGACCGGG
>QEPC01008745.1:3578902-3591612 GCA_003113815.1 Sphenodon punctatus
CCTGTGCCCCCTCCACCTCCATCGCTGCCCCTGCCACCAGCTCCTCCACCTCCTCCACCACCTGTGTCGCTTTCTCCGCCTCCGCTCTCTTCCGCCTCCCTCCTCACTCCATCCCGCCACGCTTGCCTGCTGCTGATTTCGCTTTAAATCTCCTTCCGGTGGTTGTGTTGTTGCTGGTTGCCCGGCAGCGACGCTGTGTGCCTTGTCCCCGGCTGGTGCTCGTTTCCTTTGGTTCCGCCCGGGGATTGGCATCCAGACGTTACGTTTCCTTGGTTCCCAGTAGGGATCCGTTTGACCACGCTTCCCGGGATATTCCCCCCGGGAGCCCGGGAAGCGTGGTTGAAATTGACCCCATGTGGGTATTGAGCGTGATGAACATCTGGCGTGCGCCGAACAGACGTTCACGGCCCTTTGGCCCCACCGCGTGGTTCAGCGTGGTTGAGCGTGATCTCGTAACGTCTGAAAATACCCATTCTGCCAAGTAGACGTCATTGCAGAGCTTGAACTCTTCCACGGTGATGTCCCGGGAAAGAAAAATTAATGTGGAGTCTGCAAACTTGAGTTCAGGTTGAGCTACGCTAGTTCTTTCCTAAAACAAGGAAACACAAGTATTGCAAGTTTGCTACTCTATCCAGAATGACTGATCATGCACTTATGGGTTTGCTGTCTGGAATTCATGGATTGAAAACTGATGGTAAAGATTAATGAACTTCCTTGCTGCTTGCAACACCTTCTTCCAATGTAACAATCTTGCATCCATGATCCTCCCTGAAGACAGGTGCTGGTAATAATAAATAATAAGCTTTATGTTTATGTAGCGCTCCCTGCCAGAGCACTCAGAGGGCTTTATACATAACAATTTAACACAACTTTTAATTCTCCTGTGAGAATTAACAGCCCTGTGAGGTTGCTCAGGCTGAGAGGTTATTGTGACTGGCCCATAGTAACCCAGTGAGTTTCAGGCTAAAGCAAGACTAGAACTGGTGGTTTCCATCTGCTCACTGCGCACTTTACCATTATACCGTAGTGGCTCTCCAAGGAGCTCCATGACTCTCCAAGGTACTTGTTGACATGCTGCAAAAAGTTCAGGAATATGCTGTAATTTGACTGGTGTGAGAACAGTTCACACTTCAGGTGCTCCTAATCAGTTTTGAATTAGAAGGGATTTGAATTAGGTCTGATCCTCCGTTTTGAATTAGAAGAGTTTGTATGACTGCATTGTGATGAAAGTGGGAGTAATGATTTATAAGGTTAATATTTATTGTTATGTTCGTGATAAGAGGCAGCATTTGTGTTAGCCCAGTGTATGTCTAGAATTTGCCAAATTAGTAGTTAAACATTAATAAGACAGGCCAAGAGGGAATTTAAGGAGCAGCTCGCTAAAGACGCAAAAAATGTTAAGAACTCTTTGTTACATCAGAAGTAAGAAGCTTGGTAGAGAGTTAGTTGGGCTGTTAGATGACCGTGTGTGTGTGTGTGTGTGTGTGTGTGTGTGTGTGTGTGTGTGTGTCAAAGGGGCACTTGGGGGATGGCGATATTGCAGAGACGCTGAATTAATTAATTGCTTTGGTCTTCATTGGACTGAGTCTTTTGTAGGTGATGAATCTGAGGAACTGTCACAAATAAGTGTGACTCTGGAGGAGGTTCTAGAGTAAATTAATTGACAAACTAAATAGTAACAAATCACCAGGACCAGATGGTATTCACCCCAGAGTTCTGAAGGAACTCAAATATGAAGTTGCAGACCTACTATTGGTAATTTGTAACCTATTGCTAATTACTGCCACCATACTAGAGGACTGGAGAGTAGGAAATGTAACACCAATATTTTAAAAAGGCTCCAGAGTTGATCCTGGAAATTACTGACCAGTGACCCTGATGTCTGGGCTTGGCAAACTGGTGGAAACAGTTGTTAAGGACAGAATTACTGAGCATATTGATAAACATGGCTTAATGGGGAAGAGTCAACATGGATTTAGGGAGGGGGAGGCATGCCTCAGTAACGTATCAGAATTCTTTGAGGGTGTAAATAAGCATGTGGATAATGGGGTGCCAGTAAGGTGTGTGTTAAGGTCCCTCAGGAGAGATTTTAGGAGATTAAAAAGTCATGGGATAATAAGCAGTATCCTATCGTGGATTGGCAACTGGTTAAAAGCAAGAAAGCAAAGAGGACTAAATGGCCAGTTTTCACAGTGGAGAGAAGTAACTAGTGGAGTGCCCCAGGGATCTGTACTAGGATGGGTGTTTAATGATCTGGAGAAAGGAGTAAAGAGTGAAGTGATCAAATTTGCAGATAACACAAAGTTACTCAAGGTATTTAAAGCTCAGGCAGACAGTGAAGAATTGCAGGGGGATCTTGGGAGACTGGATGACTGGGCATCCAAATGGTAGATGAAATTTAATGTGGGGAAATGCAAAGTGATGCACCTAGGGAAACTTAATCTAAATATAAGTATACAATGCCAGGTTCTAAATTGGCAGTGAACACTCATGACCAGGATCGTGGTGTCACTGTGGGACCGCACATTGAAAGTCTCGACTGGGGTGTGCGGTGGCAGTAAAAAAAGCAAATGGCATGTTGGGAAACATCCAGAAAGGGATGGAGAATAAAACTGAAAATATCGTAATGCCTCTATATAAATGTATGGTATGGCAGCACCTGGAGTATTGTGTGCAGTTCTGGTGGCCCCATCTCAAAAAAGACACAGTAGAACTAGAAAAGGTAGAGAGAAGGGCAACAAAAATGATCAAGGGTGTGGAACGGCTCCTGTATGAAGAGAGGCTTGATAGGTTCGGGCTCTCCAAATTAGAGAAGAGACCACTGAGAGGGGATATGGTAGAAGTTAATAAAACCAAGAGTGGTGTGGAATGTGTAAATGGGGAACGTTTACTTAACATCTCTGACAGTACTAGAACAAGGGGACACTCCATGAAATTAACTGGCAGCAGATATAAAACAAATAAGATAATATTTTTTCACTTGGCACATAAGTAACTTGTGGAATTACTACCAGAGGAAGTGGTCAAGACTGGTAAAATCGGTAGTTTTTAAAAGGGATTGGATAAGTTCTTGGAGGATAGGTCCATTAATGGCTATTAGCCAAATAGGTTTTGAGGACATAACCTCTTGCTGTTGGGGGCTGGAACAGGGAATGGATTTCCCATTGTGACTTGTTAGGTACTTCCCCAAGAAATGGAGTTTGGCCACTGTTGGAGACAGGATGCTGGGCTTGATGGACCATTGGTCTGATGCAGTATGGCACTACTTAGGTTGTATATTTTTTTAAAAAGCTATCAAGTGTCAACTGTAGTTTAAACCACAGAAGTCCATCTAGGTAAACACAGACCTCCTGCACAAGAACAAGTTGCCATTGCGTGAAAATGTACGAGGCCGAGGCAGTGGTCAGCAGGATCCGCTGCCCGATCTGTGGAGCAGCAATACAGTAGTCACCTGTTCGTCTAGCGTGGAGAACAGAATATACGTGCAGTTGCCGCACTCGCACTCCCCCCCCCCCCCCCCCCCCCCCCAACGGTCTGGGTTGGGCTGAGGAACTGAACACATGGGCAGGACTTGCAGCAGTATTGGACCCATGAAAAGAGGCTGGTGTTGGCAGACTGCTCCTAGACTCCAGGGCAGAATGGTTCTGTCTGGGGGCTGTACATGGCCCCAGCCCAAGTCCGTGTAATCCCTGCCTGGCTCCTCTGGCCAGTGTCTGGGGTGCTGTGAAACCAGTGGCTGTTCCTGGGCAGAGTTGCACCTGGAGAAATCCCTGCAGGCCAGTTCCTCTTGCCTGAGGGTGACTTGTCCCAACCTGGTACATAGCTAGAGGTGGTGCCCATGCAGCACTCCTGTGTGTGCCACCCTAGGAGTGGGTTCTTCTGCTGGGCTGGGCTGTGGGACTCACCACTCCCAGGCAAAGGTGACATTCCTTGGTTCATTCCTTCTTCCCTGCTGGTTCCAGTTTCTCCCAGTCTGCGCCATTAGGTGGCTGGGGGCAGGGTGGGGTTCTGCTCACTCCCAGCCCACACCATCAGCTGGGTGACAGTCCCTGATCCTTGCTGATATCATGGCTTTGTCTATGGTGCTAGCGGACCTTGTCACATGTAGGGGCTGTGCAGGACCTAATAGATGGGAGGGTGTGGATTGGGCCCTGGCTCAGCCATCTTTGGCCCGTGAAGCATCAACCACCTTCTCTGGATGACATGTCAGGAAGCAGCTGGCTGCCTGACCTGTGGAGGAAGTAGGTGAATATCTGGCAGCCGCGTAACAAGTGGGCAGGTGAACTGTGGACTTACGTGGGTTGTCCAACAGCTGCTGAAATGAGACGACTGTCTCGCTTGTCTTCATGAATTGTGAAGACTGAGGCAGGAAAACTGTGCTTACAGGGAGATATGGTGGCTATCAGTTGAAAACAAAAAGAACTTGAAAGAGGTGGCTTCGTTTTTAAAACTCAAAAGAACTGTTGAAGAAAGCTGTTCCAGAGTCTGCTTTGCCAGTATGTGAGAGCAAGGATTACTCTCTGACACGAAGGCTGCATTCACACGAGATGTTTAGTATGTGAAAAACCCTTTCCCTGCTTCAGTTCTTAGTATGTGAAAGGGCTGTGTTGCAGGGTACTTTGGTTGTAACATGGTTAACTTCCCCAAAAGTTAAGCTAGGAAGCAAGGTTGAACAATAAGTCTAAATCCACATTTCTCATAACGTATGAGGCATTAGTCTGCATGTTGGTCTTAATTGCTACATGATGGGAACAGAGGTGATTTCCTTAAGGAATTAATTTTCCACAATATTGCCTGGTTGAAGCAATACGTTGTACAAAAACCCACCACAAAAAGCATATTGGGATATGTGTTACGGGCTATGGCAGTAATTTTGAAGCAGGGGAGGGAACATGGGAAAAATGTAAATGCACAAATGAAAACACTGCAACAAAATGTACAGGCAGGAGATGAATCTTGTGTCAGTGTAGCCTAAGATGGTGCATGGCCAAGAATTTGAATGCCTGAGTTTTCACTTTTTATGCTAAGTTTGTGCTAAGGGAACAAATAAGCTAGTATTGGATTAATTTGCTGTTTTCTCATGCCAGTTCTGTGTAGGGTATGATACTACATTGACAAAATTAAACTTCGTTAAGAACTTGGCCTTTCTATGCTGGTGTCTCCATTACTGGAACCAAATACAGACAGTTTGCTTCCCTTGTTTCTGATTTGGAGGCTGCAGCTGGTGCAGAATGCGGCGCCCCATCTCCTTATGGGGACGGGAAGGCGGGAGCACTTAACACCTGTGCTCCTTACTCTGCACTGGCTGCCTATAGCATACTGAGCCCAATTCAAGGTGCTAGTGCTGATCTATAAAGCCCTACACGGTCTGGGCCCCTCATACCTTGGGGACCGCCTGGCCCTCCACGCCTCAGAGCAATCCCTGGGGTCCTCCGGGGGTGCCTTTTTCGAGGTTCCCTGTGTAAAGCAGGGGGCCACCATGGAGAGGGCGTTCTCGGTGGCCAGACCAACGCTCTGGAATTCCCTCCCGGAGGAAGCCCGTCTGGCCCCAGGTTTGTTGGCGTTTCGGAGAGCCTGCAAGACCTGGCTGTTCGCCCAGACCTTCGGAGGGGAGGGTGGGGTAAAAATAAAAATGTTTTATTTTTTAAAACATTGTTTTAATTAATTTTATTGTGTGTTTTTATGCTGTAAGCCGCCCCGAGATGCCGTAGGCATGAGGGGGCGGCGAACAAATATTTATAAATAAATAAATACTATACTGAATTACGCTTGAGGATTGGCACGCTGAGACTGAGTGATGCTTATTGGAGTCTGTAAGAGGGTAAATGGAGTCTTTGGCTGGTCTGGAGGCAGTTGGAGTGTCAGCCAGATAGAGAAGCCCCTAGGAACATGTCCATGTCCTCATAGTTGTGATGACCCTGGTGAACACACTTTTAACTGAAGTGTTAGATACGTCAAAGTGCTTGAGAAATTCCAATATGAATTTTTGTTTTTTCTTACAGTGACTTAGACAGAAACAATATCACCAGGATCACCAAGATGGACTTTGCTGGGCTGAAGAATCTCCGTGTTTTGTGAGTATAAAATCATTTGTTTGTATAAGGGTTCTTGAACCTAAGATGTGAATACAGGCACCTCAATATGTTGATTCTAGCCTTGTGTTGTGCTGCAGTGTGTATACACTAAATAGTTGCGATCAGAGTTGTTCTTGCTCTAAAAGTCTTTGAATCTAGATCACTTGATTTAAATCTCATGACTGACATTATCATCTTCTTAAAATTACAACAACCATATCTTCATTGTGGTGTTCAATTCACACTCAACTCCATTTGTCTTGCCAGTATCGATTTTCACCTGTCAAAAACAAAACTTGTTTCTTTTAGACAGCCTTCTGCTTTCCACTTCTCTTACTAGCCAGACACTGGGTCTTGTATTCTTGAATTTTTTTCTCTTCAGAAATGCATTTTGTTGCCGATTCTTGGTGCTGCTTGCTTTATAACATTTTTGAAATTCATCCAGTACTGTGTCTAAAAAATTTGTTCATGCCCTTTAATTTTATTACAGTAATCTTTTGCTTTGTCTTGAATTGCCGTGTCTTGATGTTCCATAAATTCTTTGTTGCCTCTTCGACCATAATAAAGAACTTTGGAGAGCACTCATTGACCTGCTCTTCTCATATTGAGCTGAAAATCCTTATTCTCCCATACTGTGTAGCCAGGGTATGATGTTTTGTATCCTCACAAATTTATTTTGCATTGGGTTCTTGACAATGATCCTTGCTCTTGACATGTACACTTTTTTGTCCATATGTGTATTGCTCTTTTAAGTGAGCTGGAAAAAAGTACTCTACAAAACAGGAGTATCTGTCAGTTGTGCATGTACTGATCTGCCATTTGTGGTTCAAGTAACAGGCACTTATTGACTGGTACTGGAGTATTTATTTTGGATTTAAAAGGGGGTGGTAGCATGTGTGGGAATGAATGCTGACTAATTTATAAGCCAGCTGATAGAAAGGGAGTTGGCAGACAGGACAGCCTAGAACTAAGACTCTGTTGCAGACCAGGGTCTTTTCCTCTGGTGGGTTCTCAGCTGTTTATATCCTTGCTTTGCCTAAAGCACCCTTGAAACGTTTAGTTTGCAAAGTACTATCAGGAAAGCTATCCTAGAAATGGCTGTATTCCCTGATCCACTTCGGCCATGGAGTTGGGTAGCTGTGTCCAGGGACGTAGGTCCTATGCCACCCTGTCTGCCCAAGTCTGTCAGCTGGTATTCATGTGCATGTGCACATGCAGACAGTGCCCCCCACCCATCGAAAATCCAAAATGAGTAGGTTAGTATTCATTTTGACTGTGGATAGTAAATTCAATATAGTTTCACCTCTACTTGTTTCATTCAAGGAGCAGCATAGAAAATCTCTGAGCCCATTTATCATGCCTTTTTCAACGTTCAAACTTCTCCTTGAAAACTTAATTATTTTGTGAATCCCTCCCATGGACAACTTAAATTTGCTCTTAAATTTTAAATGTTCTTTCTTTACTACTGTTACTGTGACGTTTGGTTTCTTCCTTAGCTTTTTGGTCCTTACTTGGTTTTAATTCTGCCTTTTGGATTGTTAGCTTTACTTTTGAGCCAGGATTTCTAGTTCCGTGTTTTAGCTAACCTTGTAAAGTTCCACGTGCCGTATAAAAAATGTATATACTGTGAATTTTCTAATAATTTAGTCCCATGCATCTGTTTTTAATAGGGTCCTTGTCTTCCATCTCTAGCTAAAATGAGCAAAATATTTTCAAAAAGCAAATGTTAATGTGTAACACCATTAAAAGTGGTAGCAATAGGAATAATATCAAGCATAGTGCAAGATGTAAATAGAATTAAGGTAATATTACATTGTTACCATTGAAAGTCAGTTGTAGACAAACTTAAAGCTAAGATAAAGAAATAAGATACTTTCCAGACTTTACATATATTATTTAAAAGTTAAAGTAAGAGGAATTCTGTAGAAGGTTCTCTTTGCTTTAGGATTAACCATTTAACTTGAGAAGCTTTAATTCTAGAGCAGTAAAATAACCCTATGAAGGTATTTGTACACTGACTAAACCATTTCTCCTATAATTTCAGGCATTTGGAGGATAATAAAGTTAGTGTGATAGAGCGTGGAGCATTCCAAGATTTAAAGCAGCTTGAACGGCTGTAAGTATTTTCATTTTGGTTTTTTGTAAGTTGCTCTTAACAGATAGAAATAACTTCTCTAAAAGTTAATATTTCATAGATAATGTACAGTAGTAAAAGGTTAAGAATGCAAATACCTCCTTTGTTAAGGAACAGCTGAAAATATTTAAGGTATAACTTGAATGAACTATGCTGTAGCGTGAATTGATCACTAGATTCTTAAAGAAATGTGATTTTGTGATCGCCCAGTGGAAAAATCCGATTAAGTTTTGAACACCTGGCACAAGTGTTGGTAACAATTAAAGCTATGACAGGATTCTGCTTTCTGCGGGTATTGAACTTCTTTATCGGAATGTAAAGCACATTTTCCCCTTGCATTCGTTGGGATTCCAATATACATTAATAGGCTAGACTTCAGTGTGTTGTATGGCTTTGCATAATGCTTTTGGAAATGAGTCTAGGGGTGTGTGTGGACAAAGTTGGCAGAAGAGCAGAAACCAGGCCTGTGCTTTCTGCTTTTGTCAATACTAGTGTTCAAAAATAACCAAAAAACCTCATCCTAAATGGTAACTCCAACAAGATTAACATCCAGTCCATTAACGAGCCAGACGACTGTGCAAAATGCTGGTGTACAAGTGTGTGATATTTTTTTCCAGACAACTTTAAAATGGTTTTGCACAAGATAAATCTCTCATACATGAAATACTTTAAATGTGAACCAATCCATGATGATGATTTCAGTAACTATATCAACAGAAGGTGAGAATGGAAGAGTGTAGTCGTGTCTCTTCATGCAATGAAGCAATGTTTGGAATTTTATTGTAACCAATAGGAAAAGGCAAAGCAAAGCGTTACCTGCTAAATTTTGGGGAGTATAGAGTATTTCTGTTAATACTGTATTATTTAAAACGCATAGTTTTATTACTTTGTAAAGTGCCAGGTACACTGCTGGCGCTATATAAATGTTTGTTAATAATAATAATAATATTGTGAACTTGTCTCGAATGTCTGTCCGGCACACCAAACGTTCCCTTATTACTAGGATTAATGTAACAATTTGTAAAAAAACCCAAATAAATAAATAAAAAACCAGACTTGCACATGGTGATATAGCATCAGGCTCATCATGCTTCTTTTAAGTTAAAATGTATACTTTGAATTAGATTGAGAATTAACATTTGAAATTACTGCTGAACCACTCCTTTTAGTAAAACAAAGTTTGGATTCTACTGTGTATCTGTCCTTGATGTGTTAAGGTAAATTGTGGTTAAGTACTTTTCAGTCATTTGCTGAAGCAATACAGAAATTTGAAGGTAGGCAAGACTCACTCTTAAAGTGTTAAAGAAATAGAATACTAAAAATAAGTTGATAGCAGGCTTTTGCTCAGATGATAACTTGAGCATTAGATCATGGAATTTTACATCTACAGTTAAGAAGATCTTTCCCCCTCTGCCTAATACTAGAGGAATTATATGAAGGTAATTAAAAAGAGGGTAGTTTTGAAAAAGACTAGTAGTATAGGCGTAAACCCAGTAGTACATAAATGAGAGTTACAACTACATTGAAAGCCTTCTGCTTTTTTGAGCAAATTTCCAAGTAGCAGAGCTGAACTGAAAACAGGGAAATATGATATTAAAATGACCTCTCCCTTGCTTTCCTGACCTATAACTTAAGTTAGTTTGTTCTGACTCTTGGCATTCTTTCAGGATTATTTATTGTGAAATGGTTTCCTGAAAAAATGGAATTGTGAATTGGTGGCTGAAAAGTTAAACATTTGGCTTAAATTTATTAGATAATAAACACATGGGCTTCAGAGACTCTTTTTTGGGAACACTGGCATAACTCTTAAGAGTTCAACTGCAAATGTTTAGGATACGTGGAAGCGATTTCCTTTAACTCTGTTCAAGAACTACAATAATTGAACACCGAAAACTTGATGGCTGAGCTTGAGTGGCGTTTTCCATTTAATTAGTTTGAAATAACAAATTTCACTTGAAGTTAACCCTGGGAAATAGTGTTTGTCTGTCTGCACAAGAGAATTTAACAAAGTGACTGGCAAATCTTGGAAAACAGAAGTAATTTTATTTCTGGCATAGTGCTGTACGCTAACTTTACCTACTCAAAATAACCTTCAAAATATTACCTTTTTACAGTGGTGATCAGCCAAAGGGACTGAAACATAACCACAAATGAATTACTTTTTAATGGAGTTTCACTTTTCTGGGCTTCAAAGTGTAACAGTTGGTATTAACTAAAAATGTGGACAAAGTTTGCTTTGTGAAATTTATTGCCTGTGCTGTTTCCGTCACTTAAATCACTCAATCTATAAAGGTGGGTTCTAGTTATTGATGCCAAAAACACAGTTGCTGACAGCTTTCTAAATGCTTTACTTTGGCAACTTAGACCTCCTGAAAAGTTAATAGTTCTAGCATTTGGAGTAAATTCTGAATATAGCCAAGCATCGAAAGCTTTGGCTTAAGAAAATTTTGTGTGTGTCCATGATTGGATTGCTATGCCATAGCCAAGGGTGGTGGTATTGAGAAGTTCATTACGGAAGGCAGCACTGCAGGTAAACTTGAAATGGTTTTGCAGACAACTAGATATTCCTGATAAAACAAAGGCAGGACATGTATGCAAGTTACTGTTCATAATTTCACATAACCTGCAAAGTAAATAGGTGATCAGTTAAGTCTCGAAGAGAGAGCAATGCTACCCGAACCTCAAAAATACAAAGCTTGTTTATGTTGTGGTAGGTGAGCAATTGAGCTTCCCATTTGCTGGAAAGAAAGGGGTACTTGGTGAGCACGTTCACGTGAGATGACTAGCGTGGCAGAAAGCACCCTGCCTAAAGGGTAAAGGTTGGAAGCTGTATAGCATGGGATGCGTCAGTTATAACGCAGCAGTGATGTAACTAAGGTGTCTCGAAAGTGTGTGGGGGCACCTTTTGAGGGGCACAACTAGGAGGAGGACAATAGTAGGCAGAGAAGAGAAATGAATGGGAGGGTATAGTTTGGTTATGGCTCCTAATGCAGGTGAAGTGCAGTGAAGTCCAGGTCTTTGCTTGGTTATGGCTCCTAATGCAGGTGAAGTGCAGGAAGTTAATTGGCGGAAAGATGTTTAACAATTGGGTTAAATCCCTCTCCCACATTACCCTTACGTGAAGAGAGAAATCCACGTGTTGCTACAGTTGGGAATGGAGGTAATTATTTCCTCCAGGGATGAATCCCTGCCGCTTGCCTGGTAGGCCAGTGTATTGCTGATGTAGAAAAACAACAAATATATAGTAATGGGAGACATATTTTCGGCCACAGCATTGTTTTCCGTGAATTTTGAAGGGGGAGCAAACGTGAAGTAGGGGAAGGAATAGGGCCGAAGTGGCTGTGACGAAGAGTCTAACGTGCTGCATTGGGGGGGCTACTTTGGATCCAGATGGGGTGGGAAATTTCCATACCGTTAACGTAGAACTCAGTTGAGGAGTCCACCTGTTCCAGTTTTCTGCTGCTGGGACTTAAAATGCTGTAAGCCCTGAGAAGGGGATGAACAGAAACCTCCTTTTTTCTGCGAATGTACGTTCCAGTAGCAACACTAGGTGCTCGATAGACACCATCAACCACACTGAGGTGAGAGGCAAAGTAAAGCAGCATCTCAGTGTAGTTAAGTTGAGTATCTGCAGGTGAGGAGATCAAAGTAGTGATGGACATGTCTATGCTTCTGTGCGGGGCTCCTCCTGGGAATTGAGTGTGCGTCTCTTAGCCAGTTGTGACATCGTTGAGGAGCTACAGATACTGTTGGTTCCTCTCGAACCTGCTGCTCTCCTCCCCCCCCCCCCCCCTGGGAGGGAAGTGGGGGGAGCCGAACGGGAGGAGTGCGTTTAGGCTCCCTCTGGTATTTTGATGTTTACTTCTCCTAGTGTTTTTTGGGGGGAGAAGGGTAAGGCTCTGTTATTACTGTATGCAGAGACTGTTTGCTGTTCTAGACCTTGCTTTAAATATGTCACGTAAAAGAGGCAGACAAGGTTTTTCTGATCATACAGAGCAACATTCAACATCTAAACAGCTCAAACTTGATGCCTTTATTGCAAATATAGAGCAGTTAAATAGTGAACCTTTCCAACAGACAGGCTTTATTAAGAGTAATAAGGGGCCTGCTAAAGACATAGATTTTAGACCTCAAGTTGAATCCCCTAATTTTGCGAATGAAGCTGATATTAGTGGAATTTCCATTAAATCAATCAATTCTGATATTAACTCATATGAAATGCTTGCCAACCAATGTTACGTTATTGGAGATCTGACAAAGAAATTAATTAGTCCTTCTTCCTCCCCACAACCGATCACCACTCTCTAACCTCCCCCATACATCCTTTTCTCCCTTGGCTACCTTCTCTCATTGCTCCAGTTCCACTCCTGTCTCTAGCCTTCCTTGATGCTCCCCTTCTCCCAATCTTATCCCTATTCCTTGCCTCCCCCCTCATCAACTACCATTTTTCTGCTCCCTCTGGAACTGTCGCTCATCTATCAGTAAAGCTCCCTATATCCATG
>QEPC01008745.1:3594995-3619870 GCA_003113815.1 Sphenodon punctatus
TCTCTCAGATTGTAAGCCCTAGGGGCAGGGACCGTGTCTATTTTATTACTTTGTAAAGTGCCAGGTACATTGCTGGCGCTATATAAATGTTTGTGAATAATAATAATAATAGTCAACTGTCAGGCATTGCTAACATCCTGGAGCAACTGAAAGACCAGATTAAAATTCTTACAGACTTTACAATTGATGCGAAGGAAGGGAAAATCAAATTGCCAGTTTCCCATCTTCCACATAGTAACACTCCTATTCTTAGGCCATTTTTAGACGAGCGCGCGACCCGCTCGCACATGGTTTCAAATACACCATGAGGCGGGATTACATGAGACGCCGCCAGGGATCGCGCGCATGGGAGGGGGACGTGCATTCTTTTGCAGCCACGAATTACCTACCTCGGTCGCCGACCCGGTCAATTCGCAGCAGGAAAAGAATGCGCATCCCCCTCCCATGCGCGCGATCCCTGGCGGTGTCTCATGTAATCCCGCCTCGCGGTATTTTTGATGCCATGCGTGAGCGGGTCATACACTCGTCTAAAAACGGCCTTAGTTTGACAAAAGTGAAGATAAGCCCTTGGCAGATAGCAAGGGCAGACTGCCCCCAGACACCTAGGGATCCAAGTCCGAGCCCTTTGGTACATAATATCTCTAAACAAATTAGCCAGTCAGGTATTGCAAAAGCTAGCAGTCTTAATTCTGTTGACAATTCCAACCCTTTAAAGCTTAAGATCAACAGCAAGACTATTGCCTTTAAAGTATTTCCTCTTCTAAATGGTTAGTTAGCCTACTGGTTTTCTAAAGATTTAGTCCAGGCCCATCTAAATGAATTATTAAATTTAAGGATACCATTATGGCAGATAACCTCTTTTGAGAAGCTACCACCCTGTGGTACACAAATAAGGCTTGTTGTAAATTTTAAAAACCTAGTCTTAGTGGAAAAATATTTTTTAGGTTCAGAACTTTTGCGCACATGGGGCATTTTTGTCAGTGAGGTCTCTTTTACTTTAAATTCACTTACGTTGTTTCCCAATCCTTCCTTTCGTCGTCAGGCAAGAGCCCCAATAGGTATTTCAGGGATAAATCAGACTCTGGCACATACGCAATCTTTAGTTCCCTTGTTCATCCTCCAGCACTAATTTGTAAAGTTAGATATGCGATTCCAATAAACCAGTGTTTGTTGGACATTGCACTGGAAGCTTTACCCTTGTTGGATGTGAACGGGATGCCTTTAGTTCCATCTGTAACCCAGCCATTGCTATCCATTTCAGACTCAACTTTTCCAACTTCTCAGTTAGTCTTAGACGAACCAGTTCCTGCCCACCTATTCCCGTTTATTTCAATTCCCAAGGACATCAGGGGATCAAATTTAGCCCCTGAACAAGATATCATCCTTTTATCTCCTGTTTTGGTGGTTAAGGCAGATATAGGTAGCCCTTCGGAGGCACTGGACTCATTAGCATCTGTGGTGATAGCTTGTAATCCCTCACGAAGTGCCACCCCTGACCTGCCAGAATATAACAGAGGAAACAGGGTAGGAAACAGCTGAGGAAAAGTATGGCGTGACCCAGGCACCGTATCAGTATACTCATGGAATATTGCTGGTTGGAAGTCCTGTTTAAAAGATGCCTCCTTTTTTACTTTTTTGAGGGGTTTTGATATACTTTTCCTCCAGGAAACGCGGAGTAAGGAGCTTATAGTATTTCCAGTCTTTGTCTTTTTCAACTTGGGCAGTCTCACTATTGCAGAGTAATAATTGATTCGCAATCAGTAAGGACAAATGCAGCTGAAGGATTAACAAACAGAACTTTACTTAAGACTTTCCAGCCACAGACCCTTAGTTACATCTAGCTAGTAAGAAGACAAAATGGAGACTGAAACAAAGAGAGAGAAGGGAAGAAGGAGTGGTTACACAAAAGAATTCAACTGCAAAACCCCATCTCCCTTCCATGTACACATAAACTTAGCAGCGCTATCTGGTGGCTCTATAGTCAATTACTGTTCTTATTACAGCAGGCATTAACTTATGGATGTTGCATATACCAACACTCACACCAAGCTAAAGGGCATCCATGTGGCGGTGTGGCCTGCCTTGTCTCAGAAGACATGGAGGCTGAGATTATCCAGCATATTAATTCTCCCCCAGTAGCGACTGGGCTGGTGTTAAAAGTGGGGGTTCAGATGATTATCTACGTTTCAGTATATATTCCCTCCCATCAACGCCCAAAGTTTTAAGATACCCTTATGGTCTCAATTGGAGTCCTTTATTGATGAGGTTATGACCAAATTTCCTTTATCAAAGCTAGTGATGGCCGATGACTTAAATGCTCGCATTGGCCCAAACAATGAAGCTCTGTGTTTATATAGTAATCTTGAGTTCAGAGGTAACGCTCAAGGGTTATTAACTGGACATTCTAAGGACTCAATTATTAATTCATCGGGCAGCTCAGTGGCCAATTTTCTTGTTAGATCAGACTTGTTTGTGCTAAATGGTTCCTTATTAGAAAATTTAGAAGGGGAATTCACGTTTATCTCCCATCAGGGAACTAGCATGGTTGACTATGTAGTGGTATCAGCTAACCTTGTCCATTCTTTAAGTAAATGTTGTGTCGGACTGACATAACACAGTGACCATCTTCCTTTGATAGTTCATCTTAATTTCAAGGTAGTACATAGTTGGAATTTTATTAGTGGTCAAAAACCAAAGTTTCACTGCCTACTGTGCCAGGACCTGTTAGAGCTCTGGCTAGGCATCAGCAGAGTTTACACACAACAAAAGAAAATAGCTCAAATTCTCAGTAGCAACAGTTTAGAAGTAATCAACACCTTGGAGATTGTTTCTAGATTAAAAAAATCTACTTTATTGAGAAATACATTGTGATAGGAAAGGCCTATCCCTAGATCTTACTAGCTATCTGCCACCAGCATGGTGGCCAGTCATGTTGAAGGTCAGAGGAAGAAGAGAGGAATGGAGAAAAGTCAGGAAGAAGGAGGAAGTCCAGTACGAGCTTCCTGGGTACATCCCACCTGAGAGGGGGAAGGGGGGCTTAGAAGTAGAGATCAGAAAAGTTAAAGTGAGACACACACTTCCCAATGCCCCTAGTGGTCATTAGGGTTTGTTGGTGCAAAAGTTTGATGTCATCTGGAGCTGTTTCTCCAACACACATGACAATCAATTATCTGATATACTGCCTGAGGACACGTCATCTTTGGGTGAACAATTTACTAAAGTTCATTGGACTTAAGGGTGTGTCAGATCTGTTGACTGATGTACTTAATGCGCAGGACTGTATTAGGTTTAAATCTACTATAATGGCTGTTTCCTTTTCCTGTTCTGTGGTTAAGGAATATAATCTTCTTATTAAGTTTCTTCAGTCTTATCTTTCTAAACAGAGCACTGTTACTCCAGGTGCTAGGACTTTTAATCAAACTTCTCAACCCTGCTATGATTCGGAGTGCAGGGATGCAAAACACGAAATGGGAGAAATATATGATCTTTACAGGGCAGGAGTTTTGTCCAAGATACCTATTGAATTGTTTGATCTTTAAAAACATTACAGATCCTTGGTCCAGAAGAAAAAAAGGCATATACTTATGGGCTTTGGGACTCATTAGTCTCTGCTGCTCAAACTGGGAACTCTAAGGTATTTTGGAAAATTATAAATGGTTCTCTGAATAGGGAATGTAGTGCTCCTACCCTGCCTGTTGCCAAAGATTCTTGGGGGAAAAAATTTTGTTCTATTTTTCCCTTTAAATCTTCCCAGGAAATTTTGTTCCCGATTGCTCAAGATCTGCCCTTTTGGCTTCCGGTAACAGAACCAGAAGTTGCTTCCCTCATCTCCGATCTTAAATCCAATAAGGCCCCAGGTGTGGACTTTGTTCTGGCCGAATACTCAAACCGCATTCTGACTGGTGGACTGGACACTGCTTTTGGCAGCTTTACACACATTGATCTGTCAGAATGTGTCCCTGAGGGGTGGGGGGATGCAATAGTAATTCCATTTTATAAAAGCGGTTTGAGGGCCCTACCTGGAAATTATCGGCCAATTAGTCTTTGAAGCATTATTAGTAAACTGTATGCTAAGCATCTACAGAAGCAGTTAACTTTCTGGCTCACTGAAAATAAGATCATTTCCCCAGAACAAGCAGGCTTTCAAAAAGGTCGTTCCACGGTAGATCATTGTTTGACCTTGTTTCATTTGGCTGAAAAGGACGTCAAACTTAACAGGAGACTTTTTTGTACCTTTGTGGATTTAAAGGCAGCTCTTGAACTTCTAGCTAGAGAGCTTCTTTGGGCTAAATTGGGAAACAGCTCAATAGACAAACGTCTTCTTTGTTTACTAAAAATTCTGCATTCTAAAACTACACTTGCAGGTAGATTACACTGGACAGACTGGCTATCAAAGTGGACAAAGTCCATCAGGGCTGTGTTTTGGCCCCTACCCTGTTTAATTTCTTTGTGAATGATTTAATTTCTGCAATGGCAAATGAAATTATTTTCCCTCCCAAATTAGAGACCCAGGCGGTCGGATGCATGCTTTATGCAGATGATGCAGTTATACTTTTGCAGACTAGACTTGGTCTCCAGAGACCGTTGACAGCACTGGCTGAGTACTGTGAATCAAACAACTTACAAATTAATTATTCAAAGACCAAAGTTTTGATCTTTGGCAAAGAGAGAAGAACCTACAATTGGAAGTAAGTAAGTTTATTGTTGGGCCACAGGCCGTAACACAATTCCATAAAATATAAAAGTCAACAAATAATATATACATTAGAATAAAAGAAGCGTCCTACAATTGGTACATAAATGGACATAATATCTTGCAAGTTAGTTCTTATAAATATTTGGGTTTACTTTTTCAATCTTCCCTCAAGTGGGATTTCCACTTTAATTTGGCCAGTACGCGCGCTAGTGGTAGTTCTAAAGCAATTCTGCGATTTTTTTTCGCAAGAAGGGTGGAGGATATCTGGTTTCTGCCATAAGGGTATTAGATGCCAAACCTCGAGCCCAACTTTTTTATGGTGCAGGAATTTGGGCTATTCTGTGCCCTTTCAACTTAAATATCTTTCAATCAAAATTCTTTAGAGTTTTGTTAAATGTCCCACCGGGCGTGCCCACAGCAGCTGTGCATTTGGAGTTGGGCCAAATTGCATGGAATTACGAGGTTTGGAAGCTGGCCATCCATTTATGGCTACGCTTAAACTTACAGCAAAATCTAGGCCTATTTCCACAACTTCTAAACAGTACTCATACAAGCTCCTGGAGCAAACAAGTAGAGATTAAGCTTACTTTGATGGTCTTTTCTATGTCTTACCTGCTTTCAAAAGGTTTAACAGCAGCCAAAATAGAAATTTATATGAGGATAGACGATCTGCATAGACAGGAGCACTGTGCGTCTGTCTCTTCCTTTCCGTCATTAGCCTGTTACAATGGTTTAGTTCCAGACTCTGGATCTATTGCCAGATATTTGACAACTCAATGTTCTCCCAGGAAAATATATCTTTTTATGTGTGCCAGATTTAATGTGCTTCCCACGCGAGCTCTGGAGGGCAGACGCAGTGGTCTCCCTTTTTATCAGAGGACGTGTCCTTTTGATAACTTAGAGCTTGAATCTGCTGGGCATATTTTATTTCACTGCAATCTTTGATACCTCAAGAACTGAATTTTTGTCTGGTATTTTAGATAACTTGCCTGGTAGAACGTCCACTGAACTATTGATTTGATTTCTATCAGATTTCAAGTCGGTCGTTACACAAGCTGTTATGTCTTTTTTGTTGTCAGCATTTCATTCTTGGAAGAAGTTTTTAAATTTTCAAATTGACTAATCTCCCATGATTTGGGAGTTTTCTTTATGATTTTTAAATGGCTAGTAGCAGTGTCCTTTGATTTATAACTATGTGATTGTGTATTTTTATACCTCTAATATTGTTTGTGTATTACCATGACCCTTTTCTGCTATGGCCATTGGCTACGTATAATAAACTAAACTGAAACATGTGCAAGATTTCTGCAGATGGATGGCTTATTTTCCCTTTTGTCTTCTCTAGGAAAACCAGTATGTTGGCTGGTGGGTGGGCTTCAGATTGTAGAGAACAGATTGCTGATGAGAAACTTGGCAATTCAGGGGCCTAAAGCAATAATGAAGGCCCTTTTTAAACAGACTGTGGTTGCGGGGGTGATCAATGTGTGTGCTGGTGCAGGGGTGGCATGTGGGTGCATGTGTACATGGACACACCCCCATCTTCACACATGTTTTGGTCAATTGCTGCATGTGTGGGCGATGGGTGGAGGTGCGTGTGTTGCGGGAGCGTGCATGCATGTCCCCCCACCTGCCATGGCATTCACATGGGACGCACCCACTCATGCCCACCGCTTGAGCATGTGTGGGCATGAGTGACTGTGTCTCACGTAAAAAGGGCCTTAGTAGGGTTGCTACCAGGTTTGGCCGTAGTAAACCTGTGGATATGTTAGTCTCAAATTATGTTAACAGATAGGTACTACAGTAATCTCAATACCGTTGTCATCTTTAGCTTGCCTTTTAAAAGTAAACAATCCGCTTCTTAGTGTCATGGGGAAACTATTCATATTTGTGTGAAACTTAGATGACAAACAATAAATTCCAGCAATTTTTTTTTGTTTTTTTGTGCCAAGATAGGTTTCTAATGGAAATAGGATTTGACCTTTTAATTAGAGGTGTACAAATCATGACTTGCTATGAACTCACCTAAATATTTTAAGATGTAAAATGTTCAGTGATGCCATAACGTTATGTGAAATTATTAGCAAACAAAAAATAGTAGAGAAGAAAAATTGCCCTGATGGATGCTTCCCTAACCTCTGTGTCACTAATGAGAAATAAGCCATGTGATAACTGGATTTTTTCCTAGAGAACGGGAAGATTGCTAACTACTTGAAATACTCGGCAAAAGAATAGATGCTTTGTAGGAATGCATGTCACTGTTAAACAGCAAATTCTATATGTGTGCTACATTATCCATCATGATGGTGAGATCCACAAATGTATTCATTCTAATTCACCTACTAAGCAAAGACAAATACATGAGGTGCAGAGACTTTAAATCTGGACTAAACTTAAGTTATTCTTGCTGTTTAAATTTAAATGAGCCACAGGTTTAAAAATATGCATTATCTTTTAACAAGCTGCTCAACTGACTCTGGCAGTACTTGTAAAATGAAAGTATTGCCCTTGTACCTGAAGGGAGAAGGGGACATGAAAACCAGCTTCTTGAGACACTCAATACCATGTTTATGGGGGACATGCAACGATTGTCAATGTGTGAATTAAGATCAAGCAACAAATTGTGCTCTATGTAGGGCTGCCCTTGACTCGGAAGCTGCAGCTGGTGCAGAACGCGGCGGCCCATCTCCTGATGGGAACGGGCTGGAGGGAGCACATTACGCCAGTGCTCTGGGCTCTGCACTGGCTGCCTGTAGTGTTCCAGGCCCGATTCAAGGTGCTGGTTTTGACTTTTAAAGCTCTACATAGTCTCAGCCCCTCCTATCTGAGAGACCACCTCACTCCCCAGGCCCTGGACTGACCTCTACGATCTACCGGGGGCACCTTCTTGAAGGTCCCCTGGGTGAACCAAGGGGCCACGATGGGAAGGACGTTGTTGGTGGTCGCACCACAGCTGTGGAACTCCCTCCCAGGGGAAGCTCGCCTGGCTCCCAGCTTGTTGGCCTTTCGTCGGACCTGTAAGACCCGACTTTTTGTCCCAGCCTTTGGGGGAGGGAGGAGTGAGGGTGAATTTTCACCAGTGGGTTTACTTTTATGGTTATAATGATGAACTGATTGTTTTAGTTACCCTTTTTGTATTGTTGTATTGTGAACTGCCCCAAGCTGCCTTAGGGCTGGAGGGAGCGGGGCACATGTTTTAAAATAAACAAATATAAACAAATAAGTATTCATTTATACTGCACTTTCAGTGTCACAAGTGCGTTACAGTCCTTACCTAGCTTACCCAGTCACAGCTACCTGTTGCTTGCTTGTATGAAGAAATATTAAGTATAATAGGTGTAGAAAGTCAGTAACTGAGCAAGAAAAAAAGTATATTTACTCAAAATAGAATCAGACCTGGGAAGTGTTCAGAATTGGAAGCTAGTGTTGGATTAGTCTTAATCTTCTTTAATTCACCTTGGTTAATTTCATACTTGTATTAACTATGGACATTGGCCCTGATCCTATTTCCTGCAGAATCTGCACAGAGCGGTATGCACGTGTCTGTGTGTGCGGTTTCTGCGGGGCTTAATGCAACCAGTATGGGGCTCTGTGCAAGTTTGCACGCAGCTGCGCATGGGTACTGCTTTGTGCAGGCTCCGCAGCGAATAGGATCGGGGCCAGTGAAAGTTTTTCACTGTTAAATACTATGTTAACGGTACAGTAAAAGATGTTCCGTTAGCTAGAAGGCTGTTCCAGAGGTGCACATTTCACATTGTAGATCGCTTTATGCAGCCAGCAGTCCTTTAGGAGCAATCTTAGGTATCCATCATGTGTTGAGAGTGATCCCACCTCTAAAGCACAAGCTGTATCAGGGGGGAGGATGTTAGCTTTTAAGCCTTAGACCCTCCCAAGGGTTAGAATAGTCAGAAGGAATACACTTCTTGTTGTATTACACTAATAGTTCTTGCATTTCTTTATATAACAGTATTTGAACAGAATGGGAGAGTAACTTATTGCAATATTTGCTTTTAATGGCCCATTCTCCATTGAAAGATGGCTTTTCCTTATCTTCTTTCAACACTTCTCAACATCTGTCCTGCAGTTTGCCATTAACAATGAGTAAGGTATGGAAATATGAGTAGTAGCTAAAAGTGCTTGTAACTATCTTGTATATGTTCAGTTCAGAGATGCCGTATGTGCTAGACCAGACGTGTGGGAGAAGTAGGTTTGCCTAGAATTAGGGGAATGTGAAGAGGCCTGTGACTGGACAAGGTTTGGAAATCATAGGGGCCATAGGTATCCACTTTGAATGGTCGGCTACTGGCTGCTTCTGTAGTCATCTTCCCCATGTTGCCACTTCTGTTGGTTAGGACTGAAAAAATAGGGAATCGGGAAACTCAAGGTCTACAAAGATGTGGTTTTGGGCAGGGGGATGAATTTCTAGTAGCATTTTTTAAAGTTTAAATGAAGTGGAGTTGACATCATACAGGTAACTGAGGAATACGTATAAGTGGGATGGAATAAGTCAGGTTTTGGTTCATGGCTCTTGGTGCTGGGAACTTTGCCTACTCCTGGCATAGGTTTTGAAGTGTGTTTGTACAACATATTCAGTAATGTAAACATGCATACATAGTTGCCTTTCAAGAAAGATGGGGGAAAAAAGCAGGTGAAGATTAAGAAGCTCATGTAAGTAGGTAAAGAATGTTTTTGAAAAAGTTATGAAGTGGAATGGCTTGGCTTGCTGTTCGAAGATGAAACAACTAACATAATAAAAGGAAGTCTGTGGGACTGGAGCCCATTGGGTTTGTCTAGAATGGGCATTATGGAATGAGAAGGTAATGGGATTAGAAGTGTAAATTGGTTGTCTGGTCTAGAGATAAATTAGTTTGGTTCAGCTAGGATGCAAAAAGCCTATTCAAAGTATTGCTGAGATCAGTAATGTTTCTGGTAGAAGCCACATCAACTTGACTGCTCTCTTGTGATTACCAGGGTTCCTAGATTTCTCTGCCAGTGAATTTTTGCATGTGGAAATTTCCCCCCCCAAACTGATTATAACATTTGTTTTCCATGCTTTCCAGAGGAAAACATAATACCTGTTTTCACCAGAGAAAATCATGGAATTCCAGGCTTTTCTGACGAATTTCCACTGCAAAAATTCAGTGGCAGAGAAAACTATGAACCATGGTGGTTGATGCTTATTAGAAATTAAGCCATTGCAAGCCTTGGAAAATGAATAGAAGCACTAAATAGTAAAGTATTAAAACTTTGTAGTTAAAGAAAAAAAAATGTTTCTAGTAACCATTTACGTTCAGCTTATGGAGGTGTTTAAAATTATGAAGGCCTCTCCTTAATGCCTTTTAGATGGTATGGATTAAGAAGAAATCATTTGCCTTGATTTAGACAACAAGTTTAGTTTAGTTTTGTTAAGGCACTGGCGGCTTTTGCCCTGGCCTGAAAAATATACAGTGAGTACAACAGATATTAGACAATACATGCACCATAAAGACATAAGAAAAAGTGGTCTTGCTCTTCTTCAGAACAATGACATGACCATAACAACCCCCTGAACATAATCAACATACAGACAAATACCAGGGAGGCTGAATACAAATAGTCTAGCTCCTTCCTGGAGAAATGGCATGACCATATCATTTCCCCTTAAGCATGATTTAAACATGTTTACAAAACCATCATTCAAAATTTGTTGTATGACTAGAACCATCACCATGCGCAAACAAATGAAGTTACAACTAAAACGAACATCCACTATCGGCATTTAGTATGTACTCTTAGGATTTGACAAACTGCCTTCTTTTCTTAGAGGTCACTGACAAAAAATTAATTACCAAATGGGTAACATGCGAATACTTATAGGATAGCAGAACCTGCAAATAAAAATTGGGATCTTTGCCCAGAAATTTGCTTAGAATGGGCCTGAACAGATTAGACCACTGGAGTATAAAACGGTGAAATAGAATATACTTAGCACTTTCAACAGTTCTCTCACATCTGGGGCAGTAACAATTTTCAAAGGGTATCCCCTGGAAGTATCCCTCTAAAATTGCAAAGGGAAAAGAACTGAATCTCATCCAGGCAAATAATTTCCATGAAGGAGTATTCAAATCATAACTCAGATAAGGCATTGGTAAAGGTCATGTGTTTCCAATTAGAGCATAATGGAGAGAAGACCTAGAGGCATTAATAGCCATATCCACTTGAAAGGCTGTATCCAGAACCCACTGCTTGACAACTTTTTTTGCTTGTAAGTAGCCCAAAGATTGCAGCCAAGCGGGAGAGAAGCCCATTGATTGTAACCATAGCTAGTACTAAAGGTAACCAGCCACAAGGCCATTTATCCTGAAGAACTGACATCGTAATAGGAGGGGCCAAAGGAAGAGTCGGAGCCAAAATGAAATATCGAACTCGAGACTCTAGCTGAAACTACTACACACCCTAGTTCTACACTGATAACCACATTGGACACACAACTGTGTACAGACAACACATCTCTCAGGAATTTGGATTGTATAATTTCCAATTCATCAAATTACCCCAATGCCCAAACCTGTGCACCAAACAGCAATTGAGGTAGTTGTTTAGTCCTGAAGAAGTGAGCTAAAGCAGAGGCAGACTTGTTTGCCTGTTCGATTGCCGCATAAGTATGGACTAACCAGGTATTGGAAAAACGTGACTTGTTCAATCAAGTTCCCGTCCGTGAACTGTACGTTTCTTTGAGAACACTACTACTTTAGTTTTACCATGATTCACAGTAAGCAGATTTGAGTGACAATATGAAGCAAATGAGTCCAGCTGTCTCCTTAAGCCCACCTGAGTTGTAGAAAACAGAAGTGCATCATCTGCATACACAAGGCAGTCTATGCTAGTGTGGCCAAGGAGAGGGACATGAAAGGTGGGAAGCCTTAAATGGTCAATCAGATCATTTACATAAAGATTGAATAAGAATGGCACTAATATACATCCCTGCCTGACTCCAATGAACGTGGAAATTGGGTAAGAAAGATGCCCTCTCACGTCCACCCTTACTCTAAGGGAAGTTAGAAGGGATGCAGTTCTTGCATCAGAAATAACAGCCGGCGATCCATTGAGGTACAAGACAATTTATACCATAAACAATCACAAGGGATAGTGTCAAAAGCAACCTTCAAATCAATGAAGGCTTCATACAGAACCCCCAGCTTGGCCATACATTTCTTGACCAGATGTGCTAACACAAAGCAGTGGTCCATAGGGCAGGGTACTCGACTATCTGCTCATAGTGTAGAATATTCTCTTGTGACATCCAGTCTTCTGATTTCCAAGCCAAATTATTTGAGTAAAGCTTGTCGATAACACTTAGGAGGCCAACTGGTCTATTGAAGCTGAAGTCCAGTGTGTCCTTTTTAAGCCCAGAAAATGTTGGGAATTTTGTATTGGTTGATGGAAGTAAGGACCCTGGGAAGGTGTTCATTGATAATCCTGGGATTAGTGACCTGGCTGCGACCTCTGAGAATTGACAGCAGAATAGTGTGCTGGGAAATCATGAATTAGGATTACAGGATGATATTGACTCACCAAGTAATGGAAATATCCCTCTGCTAGTTACTTTACAGGGGCAAGGAAAGGTAAATGGCTGTGTAATTGATGATGATATTATAGCAGAAGATGTCCAGTTAATACTGAGGCTATAGATTTTGAAGGGTTCCATTCTCAAGGGGAAGAGGTTTAGGGGTGGGGTGGGGTGTTTCCCCACATCGTATTGTATTTTTAATTGTATTTATTTTAAAAAATTTTTTACTGAGTGTTGTTTGCCGCCCTGGGCTGCCCTGTGGGCAGGGGGGGGCGGGATATATATTGTGAATGAATGAATGTATAAATAAATAAATAGTAATAGAGCAGGTCATGGAAGTTGTGTTACAGAATATTCTGCATGAGGCCACTTCCCTGGGTGCTATGGCACTTGGGAAATGGACATGTGCCATGCGTGGTAATACTGGTTCTGATCCTTTGGGATTATGTCCAGTTAAGATGTATTCTTTGCCTGCACCTCCCCTCTCCCCCTCAATATTGGAGATGGAGGAATTTGATCTTTCCTCAAACCAATTGGGTTTTGCGACTGCAGATGAAGTGGAGGAATTATGGGCAGGCCCTCAAAGTAAGTCTTCCATCTCTATAGTTTCTTGGAACCTTTCTGGTTGGAAAACCAAATTAATGGAGAATGATTTGTGGTTGTTTTATTAGATCTTTCGACATAATTTTGCTCCAAGAAACGTGGCATAGGGGGCATTTGGACTTGGATGGGTATGTGTCCTTTATTGTGGACACTTCTCCCTCTGAAGTGAAGGTTAGGCCTACGGGGGTTTAGGCTGTTTAATATTTTCAGCATTGAAGTTTGACCTCGCATTGGTCCCCGCCAGCCCCCCCCCCCCTTGTGTGTATCTTGAAGTTGGATTTCAAAGGCTTTAGTTGCCTGTTGATAAATCTATATATCCCTCCCTGCACTTCTAAGTCATATATAGAGTCTCTGTGGAGTGATTTGCTAAGTTTCTTGGTGGCTCTTACTGAAACGTACCCGGAGGTTCCTGTGCTATTGGCAGGTGATTTCAACGCCCGTATGGGCAGGAAAGATGAGGATCTGTGTTCCTTTGGGGGCTTTTGTCTTGAGCATGATTTTTCTCCCCTCCCTGTTAGGAAATCTAAGGATAAGGGATTTAATAAGACTGGTGTGTCTGTTGCTAAATTTTTATTTGCAGCTGATTTGTACTCTCTGAGTGGGGGATTACTTGGGGATTGTGAGGGGGAACTGACTTTCCTGTCCCATACTGGTGGCAGTGTCATTGATTATATGTCAGTTTTCCGTGTTCTTTTGCCACATATTGGTAATTTTCAGATTGGCTGTCAACCAGATAGTGATTATCAGCCCCTATTGCTGGAGTTGTGTCCATCTATTGAGGGAGATCGGATACTCCCTGATAACTTAGATTTTAATTTGACTGATTATGGTAAAAGACAAGTTAAATGGTCAGAGGAAATTGAGGAGATAACAAGTTTACTTTATTCTACGGTGAGAAGTCAACTAAGTCTGAAGGTGACGGAGTCTGACACTTTGGAGGAGGCCCTACTGGGATATGATGGTGGTATTGCTAGGTTGGAGCCTGTGTTGTCCAAAGGATGTGGGGGAAGGGGAATGAGGCATAGGATTTTTAAGAATAACTGGTTTGACCATGATTGTCGGGCTAGGAGAGCTGAATTGCTAAGATTATTTAAATACTATAGGTCTTGTAACGTAAAAGAACTGCCCCTCTCCTTTTATGAAGTTCAGAATAATTATAAGAATTTTCTTAAAGGATAAAAAATTGGCGTCTTATAGAGCGCAATGGAGATGTCTAGCAGTTGCAGGAGAAGATGGAGAGAGTTGTAGGTTTTGGGGTATAATAAATGGACTAAATCACACCGATCTTCCGGCTTTCCTGTCTCAGGTATCCAAACCTCAGTGGGAACGCCACTTTGGAGAGCTATATGCTTGTAATGGTGCTGTTGTTATACCTGCTAGCCCCGTAGTGTCACTGCCTAGTTGGCCTGCTGTTTCTCCTTTGGAGTTTGATGATCTCATCAGGAGTTTGAAAATCAATAAGGCCCGGGGAGAGGATTTTGTACTGCCCGCATTACTTAAAATCTGTCAGAATTGGAGGTCTCTGGTCCTAGCAACTTTTTTTACTTGTCTAGATGAGTCGGGGAGGTTCCCACCTGCTTGGGGCTCAGCTGTTGTATTTCCTATTTTTAAAAAGGGCGATGACTAGACAACAAGGTCCTAATACTTCTGCTCAGTACAAGAGGTCTCTTTTCCTTTAGTGGTGTTGATGAGAGTAGAGTTTTCTTTGCTCTCGAAACTTTCAAGTTAGTTCCTCTTCTGCAAAGGAAATCATTAGCAGCTCTGTCAACAGGTCTTTACAGAAGGAAGATAAACACAGGAAGTAGGGAACAGAGGAAGAAGGCAGTTGCGAAAGGACACAAGATAAGTGGATGCGAAACTAACTAGAGTCGCCTTGGTATATCTGCTCAGGGTTGGAAAACCAAGAGGTGTATTATAACAAACCATCCTGGTTCCATTAAAAATATTTTCATAGTAGGTCATTCACCTGTATGAGCTGAAAAAAGGATATGGTTCAGACTTAAATAATAGTAATAATCATTCTATGGTTACAGAACCTCTTCAATTTTTTTTTTTTAAAGACTTAAAAATTCTACCATAAGAGGTGTCTGAAGTTCCGGTACTTCAGTTACAGTGTAGCTTTAATTAAAGTAAAACTGAGTCTAGTTAATCCCAACAATGAAAACTGGGAAGGGCTGTTTATGTGACATGTTTTATTATCCGACATGTTGTTATCCGACCAGCCTTTGAAAGACCCGTGTACAGACCACTAAACACACAGGGAATAGAACTGTCCGTTTCATCAAAATATTGTCTAAACATCTTTCACAAAGAAATAACTTAATCTATTCTTCCTTAGTTCTCAATTTTGACTGTGAAGAGTTGTCGACACCCCCCAATAATGAGCCAGGACACAAGTAAATGGATTAAACATGGCCACACCCTTTATTCATCCAAATTACAATCAATTAGAATAGGTGAGGGGGTAACATCGCCTATTGTGATCAGGGTCCAGTATCCGCAACCAAACACAAAGTACTAACACCAGGGGAGGTCTCGATATACTTTCGATAACCTCCCCACAACTGTAACGTCTCCCCTTCGCCCAGTGTGGCAGTGCACGGCTGAAGGGGACATCGTCCATCCGGACCGAGTAAGGAACTGGGTGCCGAACGATGGGGGCCATACACTGCCCTACCATGCATCCAGGTCACCTTTTCCCAGGGAGTCATCACCCCGCTTGCCATATTCTGCAATGCGTTGGTGTGACTTCCCCATCTCTTAAGGAGATGACTCTTATGTTTACTTAACCTAATTAACTCGATACTGGACCCCCACCACCCAGGAGCTGCTGTTACTAACGGATGGGTCCAGCCCCCACACCTATCTTGTTGCATTCACTAATCCAGCCCACAAGGCTCGCAGATACAAGGTATTACCGGCAGGGGACAGGTAGACTCCATCCTTCCTAAATAAATCTAATTCCCTATGTGAAATTAAACCATGACTAACAGAATCCCACCCAACCTTACCCAACCATTTCCTAATCTCCCTATTGATTGTTTTCCTTGTTTTATCAATTTTTTTAGGCAGTACCCCGTCCCCCCACATGATCCTTTCAACCAATTCAGTCCAAATTACTCTAATACCCGGGATTAATCGCTTAACCTCACCTAAATTGTGTTTTATGTCCTGAATTAACTGTACGCCTTTTAGCTGTGGCAAATCGTTCTCCCCTAGATGGACCACCAGGACATCAGGCGTGCTGTTTCTAAGATATGCCGAGAGGTCAGGGAGCAACCAGTGCCACCTCATGCCGCTCTGTCCTAGCCAATGTATTACTGCCCTATCAGCCCCAATTCTGTTCCCCATCTGCTGCTTCCTGCTGCCTTGGAGGCCCAATGAACCAAACTATGTCCCAGTATCCATATGTTCACTCTCCACCTGCCAGCATCTATAATAAACAAAATTTTGGCTGATTACTGCAGATATTGGTTGTGATCTCCACGCACATATCTGCAGTAGGCTCTTGACTGCCACCGCCCTATGGCCTGGATGTCACTGCCGGCCATGCCCATCTCAGCTGTGAAAGTGGCCGCCCCAATTCTGAAGGAATGAGACCCATAATTCATACATGGGAGGTGCAGACGTGTCAGTGCTGCGCGGAGAACTGATAGAAACTGATGCCTCATGTTGGGTGACCCATTTTGGTGGCAGAAGAATGGGCCGCCAAACTTTGGCCTTACCTGTAGGTATGTGTGGACCGCCTGCACAGGGCATACCCTTGCATGCCCAGCCCTGGCTAACCTCACCGTCCTCCTGTGTCCTCTCTGGTCGGTCTTCGACCTCCTTAGATGGATGTGAAGTTCCTGCCTACCCAACGCTACATCCTGCACTGCCAACGCCCTGTCTGACATGTCCCTACCTGATTCAACCACTAGCTCGCTGACCCGAAATGCCCCCCAAAATGCTACTATAAACAGTGCAGAAAATATGGACTGCTCAAACTGTGCATAACACACTCCTTGCAAGGAGTCAACGATTCTACCTAAAATATATGGGGTAATAGGAAGCCTAGGATCCGGCATGACCGGTTGCTCGCAGGGCCATGCTTCTATTAATCTGTGGGCAAAGAAACCTTTGTCGGGGGGGGCGGGGACCCTGCCAGTTGGCTCATAAATCCTATTGCCGTCAACTTCCCTGCAATCGTGCTAACCCCTCCCTCCTCAAATCCATGGCAAACTGTAAAAACTGGGCTTCAGGGATTGGGAAACCCAAAGTTCATCCTTGTTGCACCCTGAAACGTTGGAATACTTGGAAGGTGTTGGCGTAAGCTGTTCTGGTACGGACGGCCAAAGAGCCCTCCATGGTCGTGCAGAGCTCTATGATCCAAGGCTCCACATTTCTGCTGGTATGAGATCTGGGTTCTGGTTGGTGTGCGGTGCCAGCAGGCAGAAACGCTCCATCTGGAATCTAGAAAGAGCATCAGCAATCTCATTCTCGAGTCCAGGAACGTGCTTGGCATGAAATAGGATATTATGCTGAAGACAGAGAAGCACCATGGCTCTCACCAAAACCATGCCCCATTGGGAACGTAATGACAGAACATTGATTATATGGACAACTGCCTGGTTGTCGCACCAGAACAGCACCGCTCTGTTCGCCAACTGATCGTGCCACAGGTGCACAGCTACCACTATGGGGAAAAGCTCAAGGAATGTTAGGTCCCTCATGATCCCCTGGTCAACCCATCCTTGTGGACACGTGGCTGAACACCAGTGGCCCCTAAAGTATACCCCAAAGCCCTGGGAACCAGCCACATCCGAGTGCACTTCCATCTCAGCTTCAAGGAGTTGTTCCCTCCAGACACTAACCCTATTGAAGTCCTTCAGGAATGCTAACCATATGCTCAAATCCCTTTTCATTTCACTGGGCACTCTGATGCGGTGGGGTGGGGGCTCGCCGGCTAGGCCACTGTACAGCTCAGACATGAATGCCCTACCGGCCGCTATGACCCTGCACGCAAAATTTAATGAACCCACTAATGACTGTAGCTGCTTAACTAATCTTCCTGTCCACTTTACACTCCTCTAACTTGAGGACGAGTGCCCTGACTTTGTCTAAGGGTAGGCGTGACACTTTCGCTTGCGTATTCAACTCTATCCTGAGGTAAGCGAGGACAGTGCATGGTCCCTCGATCTTCTCATGCGCCAAAGCGATGCCTAAATGCCCCGCGACTCTCTGGAAGGCGGCCACCAGATCCAAGCGTTCAAGAGTGCAGGTTTGTCCAATGAAGAGGAAGTCATCCAGATATCTTGTAATGGCTCCCCTTTCGACTGAGCACCGTACCACCCATGCCACAAGGCAGCTAAAACGCTCGAAAACCAAGCATGATATGGAGTATCCCATGGGCATAGCCTTGTCAAAATATACTTTGCCCATGAAGTGGAAGCCCAACAGGGCGAAGCTGTCTGGATGTACTGGCAAAAGACGATGTACTGGCAAAAGTACTGTCTGGATGTACTGGCTGGATGTACTAGCAAAAGATACTCCAGGAGCTGGAGTATCTTGAAAATTCTCCCTCTTCCCTGAAATTTACCCACTATCTTTAGTTGACATAGTTAAGAAATGAAAACTTTGTAACAATTCATTGAACTGGAGAGCGAAGACTACATGCTCTGTTCTAGTGACATGAAATAGAAGATTGCAGACTGTTAGAGTTGTCCCTCCCTTAAGTAGAGGTGGCAGGGTGGCGATAGAGTCGACTACCAGTTTGAAAAAGCATTGGGAACTGCGAGAGGCTTGGCAAAGCCAGCCTGGAAGAGACAGCCTAATTGCAGAGTGGGAGAGACCTGCTTCATTAAGCCTGGGACTGCTGGTTGCTTGACCACACCCACTCTGGCTTTATAAGCGAGGAAATGGGAAGCAAGGAGGCGGTCTGCTTCTGACTCCAGAAGGAGAAGGAGCTCCAGCCAGAAAGCCTGGGAGCTTGGAATGTCTTGAGTGAGAGGAAGGTTGCTGATGGGCTTGACTGGCAAGAACCTAGAGGGGGCGAAAGCCTCCAATCCCCTGGACATCAGGCAACTAAGACCACTTTCAAACCTCCTCCCCTCCTCGCGCATATTCTGGCTGTGGGAAGGAATGCACGGCCAGGATATGCACGGGGATCGGCCGGTCTGAAAGCCTCTTCCCCCCCCCCCCCCCCGGGCGCAGCTTTGCCGGCAGACACGCACAGGGATGCAGAGCTGATTTCCTGTTCTGCATCCCTGCATGTGTCTGCCGGCAAAGCCGCACGGGGGAGGCTTTCAGACCAGCCAGTCCTCGCGCATATCCTGGCCATGCGTTCCATCCCGCAGCCAGAATATGCATGGGGGGAGAAGGTCTGAAAGTGGCCTGAGTACAATGCTGCTGATCCTAAGATGATGGTACGGTGGGGGTAAAGTTAACAGGAGGTTTGCTGGTTTGGCTGCTAAGCCATACCAGGTAAAAACCTTCTGATAAAGGCTTGGAGGGAGCAATCCTCGACCCCCTGGACAAGGTGCGGCAGGGGGGAGGAAATCTAAAAGATATAGGTTACTGATTAAGATAAAGGTAAAGACGTCAGAGCCCAGGAGAGAGACTTTGTTCAGCCAAGGGCTGATGCCATATGTGTAAAGAACGTTGGGACTGTTTATTAAGCTTTGGAAGTTGGAGGAGCGGTGTACCCGACATCTGATAGTAATAAGAGATTAAGAATTGTGTTGGAAATCTAATAAAGAACTGTTTAAACTAATTCCCTAGAAGAGTGGTGATTTGGGGCCCTTATCCTGACAGCACTAAACCACTGGCACCTCCACGTATTTACAAACCTGTTCCTGGAATCTGTTCTTGTTTAGATCCGTTCAGGTATCCTGTAGTTTATAAATTAATACCATCTTTTCCCCCTCTCCCCATGGACACGATTTGTGGTAAGCACATAAATCAAGGAAGAATGGATGTGTGTAGAGGTGAATGTTATTTCAGTGTCACTCTCTTTCCTTTCTCCCTTCGGGCTGAGTTAAGTGTGGGTATGCCACTAAGTGTCGCCATTGATGCCTCTTTGTCAGGATAGCATGGCATGTATTGAGGAATCGCTTGCAAATGCAAGCTTTGGATACCCTGGAGCACAGTGCTGGATTCAAAGAGGATAGGGTTTGGGGGGATTTAAGTCCAGGCTATCTGAACATTGAAATAAGTTCAGTACATAAAAGGGAGGTTTTGATAAGCATGCTAACCCTAAGAAAAGGGGGAGTCCTGCCCAGCCCCCGCTCCTATGCCCCCCACTATTGACAGTACTGTAGGGGGAACCTCCTCGTACTGTGCTGATACTGACTTTTCCAGTTTCTGAAGCTCTCTAAAGTTTAATTACTTTTTGCATCTGTAAATACATTAATGATAAAAGTATCTTTTGAAAGCCATAGCCCTGGTTGCTTCAGTTTTTCAGAGGGCTTGTGTTTGGACCAGAAGATGATGCCAATTACAAAAACTCTGTCATTATTCTCATGGGCAATGCCTAGAAGCCTGAAGTAAAAATACAGATGTCACTTACAGTATTCTCAGCTGTAATGACTACCTTGCTATCCTCTGTGGTCTGGGAAAGTTAAGGCAACTTGCTGTGCTGCATTTGGTCTTTTCCCCCACTTTTTTTTACCAGTGTGTATTCCTTACGTTTGGGGTTGGTGTTCGTTAAGCATCCCGTTAATTTCAGGGAATGCAGTTGTGTGTTTTGATTCGAGTACTGGAAATAAGGATTTGGGTAACAAAAAAAGAATAGTGTTTCTGTGATGGGAATATATCATGCATATCGAATAATAAATGGAATTAACTTAAACGGTAAAGATTCGTTACTTGAGTGTGAATGTATTGCTTGTGAAAAGAGTCAGTGTGATGTGCTTGAAAATATTCTTCTTCCTTTGAAAAATCAAGGTAGAGAACTGTCCTCTTCCTCCTATCCTTGTGCAACCCTGACCTGGTTTGGGGGCGGGGAAGCTCGGTGTCCACATCAGACAACCGTCTAAAAGTCAGAAGCAATAATAGGGAAGGAAGGAAGGATGCTTCCTCTCTGGGCAGGTTCCCATTTGGAAGTAGATCTAAATTGAACCAAGATTAGGGCAAGCTTTTTAAAAAACAAAGAGAGATCTAAGTTTTTCCCCAGGCTCCTGAGGTCTAGAGTTTGTCCCTGGTCAGGGCAAAGAGACTGATTTGGCGTTTACTATTGTTGAGGTAAGGTAATATAGGTGTGCGTGTGCGTGTGCGCGTGCGTGCATGTATATATATTAACAGAGTGAGGGAAAAGCCTGTGAGGTTTAAGAAGCTGAGCCTGGAACAGGATGCATACTGCCATGTATCAATTTAAATAGCTAATGGGGTTTAAGATGAGATTACCAATACCTACGAAGAGGGCCAACTGACTACAGGCATTAAAGCTTGGTAATTGACACTTGGGACATGACACTCTGATGCAGCCCTTTCGGACTGAAGGTTTAGTCATTGGTAAGCATCCTTGTATCGAGACACTCTACTCCCTGCCCAGACTTGATTCCGTCTTGGTAGTCAAAATCACATTTTTCTTTGAGTTTTGGCTTCGTTCCTTGTCATCTTATCAGAGCTTGAATTCATACAGTAACTTCAGACACAGTTGATGTCACAGATGCATACAAGTTTCCTCTCTACAGTGATAATGCTGTAGTGAAACCCAGATTTGTAGGTTGCTTAAGTTTATAAATCTCCCAACTGTATTGTAAGTATAGGCAGAAATGTTAATATTAAATAATCCTGGCCCTGCCTCTGCCTCTTCCTAATTCCAGAAATGAATTATGTTAGGTCCAGTTTTTGCTTTGGACAATGCATTTGAAAAGTCCTAATTAATCAACTTCTGTGCTTCTAAAACACTAAGTGGTGAAAACTCACATCTTGGCATCTGGGTTTCAGTGAAAGGGGATAATTTATGTCAAATGAAGCTCCATGCTGGCCACTAGCTCCCAGCATTCAAACTGAAATGAGTATCCATATTGCAGAATCTAGTTCCCTGTAACTAAGTGTAGCACATACAGCTGCAACTTTTCAACCTTCTGAATATGCTCTTATCTCTCTTGATGATCGCCTCTCCCTGTCCCTTTTCTCTTAGATTGTAAGCCCCTTGGGGATAGGGAACTGTCAATAAGTGTTGATTTATACAGCGCTATATAAATAATAATATGATTCATGAGCACTGTTGTAATGGACCAAAAAAGTTTGCCCTCTTCATAAACTCGAGGAACATAACCCAAAATGAATTGGCACTGCCCTGTTATAACTGGGAAGTTTGTTGTAGCACTTGAAAGTCAATTGATACATTTTCAACTCCTCCAGGCTGCACTCCTGACGGGTGCAGCTAGGTTGGAATGGGCCCAGTTGCAAGAAATGGACTGGCCCCCTTCCTCCTGTTGCCGTGCTCTCCCTTGTCCCACCTCATCTTCCCAGCACCTCTCCCGTCCTCTGCTTGCTGCACCTGAGCCCTGAAAGCTGCAGCTGCACTGCCTATCTCGTTGTCAGACCCCTACACAGGGGTCTGAGGCAGAAGGGAAAAGGAGGAGTGGGGGTCCGCCAATGCGCACATGCCGGGAGGGGTGCCAGCAGCCGCAGCGGGATGGCGCCGCCGGCAGCCGCTCTGCCCCCAGGATCCAAAGCATCGGCGGAGGTCACGCCACAACCAGCGGAGAACTCCCAAGTGCCGGGAGCAGGCTGTACAGGTGAGCGAGCCCTTCCCGCACTGACACCAGAACCACATGACTGAGCGGGACACACCCTGTTGCTGGCCACTGTGACCACGCCCCTACATGTTCAGAGCGCTTGCGTGCCCTGCACTCTGCGAGCAATAAAAGTAGGTCACTTCCCTCTAGCCCTTGCCGGTGATCAGTGCTTTGTGCCTGTGAGACTAGCCCCCCTTCCTTTTGCGTAGTGTGAATTTGACCATGAACTTGAACTTATGATTGCAACTGACCATGAGGGCAACCGGAGAAGCGAGTGTGAGTACAACTAGGGTGAGTGGCTTGGGAGTGTTTGTGTACGTGGAGGAAAGAGTGGGTTATGGGTGCGTGGGTGCATACGTGACATTCTGTCCTGCTACTCCTGACCCTCACAAACCCTGGTCCCATTTCTGTGTGCGTGCCCTGTTCCTGCCCCCTCCTGGGGAGCCTCACCCCTTTACCCACCAACCCTTCATGACCCTATCATTCCCCCCACCCCCTTTTCCCTGTGTGCTTGGGTTTTGTGTTCGAGGCACTGTGCTACTCTTCGCTTCCATGTGATGATCCAGGCTGGGGGCATACTCTCCAGAGGCCAATTAGGATCTTGAGGGCTTGTTGTCCAAGTGAAGTCCTGCTGCCTAGTGAGTGTGTGGGTGGGTGTTTGGGGTGTGGTCTTGCGTCCGTTCCTTAACCCTCCAGACCCCATTTCCTCACACTTGTGTTGCCACCGCTACTGCTTACTCCTGTGCTGCTTGCTGGATGGGTCCCGACGTGCACTGCAGGTGCTTCCACTTTCTCTCTGCTTAGCCCCACCACAACAGCCCCCCTGATTTGAATTTGGCCATAAAGCTACTTGGCACTGCCAGTTTTCCCTCTCTTACTCCCTTCCTTTGGGCACAGCAAGTCTTTCTAACCTTGACCCGTCATTGAGCAGCCAACAGAGAAACCTGTTCCTACTTTCCACATACTTTATACATCATTACTTTTTTATTTGCTGTGATTGTGTCAATTATGTAAAGATACATAAAGGAAACAGCTCTCCGCCATCTCAGTTCCTTAAGAACATAAGTAGTGCCATACTGGGTCAGATCAATGGTCTAACTGTGGCCAATCAGTGTCCTTGCTTAAGACTTGTTACAAGAGACATTTTATGCTTCTTTTGAGGAAATGGGTTTTTGCCTTTCCCTCTGTTTTACGAATAGCTAAATTACAATGTGGGGATTGAACAAGAAAATATAAACCAATGTGAATTTTGGGTGCTATTTACTAGTGTATCTGAATATGCAAATAATATTAGTTCTTCAGCATACTCGCCAGTTTAACTTGATGTTAGTCAATACTAGGCATAAATTATATGACTATTGCCCTATTGTTATTGGACTATTGTCCCATTTATGCTCAGGCGTGTCTCCTTTTGTCGCCATGGCTCTCGCATGCATTTTCCCTTTTGGATTACTGTGGCAAGTCCCGGAGGGTCCCCCAGAAATTTCCGCCATACACCGCTGTGCAGCCCTTAAGGCACCCTTCCCTGTTCTCCTCTTGACTAATGATCTAGGTCCCAAGAATTTCCCTGGGTATGGATCAAGGACCAGGCAGAGTTCAGGAAGGTAGAGGATGAGGTACTAATCCAAGGAAGTGATACCCCTCCCCAGAAGCAATACAAATACCCAGTGGAGGCAGAAGAGGGAATCCAGACCACCATAGACAGTTTGCTGAAACAGGGAGTTATAGTACAAATGCAGTCTGTCTGTAATGCCCCCATCTGACCTGTTATCAAGGCAGATGGGGTGACTTACACAATGACTGTAGACTATTGGGCTTTGAATTCAGTAACGCCCCCTTTTGCTCTGGTGGTGACTAAATACAATTAAATAGTTGCAGCGATATCTGCTGGATCTCGCTGGTACTCAATCATTGATTTAGCAAATACTTTCTGTGCCATCCCACTCCACCCCACCTGTTGAAATAAGTTTGCTTTCACCTTTAAACACCAACAATACACTTTCACAAGAACATCGCAAGGCTTCCATTCCTCCTCTAGCATTTACCATTCTGTTGTCTCAAAAATGTGGGAGGAATTGAAGCCAGACTCGAGAAACTTTGTAATATCCTATGTAGATGATATCTTGGTACACTTCCCAGAAGAAGAAAAGACTTTAGAAATCACCAGGGAGGTATTATTATTATTATTATTATTATTAAACATTTATAAAGCGCCAGTTGCAACCTGGCGCTGTACAGAACATACAATCAGATGCGGTCCCTGCCTGTGGCTTACAATCTAAAAGACAAGGAGGGGGAGACA
>QEPC01008745.1:3622893-3658032 GCA_003113815.1 Sphenodon punctatus
GAGCGGCAGTTCCAGAGGGAGCAGGAAAAAGGCAATTGGTGTTTGGGAAGGCACGGGATGCGGATGAGGTTGGGGGATGGGGAACGGCCTGGTTTGCGGGGTGTGAGTCGTGCACTGGCCTCGTATTGGCCACAATGGTCTGTGGAACACCTGGGTGTCGCGGGTTTGGGCCTAGGGGGAATGGGTAAGGGGGGATGAGGGTGGGGAGGGGGGATGGGCGTGGGTGAGAATAAGGGGTAGGTTGGCTGGAGAAAGGCCGCTGGTGATGGAAGAGGGAGAAGGAGGGGGTGCGTGAGAAAGGCTAGAAGGAGGGAGGTGATAGAGGGCGAGGAGGCAAGGGGGGTACGGGGAGGCATCCTAGATGGTAGCAGTCTGGGCATGGAGGTACTCTCCATAGTTCAGAAAACAGGGTTCAAGGTTAACTGAGAAAAGGCCCAACTGGTACAGAGGCAAGTGAAGTACTTGGAGATTAGTTTGGGAGAAGAGGGACGGTCCCCAGACACCCAAAGAGTAGAGGTGATCTCAAAAATACATGCACCCACCAATTTGCATTCTCTTCGAGCAATATTAGGCACCCTGAACTTTTCCAGGGATTTTATAGAGTTCTTTGCAGAAAAGGCAAGACCTCTGTACAAACTCCTGAAAAAAGGGCGGGCTTGGGTGTGGGCTCCCGACCAGCAAGAAGCCCTGGCTACTTTAAAATTGGATTAGCAAAAGCCCCTGCACTGGCCCATCCGGACCCCAAGCTTCCGTTTTTCATTCAGCTAGTCACAAAAGATACCTGCATAGGAGCCGCTCTCACCCAACAGCAAATGGGAAGGCAGTGTGTGGTAGCTTATGCCTCTAGGCTGCTCAATGAGGTGGAGCAGTGATTCATTCCCTGAGAAAAGGCTTGTTTGGCGTTAGTCTGGGTTTTGAAACACTAGGAGTTCATAATTGGGGGGTCCAAGGTTATAGTACAGCCCCCCCCCCATTCACCCCTCAAGTACATCATATCCAGGAAAATCCAGGACGGGCAAGTCAGCAACCCCCGAATAGAACAGTGGATCCTGGCTTTGGTAAACAGGGGAGTGGGTTTCAGCAAAGAACAGAAGGGTACCCCGGTCCCTTATGGTCTGATCGTAGAGGGGGAGGAACACGTGTGCTCCCTCCCAGACCCCAAGTACACAGAATGGCTAGCACAGTGGGGAAAAAGCCAGGAGGAAGCAACAGAAAAGGGGTTAATAGTGTGATATACGGATGGGTCATCTTTTTGTGAAGGAGAGCCTAAGACAGGCTGGGCAGCTGTTCGGGTGGGGGATGGGCATGTGCTACAGGGATCAGCGCACCCCCATTCTTCTCAGGTGGCTGAAGTCCAGGCTGTGTTAGCTGTCCTTGAATTTGAGCCCCTGGAAATCTCCCTAGCCATTTACACAGACTCCGATTGGACTGCACGTGCAGCCACCGCGTGGCTTCCAATCTGGCTAGGGAGAGGTATGACTGCTTCTGATGGGAGACCAGTAGCCCATTCAGAAAATGGAAAAAAATTGTGGAACTGGTCAAAACCAGAACTGGCCTCTCTTGGGTTGCGCACACCACGGGACATTCCATGAAGTCTACAGAGTCGACTGTAGGAAGGAAGCTGTCACCCAGAGCAAGCCCCCCCAACCCTGCAGAAGATACCTCCTCTGAAATACCCTTAGACCCAGTCACCACCAGAGCCCATTCTCCAGGATCAGGAGTCGCTAGACTTGGGGACACTACAGGAAGGGGATAGGAAAATAGAAGGCTTGGCCACAAAGGGAAAAGACAGCACAGGGAAGCTCACAATCACCAGAGACAATGATGTGTGGTGGGCGTCCGATCCCGGGGGCAACAGGCATTGGTTAGTCCTGGGGAAAGTACGGGGGGACAACTAAAAGTCCATTCCCTATTGTCCCATGCCCTTCTTTGAAATTACCTCCGAGTCCACACCCCATCCTAGCTCTATAAGTCAGTGAAGCAAGCACTTGCTTGTGGGAGGAGGGGCCTCCTTGCCTCCCCCCTCCCCTATCCTCCCCATTGGTTCCTGGTAACACTCGCCTCTGGGCGAGAGACCCCCCTCCCCCCCGGACTTTTTATCTCATCGGGAAGTCAAGGTGCGAGTGGCTGTTGGGACGTGATGAGTGCAGCGTTCAGATCCGTGCCAGGAGATGAGCCGGTGGGAGGTTCCATGAGCTCCGTGAGGAGATGGAGACGTGGCATCCCAGAGAGTGCTACCGAGAGCGGAGTTCCCGGGCCAGACATCCAACCTGGATGCGTGCCGAAACCAGTTCTGGGCCTTCATCTCTGCATGCAGGTACCAGTCTTGGACAATGAGGCACCTGTGAGAATACGGCCAGCTGCACACGCCACGACCCCTGAGAAAAGATTAAAGAAATAACTCCCACCTCCAGGTCTGGTGCGAACCCTCTAGCAGAGCCACAAGCCTGTAGAACCGAGAACTTGGGAACTAATAACTCTGTGGAAATCCCCGCCACTGCCTGGACAATTAGAACCCCCCTTTTTTTCACTTGACGGTGGGGGCGGGCACCGAAAGCCCCCGCGCCCCAGACAATGAACTTCTCCAGCAGTGGGAAGTTAAGGGTAACGAGTTATGTAAATCAGGTCCACCTGAATGTATTATTCCATTGAACGGAGCTCCCTGTGACAGGTACGGACTGGTAATTCATTTCAGCTGGTTATGGCCGCATCTCTGTTGAAGGTGTTGGAGGGGTTTGTGAATTAAAATTTGGAACGGTGATCCAAAACACTGGAGAGATCCATCCTTTGACTAAGCATGCAATATCTCTCCAGCAATTGATATGCCCTGGCCATGGGCGTGCATGTATTCAAACTAGACCAGCCTGTGGCAATATTTTGGAATCCTCAGATCTCTCTGAAGGAAGCCCANGGGTTTGGGCCTAGGGGGAATGGGTAAGGGGGGATGAGGGTGGGGAGGGGGGATGGGCGTGGGTGAGAATAAGGGGTAGGTTGGCTGGAGAAAGGCCGCTGGTGATGGAAGAGGGAGAAGGAGGGGGTGCGTGAGAAAGGCTAGAAGGAGGGAGGTGATAGAGGGCGAGGAGGCAAGGGGGGTACGGGGAGGCATCCTAGATGGTAGCAGTCTGGGCATGGAGGTACTCTCCATAGTTCAGAAAACAGGGTTCAAGGTTAACTGAGAAAAGGCCCAACTGGTACAGAGGCAAGTGAAGTACTTGGAGATTAGTTTGGGAGAAGAGGGACGGTCCCCAGACACCCAAAGAGTAGAGGTGATCTCAAAAATACATGCACCCACCAATTTGCATTCTCTTCGAGCAATATTAGGCACCCTGAACTTTTCCAGGGATTTTATAGAGTTCTTTGCAGAAAAGGCAAGACCTCTGTACAAACTCCTGAAAAAAGGGCGGGCTTGGGTGTGGGCTCCCGACCAGCAAGAAGCCCTGGCTACTTTAAAATTGGATTAGCAAAAGCCCCTGCACTGGCCCATCCGGACCCCAAGCTTCCGTTTTTCATTCAGCTAGTCACAAAAGATACCTGCATAGGAGCCGCTCTCACCCAACAGCAAATGGGAAGGCAGTGTGTGGTAGCTTATGCCTCTAGGCTGCTCAATGAGGTGGAGCAGTGATTCATTCCCTGAGAAAAGGCTTGTTTGGCGTTAGTCTGGGTTTTGAAACACTAGGAGTTCATAATTGGGGGGTCCAAGGTTATAGTACAGCCCCCCCCCCATTCACCCCTCAAGTACATCATATCCAGGAAAATCCAGGACGGGCAAGTCAGCAACCCCCGAATAGAACAGTGGATCCTGGCTTTTGTGAAGGAGAGCCTAAGACAGGCTGGGCAGCTGTTCGGGTGGGGGATGGGCATGTGCTACAGGGATCATCGCACCCCCATTCTTCTCAGGTGGCTGAAGTCCAGGCTGTGTTAGCTGTCCTTGAATTTGAGCCCCTGGAAATCTCCCTAGCCATTTACACAGACTCCGATTGGACTGCACGTGCAGCCACCGCGTGGCTTCCAATCTGGCTAGGGAGAGGTATGACTGCTTCTGATGGGAGACCAGTAGCCCATTCAGAAAATGGAAAAAAATTGTGGAACTGGTCAAAACCAGAACTGGCCTCTCTTGGGTTGCGCACACCACGGGACATTCCATGAAGTCTAAAGAGTCGACTGTAGGAAGGAAGCTGTCACCCAGAGCAAGCCCCCCCAACCCTGCAGAAGATACCTCCTCTGAAATACCCTTAGACCCAGTCACCACCAGAGCCCATTCTCCAGGATCAGGAGTCGCTAGACTTGGGGACACTACAGGAAGGGGATAGGAAAATAGAAGGCTTGGCCACAAAGGGAAAAGACAGCACAGGGAAGCTCACAATCACCAGAGACAATGATGTGTGGTGGGCGTCCGATCCCGGGGGCAACAGGCATTGGTTAGTCCTGGGGAAAGTACGGGGGGACAACTAAAAGTCCATTCCCTATTGTCCCATGCCCTTCTTTGAAATTACCTCCGAGTCCACACCCCATCCTAGCTCTATAAGTCAGTGAAGCAAGCACTTGCTTGTGGGAGGAGGGGCCTCCTTGCCTCCCCCCTCCCCTATCCTCCCCATTGGTTCCTGGTAACACTCGCCTCTGGGCGAGAGACCCCCCTCCCCCCCGGACTTTTTATCTCATCGGGAAGTCAAGGTGCGAGTGGCTGTTGGGACGTGATGAGTGCAGCGTTCAGATCCGTGCCAGGAGATGAGCCGGTGGGAGGTTCCATGAGCTCCGTGAGGAGATGGAGACGTGGCATCCCAGAGAGTGCTACCGAGAGCGGAGTTCCCGGGCCAGACATCCAACCTGGATGCGTGCCGAAACCAGTTCTGGGCCTTCATCTCTGCATGCAGGTACCAGTCTTGGACAATGAGGCACCTGTGAGAATACGGCCAGCTGCACACGCCACGACCCCTGAGAAAAGATTAAAGAAATAACTCCCACCTCCAGGTCTGGTGCGAACCCTCTAGCAGAGCCACAAGCCTGTAGAACCGAGAACTTGGGAACTAATAACTCTGTGGAAATCCCCGCCACTGCCTGGACAATTAGAACCCCCCTTTTTTTCACTTGACGGTGGGGGCGGGCACCGAAAGCCCCCGCGCCCCAGACAATGAACTTCTCCAGCAGTGGGAAGTTAAGGGTAACGAGTTATGTAAATCAGGTCCACCTGAATGTATTATTCCATTGAACGGAGCTCCCTGTGACAGGTACGGACTGGTAATTCATTTCAGCTGGTTATGGCCGCATCTCTGTTGAAGGTGTTGGAGGGGTTTGTGAATTAAAATTTGGAACGGTGATCCAAAACACTGGAGAGATCCATCCTTTGACTAAGCATGCAATATCTCTCCAGCAATTGATATGCCCTGGCCATGGGCGTGCATGTATTCAAACTAGACCAGCCTGTGGCAATATTTTGGAATCCTCAGATCTCTCTGAAGGAAGCCCAGGTGGATAGCCGGGACGAATATATCACAAGCAGTTCCCTCTGTGTGTGCGTGTGCGTGTGCGTGTGCGTGTGCGTGTGCGTGTGCGTGTGCGTGTGCGTGTGCGCGTGCGCGTGTGTAAGAAAAATTTTTGGTATGTAACCCTGGTCTGGACTGAGCAACATATGCCAGTGTTCCCTTCCATTATTATTCCTCCCTCCCCTCCTCCTCCCCCCCCCGTTCTGGCCATGAGGTTTTGTTTTTTCTTCTTCTTTTCGTTGCCCCAAACTCCCATCACCCCCACCCCTCCTTCAAATATTTAGACATTCATGCCTATTGGGAGTCCTTGCTGGGCTGGGTTTCATTGTACACCGGTGTGTTTGATAGAAGGCCCCACCAGATCTTTTGGATCATAGTCTTCCAGCTCAGGCTGGTGCTTTGCATGGTGGAAGCTAGTGTGTTGAACTAGGCAAACCATGGCTCGGATGAGGCACCTCAAGGAATGCTCTGGATGGTAATGTGGGGGCAATGGCTAATAAATAGCCAAGTCCCCAACGGGGGGAATTGTTGCTAGAGACGCAGGATTCTCCCCAAACCGGTCAGCCCCCCCCCCCCATTCTCTGCAAGGCCATGTGAAATATGGGCCGGTGGGCATTAGGGAGCCGGAGCGGGGGTAGGGCCAAGCCACCTTGTAGCCTAGGGAAATTGAGCTCTCTCAGGTAGAAACCAGCCTGATCTGGGAGGAAGGTGATTAAATGGAGAGAGCCCTCACTAAGTATGGGGCCGTTAAGAATGTGTATCTTCCCTGTTTTGAGCAACCACTGGCTAATAGAGCCCAGGTTAGCAACAGCCCCAAAGGTATGGAAGATTAGTATCCCCCACGGGAGCCACCCCCCCAACCACCATCAAGGGAAATGCAAAGGGATGTCGCCCATTAACTGTAGACACCCCCCTCCTCCCAAATCACTGGAAAGCCCTTGTCCCATTTATGCCCAGGTGTGTCTCCTTTTGTCCTCATGGCTCTCATATGCATCTTCCCTTTTGGTGCACCTAGATATGTTGGTGGGTCATTTGTGTGTTCCTTTGTCCCATGGCTCCCATATGCAGATTCCCTTTGTTCTCTCTGTGCGCCTTTTGTGACACCCCTGAGCCTATCTTGACTCTGTGATCCTGAACCCTATAACTGCTCCTCCCTTCCCCTCCAAAGATGAAGAAAGCTTAGGATGCAGGCACGTGCGGGTCTCTCTGTGCGTGCCTGTATCTTAAGGGGTCTCCCAGACTTTGATCTGCCTCTTCCCTTCAACCCCCGAACTTCGCTGGATCCGCACGCTGCTTGTCCCCTTTTCAACCGGCAAGGAGAGGTAACCACAGGTCCAGACCTTCCTTCTTGCTCTCTCTCCTCCCCCCCTCTCTTTCTCTCTTCCCCATCTTACTTTCATTTTCCCCACCACCGCTTCTGTTTTCCCTCGAACCTGCCAGCCAGACCGGGGCTGTGTTAGTATATGTGTGTGTGTGCATACCTTATGGGGTGTTCTCCTTGATTCCCCAGTTTAAATAAACATTTCTTTGTTTTATTGAACACCTGTCTGCCTCTCCTTCCTTACTTTTTGGGGGAAGGTACCCAAACTAACTTTAGCGCATATCTGTCCTCAGACTGATCCTTGGGACACGCAGGGGCCCCTAGTTTAACGAATTTGGCTGATTCCCCTAAATTGAAGAAACAGTGGATATTGGGGTACCCACCCCCCAATAGTCACGTGTGGGAGGGGGTCTCCTGTTAACACATTATCATTTTTGTTTACCTTCTCTGAATCTTTGTCACTGCATCCGGAATGAGACAAAGACACTTATTCATTGGAATTTAAAGGCCGCACTCTTTATTTCGCATTCAAATTATGACAACACATTGGAGGAGTTCGTCTCCCAGTATCTATATGAGGGTCCATCACTACCTAGTCTAAACCTTATAATTATGGCTGCCCAAGATAGCACCCAGGTACCAGCCCTTTCTAACTTTCCTTACCAACCTCGCTCACCCCTGAGCCGTAAAGCTCTATTGGATGACCTGCGTACCTACATAAAACGTATCTTATTAGAGAAGGTGTAGGAATTCCTGGGCGACCCCACCTCTTAACATTCCTATTCCTGGGTAAGCCCCTGACGCTGGCCGTTACCAACCCTTGTGCTGGTGCTGTTTTCCCCCATCTCATAATGAGACTTCTCATAAACTATCCTAAATCTTAATACCTCAAAAGGTACTTTAATTCACCTTAACTTTGATTAACCTTAACTGGACCCCTTCCACATATGAATCACCATCTATTTGATGACTGATTTATCCCCCAACTAACCCCTTCAAGCAAGAATAGCCTTTCGCAGGGCACCAGTTAACACTTCCAAATAGATGTTCATTCCTGCATCCGACAGGTGAACCCCGTCAGACCAGAACAAATCATCCTTGAAGAAGCGAATCTCCCCGGCTCAATGGTACCCCACCCCTGACTGACTAACCACCTACTCATATCTCAGTTAATTTTCCTCCTACTCCTGTCGATTTTTCCAGAGCTCCCTTCCAAAACTGCCTCTCCACCAGCTGCATCCATAAAATAACCACCCCTGGCAACTATCTCCTGATATCCCATAAATCCCTCTTCATCCAACTAACTAACTCTAAACTGGCTACTCTAGTTAAATCATTCTCCCCCAAGCGTAACACTAATATGTCAGCTGGCCGGCACTGATGGGCAGCTCGCAAAGATGGCACCAGCTGTTCCCAGAGCATCCCCTGCTTCCCCTTCCACATCAAAACAGCACGCTCCCCCAATCTCCGCTGAGTGCCCATCCTTCTTATTGCTGCCTTTTCTGCCCAGTGAATGAAACTATGCCCGACAATCCAGACCTGCTTCTTCAGCTTCCGTAAAGTTTGTCCTACAACAGAAAACAAATGGTAAAGTAAATCAACAGCAATTTATTATACTAAACCACAGGACAAACATAATTCTTAAACACTCCCGACTTCCAATGCCCCAATGCTTTTATGGCCCCATCCGACATAGCCTCAGCAGCAGCCACACTGGCTGCCCCGATCGTGAATGAATGCGAACCGTACTTGCCCGGCAACAGCCCACCAGCTCACAGTGCTTTCTTAAACACCACTACAAATTGGTGGTGAGTTAGAGGACAACCTACCTTGTGGCAAAAAAATGACCCACTGCCCAAATTGCGGCTGGCTCTCACTGGACAAATATCACTATCGGGAAGGCTATTCAACACAACCGTGTGACCCAGACCTCTCTGATCTGTCTTTGATCTTCAGTAGCATAACTTAACCCACTCCTCTTCCATAAATGCATCCCCCACTTTTAGTTCTCTCCCCTCTACCACATTCCTGGACTCAACTACCAGCTCACTAACCTTAAACGCCCCCCAAAATGCAACTATAAATGTGCATCTGAATAGCACCATCTCGCTCCCATTAAAACAAACTCCAGGTAACATCTTACAAATTAATGACAATACTGAGATGGAAACCGGTTCCCTCTCATCCGCTGCTCTGATCGCTTCTCTCTGCCAACACCCAATCATCCGTTTGACATAAAAACCTTGTGATTCCATGGGAAAACCTGCTACACTGCTCATAAATGCAAGTATGGAAAATTTACCTGCGATGGTTCCGGGAACTAGACCCCTGCTGTGCAACTGCAACCCAAACTGGATTAGCTGCACCTCAGGGAAAGGAAAAGTTAACACCCAACCTTTAGAGCAAGTAAAGGCTTGAAAATCCCTAAGCGCTCGCTCGTACGCCACCCACGTTCGCTTTGCCACCAATCCTCACATAGCTCTCATTAGGTCTAGCATCCAAGGTTTCACAGGTCCTTTGTGATGGTCTCTGGTGCCTTGCATGCCTTTGGGGCCAAAAGACGGAAACGCTCCATCTGGAACCGAGAGAGGGCATCTGCAATGCTGTTATCAACACCCGGCACATGTCTTGCTATGAACAGGATGTTATGCTCCAGACATTTTAACACAAATGCCCTAACCAGCCCCATGACCCTCACATTCTTTGATGACAAGGAATTGATGACCTAAACCACGGCCATGTTGTCGCTCTAAAAACGAATGGTCCTGTCTCAAATTGCTCAGCCCAAAGGTGAACCGCAACTACTATCAGGAATAGTTCTAGCAGCGTCAAATACTTGTCAGCCCCAACTGCACCCACAACTCAGGCCAGTGCTCCGCACATCAACGACCTCTAAAATAAATTCCGAAACCGATAGATTCAGCCGCATCAGACTGTACTTGGAGGTCGGACTTTAACAACAGCTCCCGCCTCCAAAAACTGACCCCATTAAATTTTGCTAAGAAAACCAATCAGGTAGATAAGTTGGCCTTCATCTCCTGTGTCAACCTAATATGATGATGAGGTGGCAGATTACTGGCCACCTTTGCGTAGAGCCTTGATAAAAAGGCTATCCCTGGAGCAATCACCTTACAAGCAACATTAAGGCTGCCAAGCAATGACTGAAGCTGCCGAACCATAACCTTTCTTGCCCCCAAACACGTGTCAGTTTCTGTCCTCAGTGCGTCCAGTTTTCCTCAGGCAAGCGTGAAAGCGATTTAACCGTGTTCAATTGGATTCCCAAATATAGCAGTGAAGTCACTGGCCCCTCCGTCTTTTCAGGCACCAATGATACCCCCATCTCATTTGCCAAATTCTGGAACAAACGTAGCAGCCATCCACATTTCTCAGAGCCCACCCCCCCTGCCTACGAACAAATAATCATCCATGTAATGGATGACTTGGTCCAATCCTGATCATTTCCTGACCAGCCAGTCAAGAATTGAACTGAATTTCTCAAAGGCCGAAATGGAACAATCCATCATCATAGCTTTATCGAAATAAAACTTCCCCTCAAATGGCAAGGAGTGCCCCCACTCCACACCTGTGAACCATCTCAACCGCTGCATCGAATGACGAATATTGCACTGAACAAAGTTCATGGGGGATTGTGTCGTTCACCGGGGGAGGTTCCCCTGGGATAGGAGAGATGATTAATCAGCCTGTACTCCCCAAGTGCCTTCTTGGGAACCACACCCAAGGGGGATATGTGTAAATCAATTAATGGCGGGTGATCAAAGGGGCCTGCAATCCTGCCCTCTTTGTGCTCCTTTTCCAGTTTGGCACTGACTGTGTTCCATACCCAGAAAAAAATCTTAAGGGAGTTTTCCCAGTGGAGTGGGGGGACTGCGATTGTCATCCCATTCCCTATTTATAAAAAGGGGTCCCAAGCCGATCCAACTAATTATAGGCCCATAAGCTTGCTGAGTGTAGTCAGTAAGCTTTATGGTAAAGTGCTTTTGTTTAGATTGACTGCTTGGATTAACGAGGCCGCTGTTCTCCACCCTGAGCAAGCAGGCTTCCAGTGCTCCCGCTCAACTATGGAGCATTGCCTTATGTTGTTCCATCTGATCAAGAAATATAGGGCCAAATCCCATCGCTTTTGTGACGCATTTCTCAACCTGTGCGCAGCCATCGATAGGGTAAATCGCCAGTTGCTATGGGAAAAATTGTATGCCACCTCCATGGACCATAGGCTACTTTTTCTTATTCGAGGTCTTCACCAAAATACCTCTTCAAAAATCCGAGTTGATAGGGCTGGTCGTGTGTCCAGGCGGGTTTTAACAAATGTGGGGGTCAGGCAGGGGTGTGTCTTGGCCCCCACCCTGTTCAATCTATTCATCAATGACTTAGTCCCTATGATGGCGAACTCAAGGTTTTATCCTCCTAAATTGGCGGATAGAGCAATAGGCCATCTGCTGTTTGTGGATGACCTTGCCCTGGTCTCCCAAACACGGGTAGGGCTAAGAAGGCAATTAGATCAATTTGCCTCCTACTGTATTTCTAACAACTTGGAAATAAACTACCAGAAGTCAAAGGTGGTGATACTTTCAAATTCTAAAAAGACTGTGCTGGGCTATTGGCAGGCATCAAATCCAGCAGGTTTTCACATTTAAGTGATTGGGGCTTTGCTTCCAGGCTTCGGGCTCCTGGAAGATCCATGTTCAAAGGGCCATGGACACCGCTAAACCTGTGGTGAGAGCAATCGCCAAATACTTTCATAATATAGGCAGGAGGGCAGTTGTTCCTGCGCTCCAGGTTTGCTATGCTAAAGTGCGTGCTAAACTCTTGTAGGGGGCTGAGTTGTGGAAGCCACTCTCTTAAAGCTAGCCTGGGGTCCCTGCAATTTCAATTTCTTCGTCACTTGCTTCACATCCCCCCGGGACACCCTCTGTAGCAGCCCGATTGGAGGTGGGACAATTGAGTTGGGACAACTTGGGATGGGAAGCAGCATGTAAATTATGGATTAAGATTTTCAGGGGTCCCCAGTTGGGCCTTATGGCCTTTTATGTCAAAGATGAGTTCAGGGACTCATGGGCCAAGTCTCTGGCTAGCTTTTTGAACCAGCAGGGTTTCTCTGAGCAGGCTTTGTTAGTGCAGCCCTAAGGTCAGCTAAAAAAGACTGTACTATGTAGGCTCAGAGATATAGCTAGACAGACCTACATATTAATTGTGAGGGCTTCACCACACCTAAGAGAATTTATTAATTACTTGCCCAACCCAGGTGAGAGAGCCTTTTATTTAAGAACAAAGTAGGGATGGGTGAACCCGGTTCGGATGTTTGGAGTTCGGACCGAACTCGGTCCGTTTGGACATCTGAATTGAACTCTCGAATGACCGAACAGTTTGGGGGCAGGAAAAACGTCTTTTCAGGGCAAAACCCCCCAAAGTTTCAGCTTTGGTTTCGGTTAAGTTTTGGTTTCATTTCAGTTTCGATAGTGCTGTGTTTGACTGTTCAGCCAAGTTCGGCCAACCCAAACTCGGCTGAACCGAACCATCGAACCCGAACTCGGGTTTCGAACTGAACGACCGAACATTCGAACCACATTCTGTTCGCCCATCCCTAGAACAAAGGCCTCCGTGCACGGGAAGTGCTTGTTGATGTGCGCTCGTTTAAATGCCTTGCTTTCAAATATCCTTCAGGGTCGTTTAGGAGGCATTGCTTACGAGAACAGGCTTTGCCCTTTTGATGCTCTTGAAGCTGAGACTGTCCAACACATTTTCTTCAACTGTCAAATGTACAATTCTATCAGAACTCATCTTTTGTCCCCTCTTTTATTGAGTTACCCGGGAAGAATGGACCTAAATTTATTATGGTATGCCTTAAATGCTCCTGAGTTTATGCAAGCTTCCCTACATTTTCTGATCCAGGCTTTTGGAATTAGAAATAGGTTTATGAACTCTAAAACCCTGGAGGAGGAGGGGATGGAAGATCCGCATGGCACATAATGCGTAGCTTGGGAATAGTAAATTCCAATCGAGTAGGGACGGGGAGCCTTGAACCTCAAGCTTAGCCTGAGAAATGGTCCTAGACAAACAAAACTTATTTTTAACTTTTCAGGCAGGGGATCTCTTTTTAAAACAAAATTTTACTTATGGTAAGATATTTTGTGTAAAAGGATAAAGGCCATTATATAGATACCCTTAACCCACGGTTTTATGTTTTTATATTTTATAGTTCTTTATATTTATATTTATATTGTTTGTATTATATTGTGTTTGTATGATTGCTATGGCCTCTGGCCACGTAAATAAATAATAATTGAACTGAATAGCCTGAATTGATTTCAAGTTCCTTTTTGATGTCTTTGGGATCAGACCCTCCGCCGGGATCCTAAATCCTTCCCTAAACCTCCTCAGTACATACCCCAATACATCCCTATTGGGGTAACCTCTGAGCACCGCTTCCAACGCATTAGGGTTAACCGGAGTTGGGGCTTTTCCCAGCAGCCCCCCCCCCCTTGGGGGCCATGTGGCAGAGCAGCCTGCCCCTCTTTTTGCTGATGAAACTTCCCAAAGGTTTTGGGTTTATTGCAGTTTGCTGTTGCATGTGGCATGCCACACAGCACGCACGTGTGCCGAAACCTGCAGACTGACCTACATGTCCCTGATCTGCTAAATTCCCAACATGGGCCCTCTGCACTGCTACCCCCACGCCCGTCACAAAAACTAGGGTCATTGCCCGGTGCTACCCCTCCATTTGCAAGAACATGACCGCTATCAGCCCTACTTGCATTGGATGCTGCACTCATCGATTTCAACCAAATCTCATTGGCATGCAGATCCCATCAAATGCCTGGCGTGATGGCTGCCCTGTGGCGAAATCCCTCATCATAGATCAGCCATGCACCCTGCTTCCCCGTTTCATACACCCTTCGCACGATCTCTTGGTACTTAACCAATTCCGCCACTCTTTCGGGGTACGCCTGCATTACCACCCCCATATATATATAGAATAAGCAGCCATCCAATTTATCTAATTACGGTCTGCTTTCAGTCGTTTGAAGCCCACCATATCCTTCACCTCGTCTTTATCATTAGGATCGGGGATGAGATCACTAAATAGGAGTGCGAACAAGTCCACATACTCCCCTTTCCAAATTCTCTCTCTTATGGACTGTTAGAGATGTGCACCAATAGGTGCTGACACTTCTGGTATGCCATCTCCCAACGGTGGAAGTTCTCTCACACTAAGCACGCCGTGCACTTGCTTATCCTCTGCTCTCCTCCCCACACCTGTCCTGCTGCTCCTTTGACTCGCTCCGCACTATCTAGCTGCTGTCCAGCTTCCACTTGCTCCGGCCATGGCACCCATCTACCAGCCCAACCTAACTTTTGTGTGTTGGAGCCTCCCTTACTAAATAATAAAGCATTGCAATCTTGCCCTTGACCTTCTGCTGCCCCACATCTGCAATGAGCTCTGTTCCCCCCTTCGAACATATCTTCACCCATAGGCCTTTGTCCTTCTGGCACCATCTGGTTCCCCTGAGCCCCCGCCGGTATTCCATCCGCCTCACATGCCGAGCCCACGGTAGATTTATTTATTTATTTATTTATTCACATTTATACTCCGCCCCTCCTGAAACAGCTCGGGGTGGCTGTTGGTTGTAGATTGTGGTTGTAGGGGTACAAAAACAGCAGCATGGCTGGAGTGGATTCTCCCTGCCAGCTCCTTCATTGTCTTCTCCAGCACTGCTACCTGGCCTGCTAAATCAAATGCCTGCTCCCTCTCGCTGCGTCGTGCCTCGTTGGGTTCTTCACTCATCCTTGCACGCCGCAGGTTAGGCTCCTCATTTCTGCAACGAGATAATGATGCCTCGCGCCTTCCCAAGTCTTCTCTGCGTGTTATCTCCTGCGACCTGACATTTCTGTCCCTGACCACCACCATCCAGATCCCTCTCAACTCCTCTCTCACTTCTTCTGACACCGGGTTGCTCACCAGCACCCCCTGCAGGAGGCCCATGTGCCTCTCCCGCACTTAATCCCAGAGGCTGAGTTGACCCTTCCCCGCACTGCATCCCTGTGGCATGCACACCCTCATTTCTGCCTTGCCCAACCACTGCCGCAAGGTTTCTCATGAATTCCTCGCAGCCCCCTAGGTGTCTTTGCAGGGAGAGCAGCAGAGCCCTGCTGCTCCCCCCCCCCCCCCGCACAGTAGCCCCTTGGCTCCCCGACCGAGTTTGCCTGTCCTGCCCCTGTCCTGAGGATCTAGATGCAGGGCCTTTCCTTTTCCCTGAGCCCCTACTGGGGCCTCTACCAGGAGCTTTCCATTGGGATTTCCCCCCACTCATTTATCTTTATTACCCATCCTCACCCCCAAATCCAATGCTGAGGTATGGTGTTTACCCCCTGTTTCACAGCTGCCCCACAGGGGATCTGCTCCCCCTTTTAACCGAGCCCGCTCACTCCCCACTCCCAGAGCCTCCCTCCTAGGCCCTCCTTCGTGTGGGGGTGTTTTTTTGTTTTTGTTTTTATTTGGGGGAGGAGGGGGATGCTTGTGGCAACTTCCCCACCTCACTGCACACGCTGGGCCAGCACCAGCTCCTTCACCCCTTGCGCCCAGTTCTGCGCCGCAGAGATCTTCTCCCCGTGCCCCCAGCCAGCTCCGACTGCGGGGCTTCACACTGTGGTCAGTTTCAATTGACTCGCTCTATCACGAGACTTGCCTCGCAAAACAAACCCCAGCTTGTGTTGCCATAGGAACGTCCAGGCTGCTGCAAACCTACTCAAACTAGAAGCAGCCGCTGAAGCCTCCTTTCCTCACTCCTGCACCCCGTCTGGAGTGGGACAAAATCACTCACCCCTCATTGTTTTGGATGCGAGGGGTGAGTGCCATTTCTATTTCTACTATACCTTTTTTGAGATGGGGTGACCAGAACTGTACACAATATTCGAGGTGCCGTTGCATTCATAGATTTATATAGTGGTATTATGGTATTCTCAGTTTTATTATCTATCCCTTTATGATAATTCCTAATGTTCTGTTTCTTTTTTTGACAGCCACTGCACACTGAGCTGAGGATTTCAATAATACAGCATTGCCAGGGTTTTCAAGTAGCACACAAACTTCTGTAGGTCAACTTCTGATTTGGCCAAGTGAAAGCTCTGTTGCAAACAAAAATTCCTGTTTCCATAATCTGTCGACAACATTCTGCTAATATACTTAGTACGCAGTAGTAAATACCATATTGAGATTTCTTTTAAAAATACTGTACTGTGGTGAAGTGTTCACATGCCTTTTATATGAAGGAAGATTTTGGTATGACTATGAAAATCGTGGCTTGGGATGATGTGTTTAAATAAGTCTATGAAATTTATGTATACTGCAGTATAAACAACATGACACACATTCTACAAATCGCAGTGTTTCAATAATTATTAAAATGGTGAGGTGGGTTTTAAATACGTTCTGCTAAAATGACCAATACGAGACTAATTTAAAGCTGTAGGCCATCACTCACCATGCCAATCTGCAATAAAAACTTCACTTGGGTAACACAAAGATACCAGTAAGAACGCGTGCTTCCTTTTTGTCAGGTAAGAAATTGAAGCAATTTAAGTATGGTGGCCTTATAGTTTAGTGCCTTTCCAGATGAAGTCAATATCCATTCTTGTTGTGATAAAACCTTTTAGATTAAAACTAGCAATTTTTCAGTTCAAGGTGTAGTGGCTTCTGAATTGGCCAGTGGACATAATGCTTGCGTGAAGCTGGTGGAATTTATCAATCTCAATTGTGGGCTTAGATACCGGAAAGGGCTTGCTCTGTCGGACACAAAAGGATGTGTGTACACACACATGGTAGCTGTAGGAGGCCAAATCGCAAATGTGGTGTGGTGGCAAGGCCCTTGCTTGCCCATAAACCTGTGTTACTACTTGCTAGATAATTGGTTTGCTGCTGCTGCTGCTACACATTAAACCAGTATAATGATTAAGTGTTGTGGTCAGATACCACAAGCAGTTAAATTTCAATTGAATGGCTGTTGCTCTGAAACAGTTCAATATAAAAGGCTTGGCGAAGGCTCCTGTAGAAGTTAAATGTGTGCTGTGTGCGTAGCTTCCAAAACTAAGCTTGCAATCTCAGATGCTTAATAGACATTTCAAAGGTTTTAGATTTGTTCTGAATGTAGGTTGGCCTTTAAGAGAGCAATACACCAATCTTCAAATAAAGTCTCAGTGCTGTACAATGCAAATGTCCAGTACTTACATGTGAAGCCAGAGAATTACTTGTAGCGGCATATAAGTCAGCTACTAAAGCAACCATTTTTTCTCTGCAGTGGAATCGGAAAGAAGTTAACTTTATACTGAAATACCTGTTTAAATCATTTTGCTTTACAGCTTAAAAGTATTAAACATGCTGAAGTGGTTTATAGTGACTTGGGCCTTTTCACTGCTAGGGTCATGTTGCTTGGTGCTCACTCAGTTGCAAAGAACTCTGCTTGGGAGGTCTAACTCCATGGTATCTACACTATTTGGCATCGCTATGTGGACAGAAGCATTAAGCTGTTGAGAACAAAGTGATTAATATTACTCCAAATTGCATTTCATTTGTACAGCATGAAATCAAATATAAAGAGCCAATATTGGGGGACAGCCCTTGCTTGTAGCAGATTAAGGTCATGACACTTCCCAGGAGAAGCTTAACTTGCAGGATCCAGCTTTAGAATAGGCCAAACTAATGAAGTACTTAGTGCTGTGTGCTAGATAAACATTGTGCAGGTTTGTAAAATAAACATGACTTGATTTAGTTCATGTGGTTGAAGAGAACTGGGATCATTCTACAACTTGAAAGAGCTACACCCAAGTCTTGTAAAGACAAAGTTGTTTTCTGTAGATGACACAATGTCGGCATTGCTACTAAATTTCACTTGTCTTAACAAATAGAAGCTTAAAGTGGGCAGCACATGCTGTTGTGCAGGTTCCTGTTACACTGTAACACTGTAACAAATTGGTTAATTAGTGACCATATGCTGTCAAAACTTAAGTTTTCCCTGTAGTAGCATCTCCTATTGATGCGAAGTTGAAATTTTAGTGGCAAACGTGTCAAAACTGTGTATTCTAGGATTATAGAATGAGCACAGTTACTTGCAAGCATTTCCTCAGTTGCATTTTAACATGAATTGTAGCGAACCAGATAAGCACAATGATTTTTTTCATAGGCTGAAATATACTGCAAATCCAAAGTTGAGAAAACAATATAGTAGTATTTAACCTGATGATTCTTTAAGTGGATGCAGCAATAGATGTGACCTAGGCCGGATGGCTTTCTGCATGCTTAATGAACGAGTGGCTAGTGTATGGTCTGATGGTTGGATGCAGTCCTATGAAGACCTAAACCCCTAGGGTCCCAGGTATCTGTAAGACCACCTCTTTCCTTATAATCTGTTGTGGCCTCTGAGGTCAGCCAAGGGCACCCTCTTGCGAGTATCAGCTGCGTGTGAAGTACGCACAAGGAAAGGCAGAGAGGCATTCTCGGTGTCTGCTCCACACTTGAAGAGCACTCTCCGAGATCCATTGAAGCCTGAACCTGCTTACCTTTTAGGAGAGGTGTAAGACCTTGTTGTTGGACCAGGTGTTAAACAATAAATTACCTAACTCAGCTAGGCCTAGCAGACAGTACTGGCTTCTTAAGGGCCTGTTCACAAAAATGCTTAGACAAAGAAAACTCCTTATCCTCATTTTGTGCTAAAAAGCAGGTTGAAAACAAGATCAAGGGGTGTAACTATGCAGGCACATGTGGTTAAACTAGAGAGGGAACTACCAAGTTAGGGAGTAATGCTCATGTGTACTGTTAGGGGAATTCCCTTCTTGAAAGCATTCTATGTTGCCAAAGTAATGAGGACAGGAAGACGTACTCAAGTTTGCTGCATCAGCCTTACTGACAGCTTGCTACTTGTAATTTGCTCACTACAAATGTATTTGAGTTTTCAATAGAGGGAGATCAGGGAAAGGCGGCACTTTTAATTTGTCATCTCCATTCATTACGATGTGGCAGTTAATCTGGAGGAATTCCTTTAAACGTCTGGCAGTCTTGTTAGTAGACACCCAGGTATACATGCTGAGTGACTGATTCCAGTATGTGAATTCGGTTAACACTAAGCATAAACATTCCTTACTTGAGTGTTGAATTAGATAGTGCAAGAGTGGGCAAGGTTTCCTACCCGTAGAGCTGCATACCGAAATCTACATATGGCTGAGAGCCACAAGGGGCATGCGCCCAAGTGTACATTCCTCTTTAAAGCATCTCGCAGCTGAACCTTGCCTTTCCTGCTTTATGATTGGTTGGCAAAGCAGGTGCTCTGTGGTCGGAGATGCTGAGGAACAGCTCTGAGCTGCCGAGACTTGGGTGCAGTGAAGGAAGACAGGACCAATAAGACTATATCTGGCCAAGAGTTGTATGAAAAAGCTGAAGTTTGAGGTAATGTGCTGTTGCTTTGCAAGTATGGAGGTTCAGGATCCTACCCCTGAATAAGGGAAAAAAATAAGTTTCCAATGCAAGGCCTAGCATTTGGTGGTTTCTGGAACTATAACATTGATTATATGTTTGACAAATGTAGGAAGTGTCCCTGAACAATTTGCAAAACTGAGTACTGTGTGGGTGGTGTCGATTCTTAATTTTCTGATTGGGCTCCAGTTTTCTGCTCGGTTTCCAACAAATGCAACAGTAATTTTGAAGACCTAACTGAATGATTAGTCAGCTAGTTGTCTCCTCTGGATGGCTGAAAGGAAAGCTGATATTCCTCGCTGCTGCAAAATGTAACAAGCACCTTTAGTCATTGACCAAGGCAAATTTGATCATTATGCTCCTAGAATTGCAGGAAACGTTTTAATTAATTGAAGAGCGGGCAGGACGTACCACAAGACCAGGTACAATCTTTTAGAATGCCTTGAGATAACTATTAACCATACAAAACCAATTTGATCCATTTTACACAACGTTCAAATGTAAAGAACTCCATTTCTCTTCTATAGAAACAATGTAGTACAGTAGTAAATTGTTCAAACTTTACACAGTGGTCAAGACAATCTTTTACTAATCATGCTTTTGACGTTAAAGTCTCCAGCAGCTTGTGCCCAAAACCATGTCCATGTCTTTTAGTTGCACTTGATCATACTTGGTTATATTACCTTCACGCAAAGTATATTTCTACTGCAGAATATGCACTCATCAAGATAACTAAGCCTGTCTACCACATCAGCCAGAGGAGCATATATTTAAGGATGACATTCTCATTGCTTTCCATGATTTATTTTTATGGTGTTTATGTAAAAATTCTACTCCTATCTCAGTTTCCTTAATGTGGTGACTGAGGAGGAGCTTACATGCTCCAACAATTTATATCTAAAAACTCACATCCCAAGATAAAATTAAAATGAGCAGCACTCAATGTTGAAGTGAACCGGACAGTAGACATCCAGAGTAAGAATTTGCATTAAAGGGTCATGTGGCTTTTAACGAGAGTACAAGTCATGTCCTGGAATTGGTGTGTCCGCTGCTGTTTAATGAACTTGGAAACCATGTTGGACACTGTAGCAGGGAGTGACTTCCATGGGGGTAAGGGTCAGACTCCTGGGTGGTTCATGCTCTTGGGGAATTAACTCTCCACTCGCTTGGCATATAGTTAACTCAGTCTTTATTAAGAGTACTTAAACAGGCCAAGAAATGTCTGGACTGCCAGCTCAGTTGCCTCCACCCTGCAGACACAGTTCAGTCTCTCCAGCATAGAGATGTACACAAACCCCTCTAAAGTCCATACAGCCAGGCTCACTGCCCCCTGACTCATAGCAGGCTGTCCCAGGCAATGGGTTCCCACACAGCCTTCCCCAGTACCTGGGTGTCCATTCTCTGTCTCTAGCTCCTCCAGACTTTCAGGTCCCTGGAGAGTTTAGTATGGCTGCTCCAGGCTCCTCTAGCCTCAGTCACTGGATCCAGGCTCCCTCCAGCAGGGCTTCAGTAGCACTGAGCTCCCCTGCTCAGAGCCTCCAGGAGAGTGTTGCCTCTTCAGCTCCAGGCAGAGACTGAAGCCCTAAACCTCAGCATGCAGCCTCTTATAAAGGCAGAGTGGGCATGGCCCAGTCCCTTGGCTTCCAGCCTTTAAAGGGCCAACAATTTTCCCACGCTAGCCCTTTTTGTCTCAGCCCAGCTGAGGCTGATCCATCGCCACAGGCTGGCTTCCCCAGACCCATGCGCGTGCACACAGCCCCCTTGGCTGGCACCCTCAGCCCCCCTCTTAAACTGGCAACAGCCCTAGAGGATGCTCCCTGCTACAGACACTGTTTTTAAAAAGATTGTTCCATTGACACCAAGTAGATGGATTATGTATACGTTCACCAATTTTAGTCTTGTGTTTAGATCGCTTTTAGATGAGTGGCTCTACTTACTGGTTTGAAGGAAGCGCTTACTGAAAAGCTGCGTGGGGTCTGTTTAGATGCACCAGAAGTAGCTAGCCCCATAGGATTTGTTGTTCACCCAGGGCTTTCCGAATACTGTTTCAAAGAGACTACGCGAGCCGCGATTTCTATGGCGGCCAGCTTACTTCCGGTGCGTCTAAATGCACCCTGTGTGGCTTTTCAATAAGCGCTTCCTTCAAGCCAGTAAGTAGAGCTGCTCAACTAAAAACGGTCTGAGAGTTTGTATCAGTTCCAGTTTTCATGTATTTATTTACATTTTTTAGTTGCTCTCTCATGCCATGGCATCTCGGGGCGACTTACAAAGGCAAAATATCAACAATAAAAAATTTAAAAATAGAAACAACCGTATCATTTTAAAATTGTATAAACCACATTACCACCCCATCATCCCCTCCGAAGGCCTGGGTGAACAGCCAGGTCTTACAGACTCGGCGAAAAGCCAACAGACCTGGGGCCAGACGGGCTTCCTCCGGAAGGGAGTTCCAGAGTTGCAGCCCGGCCACCGAGAACACCCTCTCCATTGTGACCTCCCGTTTTACACAGGGGACCTCCAGGAAGGTGCCCCTGGCAGACCGAAGGGTGCGGAGGGCGTGGTGGGTGAAGCGGTCCCTAAGATATGAGGGGCCCAGACTGTGTAGGTCTAGTAGGTCTGTAGACTCAAACAGCAATTCTTCTGTGTAATGAACTATGTCAGTCTTAAACATCTTGTAGTAGTTTTGTAGTATTACACTGAAATGATTTTATGTTGGGATCATGTGCTTTTTGCAGCTGGCAGGCTGGAACACGGGTAAGAAACACTCACTGCCTTTGAATGCAGAACTTAACCTGGTCAATGCAACTAAAAAGTAAAAATTGGGAGAAGAGTCTGATTACTACATATTCAGAAAATGAAGCTTGGGGATTTCAGCAATAAGTTATTTTCCTAAAGGTAGAAAAGGGGTGAAGAAAATACCTTTTCTGCTACACCCGCAATTTTTGAGCGTTCAGCACATATCCATCTTTAGTGTTACTTTTTGTATTCCATAGACAGAGTAGATGAAGCCTGAAGCTTTACAGGTGTACAGGTCAGAGATATGAAATCCAGGTAATATGACACTATGTTTGACAGTACTGAGAAGTAAAGATTAAATAGATATACATGGAAGAGTCTGACAGTCATTAAAAAAAAACAACCCCAAAGGTGTGGATAGTTGGATACACTGTATCATCCTAGTTGCAATATTGGCAATTTCTCTAAGAAACTGTTACAGGTTCCGTAATAGTTTTTGCTCTCTCAATGTACACATGTTTAAAAAAGGGTATGGAATGAGTACATGCTGAAATGCAAGGATTTTCTCATGGTTGAAAAAGAAGCTAATGTGTTTGTGCAAGGCAGCAGATACTCCTTTCTTTGGTTATTCTCATGCAATTAGTTAACATTGCTGTATTTTCATTCATATAGGCGCCTGAACAAGAATAAATTGCAAGTTCTTCCAGAGCTGCTTTTCCAGAACACATTGAAGCTAACCAGACTGTAAGTACAGCAAATTTAGTGTTTTGTATTTGTTTTGAGTTTTACCTTTGCAGTGTGATTTGGTGTGGTGCTTGTATATTGATTTCTAGACTAGAGCTTGTCAGTGCTGCAAGACTAGTAGCCTTTTCTAAATGTGAAGTGGTAAAACATCACTATTTCCTCTTCATTATTGTATGTAGGTTGAGTAAGGTACCTGGGATAAGGATTGATGTAGAAAGGGTTGGCTCTAAAGCTGCATATTCTGTGCAGAAAATGGCCCACAGAAGAGGAGTCAAGATTGTTTGTTCTTCAAAAGGAGCATAATGACTTGAAACACTAGGCCCCAACAAGCTACTGAAATGAGACCTTTTCAACCAGGGAAGTTTATAAGGAACCACTAAGGGTACAGCCACATGAGATGGTACCACAGTATGGGCAGCCTTACCTCAATTTGGGCACTGTTGCCACATGGTGGGCAGTGGCCTACAGATGTTGCCTGCGGTGGCTTCTAAACCTTCTTGTTGACTTTTTCAAACGTTAAAGATCTTGTCACAATAAGGCTTACGTGCAGAGCACCTTAGTTCTACTAGTACCTCTCAGTTTAAGAAGATAGTCTGGCTGAGAATCTCTGACTGTAGATGATCTTATTACTTTTTATTTTTAAAAAATATTTGTCTGAAATAATAAATTTTTCACCTAGATAATCAAAAGGTGGTTTTTACTCAGTTGCTATATTAGCTAAAAATGTGAATAAAATAATACTGGAATTGGGTTAACCTTTTTACAGTTAACTATGGTTAATTTTTCGTTTTGTGCTTTTAAGCTGAATTGTTTTGATTAATTGTATTTTTTTTGGCAATCCCAAATGTCTTTAGATTTTGTTGTGACAGTTGAAAAACTAACAAGAAATCTGAACTAACTTCTCCCTGCTTCCTCTGAAAAAGGCCAGGGATGCAGGGTGTAGCAGCCCTATCCAAAGTTGGCTAAGACTGACCAAATTGCCGTATTGTGCCATCAGTTGTGGGCCTCGTACCTATCTGCCTCACCCTGCAGCAAAGTACGCTGCTGGGCTTTGAATGGCACGGCATTGTGTTGCCATTCCCGCATGGCTATGTCATAGCCAGGGGTGTAATAGTGTGTGTGCTGGGGGAGGGTGGAAGGGGAAGGGCTGGTCACCCACCTGTGTGGCCAGCACCTCAGACTGCCCTGGGGTATTGTGGAACAGCCAAAAGTGGCCCGCCCAGTTTCCTCATTTGGGGCGGACCATCTGCGCTGCTCTCCATGATGGCCCTGAAGTGTGGCAGCTGTCATTGCCCACCCCAGGGTGTGCTGGCAGTCAGTCCTGCCTGGCTTGTTGGGCTGCACTCAATAGCTTCACCTGTCTTTTTGTAAGAAAAAGGATGCAATGTTAACCGCCTTGCATAGGTTTTGAAGACTGTTAGGAGATGAGTTGGGTAGTATATAGAACAGACGGTAGAAAAAAGTAGCAAGTAGCACAGTTGAGCTGTCACTCGTTGCAATATAGTGAGACTACTTTGGGTTTGGTTGCCCTTAAATTAATGTGCACTCATCAGAATGATGTGTGATTCACTGAACTTTGAGAAGCAGACTATGACTTTTTATGTTTGATAAACAAATCCATGGAAGGCTAGTGGTTAGAATTTATGATCTGGCTAGTGAAGTTTTAAAGTATATTACAGGGTGCTTGAGGAGTAGTTGTTATCCTTGTGGGTTTCCAATAGATGTGTTTCTAATAGCTATTTATGCAATCAAACAATCCACTTAGGCAACTCAATAAATCTTTCTTCCTGTAGAAATGTGAAACACATGGTGATGGTAAGGATTAATTTAGGAATGATATCAATAACTTAAAAAGCCAAATATAGACTTTGTCAAAGATTCAAAAGAAAAGAATTGAACAGTGTTCAGCAAAGAGCAGTACTGACATGATTGTGGACACCTTGTTCCCCATCAGACACATGTGTATACTCTTAGTTTTCTCATGAAGTACATCTGTGAAATTCTCAGAGGTTCTCAAGCAGTCCTAAACAGCAGCATAGCTTTGGTGATAAGTCCTCATAAACGATACTTTGATTTAAAAATAAATAAATTCCCCACACCCTTTCCAATGACGATAGGCTACACTTGCTGTTGATGCTAATGTGGTCTGCTGCCATTCATACTACACTGGACATGCATTGTCTTGATGGGGAAGAAATGAGATAACCAGTGTTTACAAATGGCATTTCGCAGTATTTGGTACAAGTTAAATTTGTAACTTCTCATTGACATAATCATTGTGTATATAAAGATGTATATCTTGCAAATGACATCACATTTTCCAAAACCTCAGTTTTTCCCACTGTTTTACTAAATCTTCTGACGTTATCCAAACAATGCAGTCTGCTCATGTAACGTGAGGTTTCTTTCATACAATGTGACTTCTGTTGCCTAAAGTACAGAATCCTACCTAAGTGTTGTCTTGCAATATGAGATTGCCATTAACTTTGTGAAAGACCCTTTTAGCAGTTGGATCACTCGCTCATGTTCTTCAAGTGGAACAATTGTATTATGCTTTGGTAAAAGAAAGGTCTGTCTTGCCACAACTAATTCAGACTTTGTATACAGAAGACTTATGAACTTTTATATACTACTACAAATGGTCATATTGCCTTCAGCTTAACTGCAAGAAGGGTGCAGAAGGAAAAGCCCTCTTCAGCGTAGTATTGAGTGTATATGCATATGTGTAAAATAAAATGTTATTAATCTAATGCCGTTTTTAGATGAGGCGCTGGAAAGCCCCTCCTGAGCCGCGCATTGAGAGCGAAGCCGGAAGTGACGTTCTCCCCGTTGCCGGTAACGGTGGCGGCTGGAGACGCGGCAATTTGCACAGGCGCGTTCTAGAGACCTCAGTTTTTAGGTCTCTAGAAGGTGCCTCTGAAAAGCACCGTGTCTCCGGCTGCCATTGCTGGCAACCGGGAGAACGTCACTTCCGGCAGCGTGGCGCGGCTTCTCTCTCAATGCGCGGCTCAGGAGGCGCTTTTCAGCACCTCGTCTAAAAGCGGTGTAAGTAAAGTAGCTAAAATTTGCATAAAAGATCATTTTTTTCTGAAATCTCTAAATGATGAAAAACCCCAAAAGTAATACCTAAGTTCCTATATGCTCAAATTTTGTGGTGCAAGCCACTTACACAAATAAAATGACTTTATATTTGGTATTGGTTTCTTTTAGCATATGAACTTTTTATCTATCTTATTTGTAGTCTCTGCATTGTGGGGTTTAAGGGTGCTGCAGTGTACGCTGCAGTGTACGCGCTGCAGTGCTGCAGTGTACGCGCAATGAAAAAGGTAGACACCACATACTTAGGATTGGGTCACTAGGCTGTATTACTTAGGCCTGGAACGGGGATAATGGATCCAGATCTTCCCCTGTCCAGGAGAACCAGCAACAGACCATTCCAGCTAGCCAAGATGTTTCTGAAGCACTGTACAAACTAAGTCCCTTATACAGTCCAGGATAGCTTCAGGCAATGAGAAGGGTGAAAAAAGGAGATGGCGAGTCAAGAATGTTGATTTAAATCTTAGCTCCTTGGGTGATGTGAAAGGTTCCACATCTCAAGCCAGGGAGGTGTCCATAGCCACTATTAGGGTGCTGCCCTTTTCAGGCTTGTGTAAGGTTACCAGCCGTATGCCATTAGAAGGACTTGTTGCCAGTTTGAACCATTTATTGTTGGAAGCCGCCCCGAGCTGTATTCAGGAGGGGCGGGGTATAAATTCAATAAATAAATAAATAAATTTATGGAGTTGCAGGCTGCCCCGGACATGCCAGGGCATGTCAGAATATGCCAACATCAGTGCGGAGAGCTCTGTCTGCATTTGTCTATCTGTGGACTTAAGCTCACACAGCAGGTCAGTTGGTAGAAGCTAAAACCACACCCTTATACATATAGACTACCTGTTTCAGAAGGACACGTTTCAATTTTTAAACGTAAAAGAGAACACAATATATTCATATGTGTCAATTACTGCTTTCAGAAATAACTACAACTTCCATATTTGTTGCTTTTATGTCGTCCCAGGTGACCTAACTTTAACCTCTTTGAGGCTTTATTTACTTGAAATGGTTAGCTTGCCCTGTTGCAGAGTCTCAGGACAGGTTGGATTACATAAGAACATAAAAGGCACGGAGATATTTTAATTGTATTTTTTACATAAAACCAATTCAAACCTGTCAACCCAAACCACCCCAACCCTGCCAGAGTCTAAGAATTTCTGGAGGCAGGGTAAGACTTGGTGGTGGTTGACTGTGTGTGGTGGTTGTTTTTTGTTTTGCCAAGCATCTGGAGATAACGATAGGGTTATCTCCACAGGAGGGATTTTAAATGACTTAATTTATTAGGCTGTAATGCACCCTGGGCCATGGTATATGAAATGTATATTAAAAACTTTTGGTATGTTGAAGGTTATATTTTCCCTGAAGAAAGCCACAAAACTCACTGGCATTGGATTTTTTACTACTCTGGTCTTAACTGTTAGAAGGTGCATATTCTCCTTTGCTTTCCTTCTGTGAGAAGTCCTCCCCCTGACTTACTACTTGTTTGCAGAGTTACTTGGTAAAGCTTCATACTCACTTGGACCACTGTGTTCTACCACATGAGATGTTACCTACTTCTGAAAATGTGTTTGTGTGAACAAACTGTAGAGACTGTCCTTTTTTAGCTTTCAGAGATAGTTAACCTTAAGAGTAGACAGGTTTGAATCATGTGATGTTTTGTTTTTTTCAACCAAAATGGCTTAAGACAGTGTTGGGATGGTCATGAAGAACAAAGCACTTGAGCTGGTACTCGACCCTTCCGCAATCAAATCACTGATATTGTTCATGTAAGTTTTGACTTAGGTGCTGCCATCAGTGCAAATTTGTGTTTGGAGTGTCATGTGAACTTGTAGTCCAGGTATTAGTTAGGGAAGGAAGGGTACTTAACAGGGTGAATTTCTGTTCTTGAGATGTCGTTCAAGAATACATAGAAATTTCCATTTATTGGCCCCAATCCTAAATACAGTTGCTCATGAGTAAGTATCTTTGTAATCAATGGGCTTACACCTGAGCATGTATGTTTAGGATTCAGCCCAACGTACTGCAGTATCCAAGTTGTTTTTAAACTGAAGGTGACAATGAAATGTCTATGCTTGTTACTAATTGTCAGAATCCTAATGCCAATGAAGCAATATTGGCATCTAAAAATGAATATGAAAATTTGACTAGTCCACCTGTTTGGAGGAAGAGGTTACAAGTTAGATTTTTACTGAAGTCTCATTCAGTCTTAGTCACATATGAACAGATACTTAGTTTATTGTAAATAAATCTCCCTACACTTACTCAATATTTGGCAGAAATATTTTCCACCAATTGAACTGAATTTCTCAACAATTACAGGAAAATATCAATTATATCTACCTTCAGTATGTTATAGGGTGTATGATATCTGAACATTACTTTGCATGCACCAGAATTGAAGGATTAAATTGAAGACTTCCGTTGGAAATTGGTATAGAACTTAGAGAATCCAAGTTTCTGTTAGCATGGGAAAAGGTGGCAAGCTCTCGTTCACCTTGATGCATCAAATAGTTGCTGCCGCTTTGTTTAGAAGCTGACAATAGACTTCCTTTTCAAATTTTCTCGAGTAGAATTTTTGGTGTAGATAAATATGTAGCCCATGTCATGACTGTTTGACACTTCACCAACACAAGTAAAAATCCTGGAGTTCAAAAGTCACTCTGAGAAACTTCCCTAAAATGAAAAGGTAATGCTTTGCATATCCTGTTAGGGGTGACATGGAGAAGGGGGGGGGGGGCGCTGTGAGTTTAGTGTCCCAGAACTGCAGAGTATGCTTTAGCTTTTACAATTCTACACAGGCTCCTTTGTGACATCTGGTTGACATTAGCAGCAGGAATATATAGGGGAATAAACCTTTGAGTGGAATGTGAAACATGCTGCTAAATTACTTTCTCATAGCTCATTGCATAAAACATTTTCAGCTTTTGTTTCTAGAACAGGGCCTTTGGAATTTGAGAGTTTAATATTTGCTTTAGCTAGAGAGATGACTTGTAGGGTAATTTATGATAAATTACCTCAATCTGCTGCTGTGGAGTACATAATATTAACCATTTTGTCTACCTAGATGATAAACTGACTGACTATTGTTATCCAGATAAGCTCACACCTAGCAAGCTGACATGCTTCTAAAGTTTAAATTTCTTGGATTGATGGGTTAAGATTCATTAGTAGGTACTGAGGTTGTGTCGAAATTCCAGTAGGCAAGAAACAAGATGGACAGAAAAATCCACTGGCTTGGTCTTAAAATAAATGGACAGTGCAAGGAACACTACAAGATTTGTAGAAGGGCAGTAGAATGTGTTTCTATAAACACAAGATGGTTCTACATCAAGTTGTAAAAACAAGTTTGACTTGCGTTTTTTTTAACTGGTTTTAATATGAAAGTATTTGGGGGTTAGGGGGTGTCTCTCTCCACTTAATGTGCATGAACTGAAACATACTCCAAGAATCAACACTGATGCTGGCCTTGATTTTAAAATAACGCACTACAACTCAATTAACAAAAAGCAATGTTTTTTTTTTTAAAAACAAAATGAATAAAAAGGTAAACTGAACTTTGGTAGTTCTAATGTCTGTAAGTGGGTTGTATCATCCATAAGGATATTACTTGGAGAAAGTGTATTTCCAGTTTCAATCAATCAATCAATCAACCTTTAATTTGTACCCCACACTCTCTCGCCTACGGCGACTCGAGGCGGCTTACAGAAAAGGAAGAAATACAAAACGGCAAATACAAAATCAATACCAAACACACTGGCCAAAAATATCAATTACAACTTATTCAAAACATATTCAAAAACAAAGCATTTGTTAACACAAACACCTATCATCACAAAGCGTATAACATAATCTCCCCCCCCCATAACCCAATAACCAACAACTACCTTATCTCTACCCCCGATATCCCATCCAGATGCTCCCTCCCTGCTGCCACCAGGGAAGGAGGTTTAATTAGGTTAAGAAAGTATTAGCACGGAACAATCATAAATCAAGAGCAAAGGGGCTAACTTGGGTTGCTTTCCAGCACTACTTACCTAGCAGCGACTTAAGCTTAATATCTGCTGTCTGCAACTGTCCAAAAGTTACTTGTTTTCACTTCAGTGCTTACAAGGAAAGGTGGTTTCCCTGACAACTCGGCTACTTGTTGCCAGTGTTACTTGCACATTAGTAATAGTGTTGTTAAGGCAGCTTTGCCTTTATGCCTGTGTACTTCACAGTAGTATGTTGTACAAAAAGCAGATGGAATCAGAAGTAATTATTGGAGAGCAATCTAAGAGCATTTTCGCACAAGACACTCACCACCCACTATACATGTTATGGGGCACCCATAGGGCAACACTGCAGCCCTGCTACATGTATGGTGGGTGGGTAGTAGGTGGAGAGTGTCTTGTGTGAAAATGTCCTAAGTTGTGATTCCTGTCTTGCTTTTTGGCATACGAAAATGCACGAGTACTTTCAAGTTTAAATCTTGTCTTCATTTCCCTTCTATGTTGAAAATGCCTATGCAAGTTACCATGGAGCTACCCAAAAGGGTATGTGTCCTCCACTGCCTGTGCTCTACCACTCATGGGGATTTGAGATGGCTCAGTCATATAGAGCGTTGGGGGGAAGAGGCGGGAGTAAGACTGTAGACACTACAGTAGAGCTGGTGGGATCAGGGTGTTGTTGGTTCTAGTGAGAAGTGATGAAGAAATAAAATTCAACTTTGGTGCTCATGTGGGGGCATGTGACCTGATCCTTGGTAGAGACACAGTAGTACAGGGATAACTTTTATTAAACCAACTATAGTTGGTGGAGGTATGACCCATTCACTTGGCTGGGTGTGTGTGTGAGTGGGAGACTGGCTTCCATCTCTAAAGTTGGGTCTTTTGACTATATACTGTACCATGGGGTCTTGTACCCAAGGGGTATTTCCATTCTTGGCATCGCTCACAAGATGTGTACTGCAAGTGCACCAGACGGTGCACACTGGCTGCCGTGCGAGTGCAGCTTGCCTCAAGGCAACAGGGCACCATGTGGCAACATTAAGTACTGCCTCCTTCTTGGTCTACTCCCCTACCCGTCACAACCAAACTCACCATGTGTGCCCCCAGTCAGTCACAGATGGGGTGGGGCTGAGGAGAATTGTTGAAGCAGGGAATGGCTTTGAACACAGGTACTGGATTGCTGGACCCAAGGTGGTTGCCCGTCAGTTGTGTTACCCTGTATGTGCTCTGGATGGGAACAACCAAACATGACCTAGGCCACTTTCAGACCTCCCTCCCCCTCGCTTATACTGACTGCAGGAGGGAATGAGCAGCCAGGATAGCGTGGTTTTGCTGACCAACACCCTCAGAGATACAGAACAGGATATCCTGCTCTGTATCTCTACGAGTGTTTGCCGGCAAAGCTGTGCGGAGAGGGGGGCTTTCAGACTCGCAGCATCCCCGCATATCTTGGCCGCGCATTCCTTCCTGCAGCGAGAATGTGTGTGGGGGGGGAGTAGTGGTGGGGGGAGGTCTGAAAGTGGCTCTCGTGTGGGGCACCCACATCCTTGAACCTCACATTGCCCATTACTAAAAAAAAGTTCATGCAAGCTGCTTAGCCTCTCCTTTCTGCTTGGCAGCTGGAACGCAAGTGTGCAGTCATATCCCTTGGATAGAAAAGGTCAGAACCTTGCTCTGTTCCAGGGAGCTGGACTGACTCTGGTTCACAGAGTTGGGGAGAGGAACAAGGTTGTGTTCTGAATTCACATAATTCTGCTATTCAAGTTGAGGAACTGAAAAAAAACAAACAAACCCCGCTATACCTTCAGCTACAGAACTTGCTTTAGAGTTCAAAAGGTAGGTAGGCTCTTTTGTATTCAGCTAAGCCAAACCTTATATACAGAGTTAGGTGGTAGGCGGTATTGGTTTACTCAAACTTCTTTGAGAGTAGGCTTTAAATATACATAGTTAAAATTTTTGAGATGGATAATAGTGGCACAGAAAATTGGAGCTTTACATAGATGAGTTACTTTTACATAAGGTGGCAAATAAGCAACTTCTAACACATAGGTGTACAGAACAAAAGCTTAAGGTGAATAAGATCTTAGCATATGTGTGTGACTAGCATGGGGAAAGAGAGAAGTTTACTTAGCCTTGATATGCCCATTCTCTTCCGCATAGTCAGTCCTTTTTCTTGACAAAGATCTTTTGTCTGTGGACTTAAGCATCGAAGAATACTCTAGTGTCAGCCCTTATTATGAAAGTGGTGTCAGCCCGGAAATGCAGGATTACAAACTCATGGTGATGCAGAAGCCAAGATTTCAAAGAAACCGCTTGAGCAATTTTAAATGTCTCTGCCTTCTGGTAGAGTTATAGTTCTGGCTTTTTCATTTATATAATGGCAAAATTCAGACTTTGCCTACCCATTCTTGTGTTAGTCCTTAAGTACATACTACATGCAGACACGTGTTGCCTCTTGAATTTGAGCCAACTTCTAGTACCATTAACTAAAGCTTTAAAAGCCCAGGCTTTGCCTGATGTGGCCGCATGTATTTTTCTGTACATGCTTGTTGGAATTAGCACAAATTCGAGTACACCAGGTGATTAGGTGAAACTGATGTCTGAGGTTAGCAAAGCGAGTCAGCCTTTCAGAATCCTAAGTATAGAGTGAACTGGAATGTGGTGGGTGGTGGCAGCTTTTTTCTTGGCTGCTGTAAATATCTGGTAGGTTTTCCGTACCCGAGATGCTCCTAAGATGGTTTGTACTTGTACTGAAAGAGCAGAACGACAGTCTCCAAGCTTTGTTTCAAATGCCTTTTGGCAGACTGTAAGCATTAAATTGTCGTCGTGACTTTGTGTAATGAGCATCCGCAGAAACTATTGTTGGAAGAACCTACCAGTTAATAAATTCTCGAAATGTTCTCTTGTTCCACCCTTTTCTCCCACCCCTTCCAAAAAAAGAGCAGGCAAGGAGAAAAGCGGTTGTGAATGGTGTTTACTTAGAGCTCTGATATCATTTCATGTTAAGAGCGGTAACTGACAATTGGTTTGTTAAATGAGCTTGAGTTAGTGGGCATTGCCATGACAAAATAGTATAGGCCATAATGGGATGTTGCTATGGTTTCCCCTCATCTGATAATTGTAGTTTTAGTGTGCACAGATCATGGCTGGTCTGGTCAGACAGTAAATAGGTACAATAAATGTTAGTCTCTGTGGGGCACTTGCAGATTGGAAGGTTGTGTATTAGGTCAGAGGTCAGTACTGCAGACTGCTCAGTGATGTTTATGCCATTTATCAAACTATTCATTTTTTACTGCCTGCTCTTTTGCTTTGGCTGTACATGATGTGTTTAGCAAAAACACATTCGAATAAGTGGCATTAGTTGCAAATCCCAAATGTCAACTTGCTTCCTCTGCCCCACTCAAGTGCAAGGCAAAGGTTTGATTTCTTTTGGTTAAATATGACGGAAAGACCTTGAAATAGTTAGAACTGAGAGAAAACAAATGAGAGAATCGCAAAGTGAGTAACCGAGGCCACATCCTGGATTTTTATTCTCCCTTGTGTACATTTAGTTTTTTAAAACTAATTTGTGGCGATGTCTTCATTCTAAATAGAGAAAAACTGGTCTCTCTCTCTGTGGGTATTTTCAGACGTTACGGGCCTCCATTTTGACACGGTGAACCACCCGTCATGGCGGAGAGCCCATAACGTCTGAAGGGGGTCACGCCAGATGTTCACCGCAGTTACTCCGTAGTTACTCTGATCACGGCCGGGAATCAGCGGCTGGTAACGTCTGTTATCGCCGCCGCTTCCCAGCCGTGGTCCCGGCCACTGGCTGGGATCGGGTGCAGCGGCCAGGGGAGGGCGGGCGGCCGGGGGAGCGTGCCATCTCCGGGAGGGTGGGCGGCCGGGGGAGCGTGGGGGGGGCAGGGCCGTGCGACTGCATGTTGCGCCCCCCCAGCCCTGATCCCCGAGCGGAATCAGGCCGGCACGTCTGTTGCCTGGCCGGCCTGATTCTGCTCGGGGGTGAAGACGTGATCACGGGCCATGTCAAAACGGAGGCCCGTCACGTCTGAAAATACCCTGTGTTGTAGGTTTTACTTTGTAGTTCAAAGATACGTCTACAGACTACCTACTATTGCTAAATTATCCTAGGTGAACACATCCACCAATTGCATAAACATTCAAAGCAGTTGGTGCAAAAAAGTTTACATCTCAAGAAGAAACATTGCCGGCAAATGAGTAATGCTTTTGAGAAACCTTTTCAACTATCAGTTTGCTATTTTATTTTGTTTCAAAAACATGGTTTGCCCTTGGTTTTCAGAAGAACTGCACTTATGGTTAGAACTTGCTATGTAAAAATGTTACATCTTTGCAAATGGCACACAAACATACACAATAGACAAATGTTTAAAAATACACAAATAGTAAATAGGGGATTACTTAACTGTATGAACTATAAATATTAATTCTAAAGGTTTGCTGCTAGGGCCACTCAAAATGCTGAATAATATATTTATATTTGTTGGAACAACCCAAGCTTTAATTTGATACTGTCCTGTAGAAGAAATTAGTGATAAAGGAGGTCTAATCCAAGTATCTCTAAATTCAGTGTATGAAAAATCCAACAAGATTTGCTCACTACCACCCCAAAATGACAGGGCTAGGAATGTCTGTGTCTAGTTATACAATTAAACTGTTGAATTAGAACACAGTGGTAGAAAAAAGAGTAAATCCAATAAAAGCTGTTCTTCAGGCAGGAATTAAATGAGAATGCAATGCCATTTAATAGGGGTGGGACTCCAGGGGAATTATCGGTCACTGGTTTTGTTGGTACCTGACTAATCCGATATCTGATTTATCGGTATCAGTATAACGTTTTTATAACATTGCCAGTTTTCTCGCATCTTTAACATTGCGGTCATTGTTAAATGGTGTCAATGTTAAAAAATCTGAGAGAAACTGGCAATATTAAAAAAAAATGATATACCGATACCAATATTATTATTATTATTATTATTAACAAACATTTATATAGCGCCAGCAGTGTACCTGGCACTTTACAAAATAATAAAATAGACACGGTCCTTGCCCCTAGGGCTTACAATCTGAGAGACAGGAGCTGGGGGAGAGACTTAGGAAGGGGAACAGAGGGAGAGACAAGGGGTCTAACATTCATGAAGCTGCGAGGTCTCAAGTGCACGTACTTGGCTTGGTTACGATGAGAATGACAGCAGGCAGGTCCATGTTGCAAGGATAAGGGTAAACCGATCGTAGGTATAGGAATAGTGGCTCAGCAGGATAAAGAGTCAGACAGAG
>QEPC01008745.1:3658288-3671339 GCA_003113815.1 Sphenodon punctatus
TAAAAAAAAAAAAAAAAAAAAAAAAAAAAGGAATGGGGCTGGAAGGTTGAATAGACGTATTGTCACACAAGGCCCTTATGGGGCACAGTGTGTGGTCACTGGAAATATGGAAATGTAACATGACCCCTCAACCCCTTTGATCGGTCTTTGAATGTCTAATAAATGGGCATAAAATAACCTCATCAAACAGAACCTTGCCCACCTTGAGAGCATGCCTTATCAGACACCACTTGGATGAGACCACCAACTTGCTTAGCTGTAAAGCATCAAAAAAGGTGACCAAGAAAACTGCTCAAAATAAAATAACCTCTTTCCAGTGAAAATAAAACAAATGCAAGGAAGCTAATATCTGTTCCAAAATGGTTGGTGTTACTTGGCAGCTCTCACCTCTAGAAACATCTTGTTTCTGAGACCAGCCCTCTTAACGTTCTCTAAACATGAAAACCAGTGCATGGGTCACAGTAATGCAGTGGCAGCCCTAGCCTGAGGGCGCCTGGGGCAGTGCCCTGCTCCCGCTGTCCCCTTTCCCCGGTGCCACTGACAGTAGCGCTCACTGTACAATAGCCGTGTTGTCACACCAGAAACAAACACTTTTCTTTTGAAAATAAAGTTCCTCAGAATACCCAAACTTGCTCTATCAGATGGCCATGACTCAGCACACCATGATTTTCCCTAAAATGCACCGAAACCACCTGCTGCATCAGAGTGGCACTGCAGGTAGGCCCAAAGTTGTAACTTGCTCCTCCAGAAAGAAACTGAATTATCAGACAAACGCAAGCCACACTAACGCATCCTCTAACTTCATTAACCCTGACCCAATGGTATGGAGCACAAGCCCCAGCCAAAACTTGATATAAAGTAGTCAATGGGTGAAAATAGACATGACGCTAACCACCCTTTAACCCCCCATGGTGGTTATTTATGCATGTTGCAGGGCTGCATAGGGCACCAATATAGCCCTGCAACATGCATAAATAACCACCAGGGGTGGTTAAAGGGTGGTTAGTGTCATGTCTGTTTTCACCCAATGAAGCACAACAGGGCACTACCACCTTGCACACAAAATTGAGTGAACCCAATGACTTCTTAAACTCCTGCAGGGTGACATTTAAAAAACCCCTTTAAAAAACCCTTTGCTACCTCCTGCTTAAGTGGTATCAACTTTCAGTCACGAAGCCAGAAAAACCTACAGATGGATATAGCTCCATGCCCAAGTTAAAACAGCAACCCAGCCTTAAGTTTTCTAATCAGCCAGGGGGACAACTAACTCAGTGGCCAAATCCTGAATGGTGGACAACAGAAGGGTGCATTTCTGTGTGTTGCAATGCCCTACAAAGGGAAAATCATCAAGATAATGTGAAATATGCATACCGCCAGCCCGTTGGTGCACCACTCATTCTAGGAAGTGACTAAAGGTCTAGAATGCAGCACAAGAAATAGCACAGCCCATAGGCAAGGTCTTATCAAAATAATATAAACCATCAAACTTGAAACCCAAGTGAAAGTCAGTGGGTTTGCACAGGCAAGAGCCGGAAAGTGAATCTAATATAACACTCGGCTAGTATGGCAGGACTCCTAACAATATACACCACTGAATTAAATGAAGAATGAAAGAGTGAAGGGCAGGATTGATGGCATCGTTAACAGACCCAACTCTAGGATATGAAAGATGAATGTCTAAATTTCCCCTGTGCCTTTTTTGGGACAATGCCCAGGGGACATATTGGCAAGTTACTAAATGGCGGACTAATGAAAGAGCAGGCCACCCTGCCCATGGCTTTCTTGTTGGCAATTTTTGCTACATTTTCCAAGTCCGCTGAATGGACTTGGGAAAATTAACAGGAATATTATTAATAAACCTATTATGCAGAACAGAGATGTCAGTGCATATTCACTAACGATTGTGCAGCATAATATGCAATTATTCAGAGGAAATGTTTAGCACGAGGGGCGGAGGCCATATGACAAAATGGCTGTTGCTTGGTTGCTGTCACACACACTAGCCTGAATTGTTAATCACAACACTACTACCCCTGCATCAGACTAGTTACTTAGGTCGTATAGATTGTCAACAGCGTAACAGCGTATCCAAGACTGAAATTGTCAACTTCCCATTTTCTGCCCTTCCAGCAGTCCTCTTGCTCTTCTCTACTTCTCTCCATTGATAGTGCCACCATGCAGTCTGTCTTGCAGGCACATGGCCTGGGACTAAGCGTTGACATCTTTTTTACATGTCAGAGTCAATTAAGGCCTATAAGTTCTCGCTGTAACATTGCTAAAATGGGACCTTTCCTTACTGTTTCCACTTGCAAAATTAGTTCATGCTCATCATATCAGCTGGACTACTGCAACTCAATTTACTGGCTTCACCCATTCTCATCTGGACCCCCTTGTTCACTAGGGATGGGCAAACGCGGTTCGGAAGTTTGGCGTTCGGACTGAACTCGACCAGTTCAGTCGACCGAACTGAATTTCCGAACCAAACTCTATTTTCGAACCGAACCGAATTTCTGAACTCGGCTCCCTTTGCCCATCCCTAAAAGATAATATTCCATTTAGTTCAATGGGGTTTGAATTTCCGAATTTTGTTCGGAAGTTCGGAGATCGGACCGAACTAGAATAGCTCGGTCGACCAAACTGAACTTCCGAACCAAATTTCCGAACTGAACTGAACCGAATTTCCGAACTCGGTTTTGTTCGCCCATCCCTATTGTTCACTGCCAAGATTTGATCATGTTCATCCTTGCTTCTTTTCTTCACTGTGCAACCAGCACAAACTGTCTTTACTTTCATGGTCTTGCTCGCTTGTCTTTTTCTCCCCTCATTTTCAACTACTTTTTCCTACACAGATGAAGAAGCCAAACTTTGTGAAATGCTTTTACCTCCAGCTGAAGTCAATGGGAGCTGTGAAAAGCTCAGCACCACCAACCAGTCAGGTCTGAAGTTAAGCACTCAATTTTGGTGGTTGCTACTGAAAATTAGGATCTGGCAATTTGGTGCCTTTCTTTCTCTCTCTCTCTGAAATGGGGATAGCCCCTTGCTGACGGGCTGTGAACTACAGAAGCTTACAGAGTGTTAGTAGCTCCTTGAATGAAAGGCACATAGTGTAGTGGTTATTTCTGGGAACTAGGATTAGCTTCTTCATCTGCCCCAGACTCTTAATAACTAAAATGTCTTGATCCTTTATTACATGCCACCCCCTAAAGCTCCCACTCTTGAGTGCACATGCTCTGCTCCTGCTCTTCAAATCCCTCATAAAAACTGACTCTGCAAGGGTCAAGCTTTTCAAGTGCATACTACTCATTTATGCTTCTTACACCCTTTTCCCCTCCAGGATCCCCCTTTTCCCCTTGTAACTAAGTGAAGCTTTTGCACTTGCAACTGCATGAATGTATGCAAAGGCATGTCCTATGTTCCACCCCGCCCCCCCACCCCCCTTGTTTTCTCAGTTTTGTTCATCCTGGATTGTAAGCCTGTCTGGGCAGGAACCTGCCTCTAATAAAAAGAGTTCAATGACGGCCTCGTTGCTAGAGCTATACAAATAAATGAGGGAGATCTTTCCTATTACTTAAAACTGATTAGGTCATCCTTTTCGACTCGGAGGTAAGGTCCTTTCTCATAAGTGTCCATATATGTATCTGGGTTCTCAGGCCCAGAAAAACAAATCTGGAAATAAAATTAGAGCACTTTTTTTTGCTTTCCATCACCCCATAGGGATCAGGAGGGCCCCTTAACTCAGCCCAGCTAGAGTAAAAGTGCCCCACTGAATAAGATTTCCTGATAAGTTGAGCAGACTTTCAAAACTGCTTGTTCCTGCTTTGTCAAGCTGGAGGCTGACACTTTCCTGAAGGATGTTAAGAGCAACTAAAAAGGGCTTTGGGGAAATTGCCTGCTTGCGGGGCTTCATGCACACTGAAATTTGGTAGCTGCACCACACTTTAACATGGTATTAGCTGCTTTACACAGGAACAAGAGAAGGGCAGAATACAGATTAGTTTATTATTTAGTTTATTAGTTTATTTAGTTTATTATTTACGGCATGTGGCTGGCTTATTGGCTGTCTTCAGCTAAGGCAGTTTCCCATTGTGTAGCGTCGTAATTTTCTTTAGAGAGTTCAACCTTGGAATATTCCATTGCCTTTCTTGATGAGAAGGTAACTGCTTGATGACCTGCACGTGCTTATATGCTTTGGTTCATAGGTAGATGACAGTTGGACGTTACCAGACAGCATTGATAAGAAACATCTCAAACAGTAGGTGGCCCTATAGCCATTCATTGTATTAATTTTTTAGGCTTTTAGGATGTTAACTATTGGGGGTTAATAGAAAGCGCAGCCATTTTGTATGCCTGTGCTGAGAATTATTTGCTCTGATTTAATAAAGCATTCTATCCACAAACCATTAATACAATACGATACCATCAATAAGCAGTACTTGCTGTTGGAAAATCTTTCTGGGTTAGTGCAAAACATGTGCTGAGACAGCTACTTACTATTGGAAGGATCTTACAAATGGTTTGAGATCTGAAGGAGCTTGTGGTAAACTTCAGGATTGTCTGAGGCAGTTGATCAGTCAGTTACTGAAGTGACATATCTGATGCTTGATTGTACTCAGCTGGTATTTAGCTTTGACAACTTCAATAGTTAAAATCTGCTGAATGATTAAGCCCTTGGCATGCATATGAAAATGAAAAGGGACAATTGCTTGATAACTTTGAAACACCTTCCTCTTTTTTTAAAAAAGGGAGGAAGCATCAACAAATGTGCAAAGGCCAACTTACAGCCCTTGAACTCGCATTGGAGGCCTAAAAGACATTGGTATGCTACCTGGGTCGCTCACAGAACTGAAAAGATAATGGAGAGAAGCAATTCAAAGAACGTACATTTTATGGTTGCCCTGCACTGCCTGCATTGGTGTGTTCTGATCTGACAGGAAGTTTTCTAGTTAGAATTCCTGTATTTCTTGTGTGTGGTTGCATGAAATGCCCTCACCGAATGTCCGTTTTAACCACAAGGCATAGGTTTAAAGCCATTCTGAGTTAATCTGAATCCAAATTTGGAGAAGAGAAAAAAGAGCTTGACTTGAGCTCTGACCTGCAAGGGCTTATGTAGACTGAGGGTGCTTTCCTACTTTCCAGGTGGGGACTAACATGAGATTAACTGATGTTAGCATGGTCACAAATAACAATGACTCATGTGCATGGGGTTTTTAGTGGGGTATTTCCATGATCCCATTAAAATCAATAAAATGATTCAGGGCTATATTTTGAGCCCTGTGTCACATTATTGAATTTAATGGGAGAAAGGGAAAAAACACACGCATACGAGCAGGGATTTTATGTAACTGCGCTAATGTGATTTAAACTCAAGTTAGTCCCCGCCATGCGCTGACAGTTGGCAAGCAGCCAGAGAGTTCTGTTTGGGCTGAACACTACAGTAGTTTGTCATACCATATGTAAGTTAGGTGCTAAATGTCTGGAACCAGGTATGCTGCACTGCAATATAGCTTGGAGCGGAATGTACAATTTCTACACCAGGTTACATATGAAGATATTCTTCCAAACTGATACAGGTGGGCTAAATTTGGTATCCATGCATGAGGAATGAAACGCAGGATGCAGAAAACTGCCCCAAAATATAAATACGTGGACGCACAGTAAGTGCTGCTGCTACAAATGGCTATTTTACTAGTGAGCAGGGAGTAAACTGCATTTTTCCCATTGTCCCCATGGGGAAAAGGCAGGGATAATGGTTCCCTGCTAGTGTGTAATAGACAACTTAGCTCATTAATGGCTGAATTGTTAGTGAGCAGTTGATGCTTCAGTTGAGGTGGCAGAGCTTTCAAAAGAGAACTTGAAACAAGTATTCAAGTCTGCATTAGAAAAGGAATTATCTATATATGTGCTGTCACATTTTTCAAACATTTGTTATTTAAAATGTGTTTTCCAGTTCAGTTTCAATGATGGGTACTGGGTTGTGTATTATTGGGTTGTCAAAGAAACCATGCAGAATGTGGATACCAAACTATGAACGATAAGATTCCACCAGATGAGTAGCGATGTGCATTAATTTTAGTTGTGAATGATTAAAACTAAAAAAATCACTTCTGTTTTAGTTATTCGTATACAAGAATGAGCTAATAAAAAAATAAATAGTAAAAAAAAATATGTTTGTTGTTGAAGGACCAGCAGGTGCCTGGCACTGACTCCAGGCTGTCTGCCTTTGATGATTAAAAAAGAGTTCAGAAGGGAGAGGTAAAGCCCTTGAGTGAGGGGGACAATCTGTCCAAATTTCTTCCAAATTGCATGGGAAGCAAAGAACTTGCATCTGGAAATGCATGCACGACCCATGATGCTTATAAAATTGACACCTTTTATCTAAGCTTTACATTTGGTAGGGATGATCCCTTGGGGTAAGGGGTACAATCAAGCCAACTGTCATGCAAATTGGGTATAAAATGAAGATGTTGAAGCCAGAAATCAATTTCCTGTTGAAACCAATGGGAATAACTAAACAAAATGAATGGTAATAACTAAAACTAATGGGATTTTAATAACTAAAACTAAAAAAAAAATTCTGAACAGCTCTACAGATTAGTCTAAAGATTGTGAGGAAAATCCTTGTTGTAAAATTACCTCCTACTGCACACCATATAGTTTGCACAAGACAAAATTTGCTCCGAGCACTGCACTGACTGCCTATTGTCTTCCAAGCCCAATTCAAGGTGCTGGTTTTGACCTATAAAGTCCTTCATGGCCTGGGCCCTGCTTATTTGAGTGACCGCCTCACCCCCTGGGCCCCTGAGCGGTCCCTGCGGTCATCTGGCGGTGCCCCCCTGGACGTCCCACAATATCGGAGGGTTTGGATGGACAGGAGGGCATTGTCGGTGGCTGCGTCATTGCTCTTGAATTCCCCGGTGGCGGTTCACCTTGGCCTCAACCTTCTCACCTTTTGGCAGAACTGTAAGACCTGGCTCTTCTGTGAGGCATTTTGTGGGGGAGGGGGAATGGGTTGGGGGGGGTGTAAGGATGTGTTTTTTCTTTTTATGCATTAGCTGGGGTTTTATACATTTTTATAAAATTCTAATTGTTATGGTAATGGTTTTAATATATTTTTTTTTAAAAGCGTAAGCCACTCAGAGTTGCCTTGTCGAGAGAGGTGGGGAAAAAAATATAAAAATTAATAATGGCACCCCCTTTCCAAATGGCTCTTGGAGCACATCACAACAGGAAAAATATAAACTGTAATGCTATATAACAATAATAAAATCAGTATAGAATAGAAACCAATTTAAAAGGGGAAGGAGAAAACAAGTTAGGGGGAACTTGCACCATGTCGCTAATTGCGGAAGTGCTCTTTCCATTGGAAACAGTGTGGAAAACAGCTACCGCGGTGGCTTGCTGTTTCAGCCCTACCTGGGGAGTAAAGTCTTAAGGTGCTTTGCAAACGTGAGGGTTAACTGGAAAACGAATCCCACATAGAAGGGGCCACCACAGCAAAGGCCCAATCACCAGAAGTCTTATGGTGGGCTCCCCAGCAATGGTTATCTGAGCCCAGATAACCACGGCAAGGGTCCAGGACTACGTCTTCAGTATAGCCAGGGCCCATACTGTTCAGGGCCTTGAAAACCAACTGTGCAAGCTTAAATTGAATGTGCTGCTCAGGCAGCCAATGCAGAGAACACATGGCAGGCATAATATAATCAGGGCTGCCCAAACAAGTAAGTAGCAGTATTGATGATTCTGAACAAGCTGCTGCAAGCACAGAGAAGAAGGAATTAAAATATTCAAGCCTCAATCACCAGGGCAAGGTCAGACCAGTATAATAAGGGTGTAGCTTATTTAAAGTTGGAGTTCCTTTACTTGCTAAGAAAGCTTCAGTAGATACTTGACGATCAATGAACATCAGAGAATCCTTACAGGATAACAAAGGAACCTGATATGTGCTTAGTAGAGGTGTGGGAAATGGCAGAGTGAGCTCAGCTCTTACAACACAACACAGAATCCAACAAGAAAACACATTATAAATGTGTGGGGAAAAACTATAGTATGAGTTTCCATCCTACTACATGGCAAAAAATTGACAGACCCTTCCCCACCGCCGGGTTCCCTTCCCAGCTGCCATATGGAATTGTTCGAAGGAAATGTTCAGCATAAGGGTTGGAGGCCGTATGACAACATGACTTTTTTTCCTGGTTGCTATTGCACACAGTAGCCTGAACTATTAGGTTAATCACAATATTATTGCTCCTATGTTGAACTCTCTTCCCCGTCCCTCCCTCTTACCCCCCCTCCCCCGGCTCTGAGCATAAGATGTTGAGTTGACTTGGTAGAGAAAACAGTTTAGGAAACATTAGCAGAAACAGAGTTCAGATACTACACAGTTAGTACTCCTACAGCACTGGGAACAGCTATTCAACAAGTGGGTGATATGGAAATTACTTGTCCAGTGGCTGGACTAAAAATGGCAAGTTGCAGCTGTCTTCGAAAGGAAATTCAGAGGTCAAGTTGAATTTTGATTTGTGAAGGAGGCTGTTTCTGTTCATTTTTGCAAACCTGTTTTCATCCCAGCATTGAAATCTGGGAAATGAGCAGTTTCAAGATAACATATGTACATCAGTGAACACATACAAATATATACAGATTAGGAGTGGTAATACTTGACATGGTGGTGAACATTTTTTTATTGATTAGCTATGGAGGCATATTTACATTTATTTAGTTAGTTAGGTTTTTACCCCACTCTTCCCAAATGGTTCTGGGCAGCTTACAAAACAGCAAACAACAACAACAAAACAGACCTCCATATTTACATAGTGTTTTGCTACTTGTAAGTAGTATCACTTTTGTATAATGGAATTATGGGTAGCAGGTGGTGGCTTCCAGGTGCCAAGAGGCATAACTTCCATTCTTCCTCCAGGTACCAGTAATTTTAGGAGATAAAGGTGTATATTAAAAACACTGCCTGTGAAGTTAATGGGAGGCATGTTTGGAGGACAACTTCTGTTGTCCTCAGCAAATAGCTGTGGTATGCTTCAATTAATTGTATGGTTAACATTCATGGGTCTAAAGTCTGTGAGAGAGGGGCCATAAACTTCATGCATTTTGACAAAAATGCGGAAGGGAGTGTGGAGTGTAAGCAGTACAAAATCCATACTGGAACATTGGTTAGATAATAAACTGGCCAATTGAAAGAACTGAGTTGTAGTTGCCTTTCAGAAGGTGCTTTATTGTGGCATTACATTTAATGATGGTTCTGCTTCCTGCAAAAGCTAACTTTTTTCTACCTTACATGTGACTGAAAGGAAGAACCCCCGCTGCATTAACAACTAGTTCTACAGATGATGATAATATATTCTGAAGTTATTTGCTTCTGTCTAAACAAACCTTTCTATCCCACTTGGTTGATAAAGTGGGAAAGATTGAAAAAAACAAAAAACTTTCAGCTCATTCATTGGCAAAATTCTACTTCTGCTTCTGTAGGTAAGCATTGGATATGAAGAATTTGCTAGTAAAATAACTGTACTTGTCCATCAGAAAATACTTCACAGTTCAGTTTTTCTCTTCCACATGCCTGGGTGTCTCAACTATCTGATTGTGAGCAACCTGTATTATGGAAAGAGGGATAACTACAAGGTTATATGAGATATGGGAGGGCATCTTCCCAGAAGTAACATGGGGTGATGTGATTAGTAGTTTATAGCAGTTGAGCTATTGAACAGATGATTGTTTAAGGCAAGTTGTTGCATGTTGCTAGTGAGGAAGCTGAGCAATTCAGGATATTGGTGACAGTCTAGGCTCGGACTACTTTGGTGAATTCTCTGTTCACAAAGACAGGAGTGTGGCTCTTCAACTGCAAGAGAAGAGTAATGGAGGAGACTTTCTACGTTTTTCAGGTTAAGAAAACTAAAGTGATTGCTTGGAGTTGTGGAGAGCAATGCCCAAGATTGGAACACGTTTCTTGACATTTTAAGAATAACACCGAACTTGGCTACTCTTCAAACCTATTCATAGTTGTTCAATTAAATTTTTAAAATTTATTTCTACAATTTTCTACTTTTTACTCTTTTGCCAGTTTTAATATCCAGTGGCAGTAGAAGCTTTTCAAAGAGTGCAGTGGCACTTCGAAGCACCTGCAGTAAAGCTGAAAACAGTGCACACCCAAATGGGTAAAAAGGTCAAAATTGTATTACTTGACCTGAAAACATGGCGTTCTCATGAGTAACTGATTAGTGCCCAACAGGCTACCTTAAGTCCCAACGATTTACTGCTTTTTATCATAGTTTAAAAAATGATAGATCACTACTGGTAATGACAACTATACTTGGGTAATTGGTTGCCTGATAAGGTACGCGATACGCTACTCAAATGTTGGTATTACCTGTGGGTAGCAAGCAAATTAACTACCCATTTGAGCTTTAATCATCAGTACTGATACTGGCTTAGCTGCCACTACTGATACTTCAGTCTTGAATATCAGAATCAACTATATCATGGTCTATTTTATACAGAAGTTTGTGCTGGAGGTTAGATTGGAAACTTAAGAACATACTGGGTCAGACCAATGGTCCATCAAACCCAACATCCTATCTTGAAGGGTGGCCATGCTTGGTTGCTTTAGAGAAATGCACAACAGATCATAACACTGTGTTACCTATTACCTCCCAGTTCCTGGAACTGAACTTTGCTTTGCAGTAGAAATACTTTATAAATGGTTTAAAATCACAACCAATTGGAAGTTGAAGTGTGTGAATGCACATGTTCGGTAAAAAGTTGGGAAAATAAGAATTAACAAAATCTGAGTACAACTAAAGCACTGTACTGGGGAAGACTGGCATTTGAACAAACTATAAGTAATGTTCAGGAGTCATCTTATGACTAGCCACCTACACAGTGAGTTCTACAGTAAATCTGGTAAATAATATTCTAAAGCACAAGAAGATATTCAAGAAAACTGGGTAAGTAAACAGCATGGGCTACAAGCTGTAGTGAAAGAAAAAAACAACTCAGTTCATGAAATTAAGAACATTTCAAGGATGTGACCATTGGTCATTGTCCACAACAACACAACAAAAGTACAACAAGAATAAAATAACAATAATACACACACTAATATGATGAAATTCAAAGCAAAAAAATGGGACCAGCCCACCACCAAATACTGGCTCAGCTGCGAACCCAGAATAAGTTTACAAACTTAAAAATGCAATATAATATATATTCACAAACCATCGTTATAAATGTAACTCATAACAGTCCAACACTGGTTTCACCCCAGGTGTTTCAGAAGACTCCCTCTCTCCCAGCAGTTTTTGTTCCTTCCTATTCCTAATCCATTGCCATGGATTTCCTGGGGCTGGGCCTGCTGTCAGGGTTCTGGGGCCAAGTTATAGGCAGGGAGGGCTGTGGCCAATATGTATCTAGAAGCTGCCACTCTAGCCCGAGGACCCACCATCATGGGTCTGGGGCCATCATTCCTCGCACGGAGGCAATGTCTTTCCACCGCATCAAGAAACAGCCACTCCAGCCCCAGGACCCACCATCAGGGTTCTTGGGCCAAGTTACTGGCAGGGAGGGCTCTGGCCAATACCTAGAAGCTGCCACTCTAGCCCCAGGACCCAAAGTCATGGGTCTGGGGCCATCATTCCTCACACAGCTGACCAGACCAAACCGAATGGCCGTAACAGACCGAACCGAATGGCCGAACCCAAACTGCGATCTGTTTGCCCATCCCTAAGACAAGGGTATACCCTTCTATATAGAATTTCTGTCTATAGCAGTAGTTACTACATAGTTCTAAACTCGGTTTTGTATTGAAAACAGTCTTCTTAACGTAAAGAATTCAAAATTTTGGTATGGGTAGATTAAACAAAGATGTGTTACTCTTTCAGTGTTTGCCACGTAAATTATTGACGTACACATTGTGGTGCTTTTTGATTTTTATCTATTTTTAGAGGGAATATTTGCTTCTGCCCTCTTCTGAAAAAGGAGGAAGCTGTGGTCACTGTTGTAAGGAAGACAAGTGTCCAAGCAGTGAAAACATTGGCCACCTTGGAGTGAGATTATGCATCAAAGCTTCAGAATAGTTAGCAACTTAATACTTTGTTGCAAATAAGAATTTCAAAACAACCTCCAGAGTTGATTTTTCAAAGTATAACTTCTTAAATTAGTTCTGCATAAAGAAGTCAAACCAAATGTAGCAAGTATCTGTTTGCTTTTGGATGAGTGTAGTGTGGGACAAAGTTAGAAGTGAGACCAGGAAATCTGTTTTTGAGACAAGGGGCAGAGATGACAATTGATTTACTAAGGCAATTTTGTAGGTTTCAAGGAAGGATTCCAAACCTGTTGGTACAAATGGTGCCTTAAGTAAGGAAAATGGGAACTAAGGAACACAATGATTTAACGCATATTGTGCTTGGGGACCCAAAAGTACTATTAAACTATCCATAAAACCAAAAGAGAGAGAAATTAGTTTCATGGGTAAGGAAAAACTTAAATTAAGAAAAGTAAACTCAGTTAACAGTTGTTTCTATCAGACCAGTTTATCTAAAGAAAACAAATACATTAATAGTGAACAAGATAACATGCAGGGTTTTTGTTAATTAGTGCAAAAGCTTTAAGAAAACTCAGGCTGCATTATGACACCTAAACAGTAAACTATGTTCCCGTGTCCTTCCCCAGTGTATGCGCACACTTGTGCCACAGTGGGAACCAGAACTACTTCTATGCCTTCTAATAATAACCAGAAGCAAATGTGCTTTTAGTTCCTTGCAAACTAAAATAGTCAGAATAGGTAAACATACAGGACAGATGTTCTTAATCTTGAAGTTGCTGGTTCAGGGCTAGCAATTAACAAACCCACATTTAGCCATTTCCTAATTAAATACTTAATTAGCAACATGATAATCCTGAAGTAAGACTTCTACTAAAAATCTTGTATGTGTGTTTCTGGGATTTTTAAATACTGATTGGGGAATGCCTTGCTAGATTTTAAGCCCCCCACCCACCCCTCTTAATATGAGCATGGTTATTGAATCTCAGATATGACTAGAAC
>QEPC01008745.1:3672436-3706015 GCA_003113815.1 Sphenodon punctatus
AAGAAACAGCCACTCCAGCCCCAGGACCCACCATCGGGGTTCAGGGGCCAAGCTACAGGCAGGGAGGGCTGTGGCCAATATGTATCTAGAAGCTGCCACTCTAGCCCCAGGACCCACCGTTAAGGGTCTGGGGCCATCATTCCTCGCACAGAGAGTCTTTTTCTCAACGCCCGAACCGAACGGCCGAACCCAAACACGGCGAACGAACCGAACGGGTGAACCGAACCAGTTCGAACCAAACTGCCGAACCTGAACTGCGATCTGTTCGCACATCCCAAACCACTGCACAAATCTTGGGCTTTGTTGTTCCCAGGGAGAGGACCAAGGAAAGATTGGGGTGGGGTTGGGGGTGAAGAGGGCATCTGTGTTTGTTGGAATAATTACAAAAGTAGTAAAGTCGGTTCTCTATAGGTCCTATCATTTCGGTGGGACAGAATGACATTACACGGAGGATAAGGTTGGGAGAAGTGGCTGGCATAGTTCTCCGTAGCTTGTGGGTGCCATGTATTCATGTTACGAAGTGACATTTTGTTGGTTTACTGCTATCTGAGCCACCAATTGATGAAGAGATCAGCTCACAGCATAAGTTCTTGAGTTCAAGATTTCATCATGGCATATACAAAAGGAGTGGCCCTTCACATGTTGGTGTCTAATGAAACTGAGCCCCATAACAGCACAGTGAGAGTTACATTTTGGTAAAGGTCTTAAGTGAGTTGAAAAATAATAAATACAAATTGACCTATTTAGGGGTTCATTGTTGAGTCTGAAAGTGTCACTAATAATGCTAGTATGTTCCTGCACAACAGAGTTGCAGTCAAAATATTCCATTGCCTAGGTTTCTTTCATATGAAACTTGGCAGGTGGTGGTGATTTGTTCCTGTGTAAAACTACCTGCAGGGGTACGTCGTGGTGGTGTGATGGTATATAGACTGGTGGTTAACCATTTCCTAGTGACAATAGTAGAAATGTAAAGTCCTATTAACAGTTGCTCTGTATGGGGTAAATTAACTACTGGACAGCTTCGTCACATGAATATCTGTATTTCTCTCCTTGCACTGACTGGAGGTTGCCTTACCTGGGACTACTTCACATGAAAGTATTTTCAAGGCTTGGCCTTGAAAAAAGATTTGAGTTACATTAACTCTTTATGCTTGAAGTTACTTGCCATGCTACACAAAGCGGTTACCAACTAACAAGGTTTTTTGAGTACATATGCTAATATAAATATTTTTCCTGTTTGGTTTCTGTGAATGCAAGGTTCCCTCTCGAATTAATGTATTACAGACTTCTTTTTAGTACTGAATTGTACTTGCCAGAAGGACCTCCTCAATAATCAGGATTATTGAAGAGCTCAGGATAATAATAATCAGGTAAAAGGGTGCTTGAATGTATGGCCCACTGGCTTCATATGCTGTGACAATTCTATTAACTGTGCACTTCTATTGCTAGTGCTGCTGATCTGAGGTAGCAAATTGGGCTTTTGTATGCTTTTTAGATGGAAAGGTTTCTGGTTCACCTTGTAACACTGTAGAAGGTTTGTTTTTCTTTTCTTGAGAGAGAGAGCCTGAGCCTGTTCATTTTCAGGAAACTATGCAAGACCTTTGTATTTGCCAGGCATTTGGCATCCAGGGATAGGGTTTGGCAGGATTGGGAGGGGGACTGGGGAACAGGTTGTGGGGGTTAAGGGAATTTTTTAATTGATTATTATTGTTTCTATTGACTGTAAGCTGCCATGAGCCTTTATGGCAAGGGCAGCATATAGATTCAAATTACCTTTACTCTGTTATGCTGTTAGTGCAACTACTGCTTTTTCTCTCCCATTGATGCATAAATGGCAAACTTGGAGAGATTATTCTGGGTACCTGAATTCCTCCTTGATGTGACAGCAAAAGTGTTGGAAGGCTTTGCGGGCTCCCTTTTCTCCTCCTCTGCCCCACCTCCTGTGACGAGTCTCATGAGCAGAGTGTCTAACAGGAAAGGTTCTTTGATAGACAGGCTGGGGCTACAGTAAATGACTTCAGTATGGCTGAGTAATGGCTTGCCTGGTTGGATTCAGTGGGAGAACGCCAGCAGTGTCATGGGAAATAGCTATGGCCAGCATTTGGATTGGCAGGAGAGTGTAAAATCTTTGGGCCACTGCCAGGTTTCAGGAGAGTAAAAATGTCAAACTGCTGCCACATTTAATTGGTATGGGGAGAAAATGGGGGGGCTGATTATAAAGTACTGACATTAATCATGCAATCTTTATAGTGCTTCTAATAATCTTGTACAGAAGTTGCTTTGAGGAGAAGGATGGGGAGCAAATTTGATTATTTTTTATTTTTTTTAAAAAAAGCACATTAGTTTGAGGTATTGTGCTTGAAAGGGGGAAAATGCTTACCTACATATTTCCTTTGTTAAACCATTGATTTCCTTTCTTTAACCTCACCAGTGCAACTTGCAGTTAAACTGCATGTTAAACACTGGGACTCTTGCGGCATGTCATACTAGGAGATGCAAGAGACTGAGTTCAGAGTCGGAACTTTACTGTTAGTAGTATGAATTGACCATGTATTACAGAAGTTATGACAAATAGATCTTTGCCTTAGATAATTTTTTGCAATGCTCTTCTAAAGCTAGGTCAGAGCAAAAGTGGTGTAACGCTGGAATGCTCTACCTCAACCATCAGTGAAACTAACGTTAGTTTAATCACAAATGACTGGACTGGGAAATCCAGCTGAATTTGAAAGCATGGACACGTACAAATTTAACATTAACTTCAACTCACGTGACTGACAGGGCTGGGAAATCTGTGTGTGTATATAAGTTTTATACAATATATTCAAATTTAACGTATACAATATGTATATAGTAGCGCATAATACATTTTACTGAAGCTGGGACATGTTGCATTTACACAGTTGTGATGTACGATAAATAAAAAAATGATAAAAAAGAGTTGGAAAGCTGCTGGAATCATAAATTGTGTATTAAACGCGTCTACTAAATGCCCACAACCTCCTTGTTCCTGAAATATTTTTAAAAAAATAATGCAGTGATAGTTGTTCCTTTCCTCCGACTCAAATTTACTGTCGTCACTTAAGGGAAAAATGTAGGAAGGTGCACTTAATTACGGATTAGCTTGTATACTTGCATTCCAATACTAGGCTGTATACTTACAATGCTGAATAGTAATACACTTAAGTTGCACCCATCTTGTATTAATGGCCATGAACACCAGACTTGGTTGAATGACACCCCGGATGACATGCTGCACAGCAGCTCCATAATTGATAAGCACATAAAGGTTTTCGTTCGCTGCTTTTAGAAGCCACCTGGCTCACTCTGTGTGCTCTTTTGTACTCTTATCATGTCCAGGGTGCCCTTCATCCCATGACATTTTGGCTGCTTGCCCCTGTTACACAATCTCATGTTAGTCTAACGTGAGATTGTGTAATGTGGGAATGTCCTCTCCCTCATTTGTCACAGAAACTAATGTTAGTTTCATCATGCATGACAGGGCTGGAAAATCCAGTCCTGTTGCTCACATGAGTTGAAATTAATGTTAAATTTGAAAGCATGCACACATTCAAACTTAACGTTAATTAAACTCAGTGCAAAACACACGGAAGTGGAGCAGCCCGGCAGAAGGGTCATGGCACCTTGTCTCCAGGCAGCAGTGGCCAGAGCATTGCTTACTCTCGCTGCGGCTCCAGTCAAGACGCAGCTTGTTGTGGTCGGGGTCGAAAGCTGACGAGAAAGCAGTGCGTGTCAGTAGGCTGGTAGGCTATTGCGGGGGAGGGGTTTGGGGTCTGCAGGAATCAAGCTGCCCCTGCCCTAGAGCAGCGGGCAGGCTATGAACATGCGGGGGAGGCAGAGGTGGTCCTTGTGAGTGGGCAGACTCTCTTGTAATATGGGTAAATCTGTTATTTCTCATAACAGAGAAAAATGTTTCTCTCACGTGGCCCTATTTTTCTCTCCAATATGTGGCCCTGTGAGTGTAAAACAGTGATAAATTAACGTAGATCTGAAATAAATGCTATTGTCCCGTGAGATTGAATCTCGTGGCAAAAAGCAAAATGTGGGCAAGCAGCCTATGTGAAGAGGTGAGAGAACGAAAGGAAAGACTAAGTGTCATCTGAGTTGTATGTGGAAACAATTATACTGCAAAAGTGCAGATAGTAAATGGATGAAGAGTAATGTCTCATGCCAGCTCCAAAAGTGGAGAAATGGAACTGCAGTTTGCAACTTACAATCAAAGTTGGATTGGAAAGAATATGATTAGGGATGGGCGAACAGAACAGAGGTCAGAAATTTGGTTTGGTTTGGTTTGAAAATCAAGTTCGATTCGGGAGTTTGGCCAACTGAACTATTTGAGTTTGGCTGACCGAACTATCTGAGTTCGGCCAACCGAACTCCGAACTTCCGAACAGAGTTTGTAAATTCAAACCTCGTTGAACTAAATGAAATATTATTTTATAGTGATGATAGAACAGAACTGAGTTCGGAAATTTGGTTTGGTTCGGAAATCGAGTTCACTTCGGTTGACCGAACTGGTCGGGATTGGTCCGAACTTCCGAACCGCATTCGCCCATCCCTAAACATGATGATTGAGGGCATAGTGCTTCAACATGATACTGCATAAAAGTTGATGTGAGAAGGAGATAGAATTGCCATATTCAAAGTTTGCCTTGGATCTGACTTGGCAAGAGAGACTAAAACAACTCAGATCGTGGGGCTCTTTCTCGAGATGTCAGTTCAAAATGATGGCAACTGGACAAAACCTCTGGAGGGAGAATGTTGTCAAAAGATGTGAAGAGGGCCACAGCTGAATTACTTGCATGCAAAGGCAATTAAAAATGGTCCATCGAGAGAGCTTAATTTGGGTGAAAAGTAAAATAAAATGATTTGCTCCTTAAGAATATTCAGTCTACTACTGTTTAGCTGTTGGTCCTACTTGTACTGCTGTGCTAATGCTTCTTTTGTACTTTTGTATGCCTTTATAATGCCTCTGATAAACTGCAAAAAAAACGAGTAACTGCAGACTTGTCACTAGTAACTGCATAGTCTTTAAAGTGGGAAGGATTGAACACTATTAATCCTATTGTGGAGAACACTCAAGTGAAGGGGGGGAAGCCTGGTGTTTGTATTAAGTTGGGTTAGGGCTGGGGAGAAACACCTGGAGCACAATCCCATGCAGTGTGCGTGCCGCCCACAATGAACGCACCGACGGCATGCTGAGACATAGAACAGCGGTGTGTGGCATGCATGTTACCCCATGGCTGTGCACCCTGCCTGCTCCATGCACCACTCCTGTCCATCCCATGAGCCATGAGGTATATGGATGCGGGAATTCAGGTAATCTCGGATTGTGTCCTTGCTGCTCGCAGCTATCCTGTATGTGTGCGTGCCTTCTGCATGCGTTGGGCAGGTGGGTGGCATCCATGAGCCCTTAGTTTTTTTAATTTGCTTCTAGATCTAGAGGAAAATGCTATTTCCTGGCAGTAAATGGTTTACCTTCAAAAGGTGAGCATTGTGCTACATTAGAGGTGTGCAATTTTGTTTAGTTAAAACGAATGAAGCCCTATTCATTTTAGTAACTAGGAAACTAAAATGAATTGGGCAAACAAATGAAAACATAACAAATGGCATTTCATTTGTTTTGTTTTCCAATTAAGCCTACTTAGAAGGGAAGCAAACAAAAGTGAAGGGGGAGCTGTCATGAGATGGGAGATATCTGGTTGACTAACGGCTGGTCAATTGGCATCCCAAAAGCATCTCGGTGAACTCACATCACCTTGGCAATGGTGGCACACTCAGAAGAGACCCTTGGATAGGGTCTTCTGTTGCACATGCTTCCAGCAAGTCAAGGGTACTTGAAGGTAGGGCACTTAGTAACAAAACCAGCTTCCACAGCCCACTCTGCAGTTAGCGCTTGGGCACTTATCAGAGATAATGGTGCTTGCGTGCAGACGGTGCTTTTCCTTCGCGGATTATTGTTCCCTCCCTTTCTCAAACCCATTCCGTCGACATCCAAAATCCTAATCTCTCCAATTCATAGCCTTTCTTCCTCCTTCAATTCTTTCCCTTCGTGATCTGTCTTTGTGTCACAGAATTTTATTTACAGTCAATGTTGCCTGCTTTTTTATTTTTTTCAGATGCATTTGTGGTGAGAGTGAGAGTGACGGGTTATTGTGAAACATATATTATATAATATATGAATAATAACACTTAAGGGGAATATAATTATAAATAAATAAAAATCTATATTCTAATATTTGTAATAGAAAAATAATTGATACCTATTTCAGCTTAGCTGTATGTAAATAATTTAAATGAATCTGCATGAGAAAGGGAAGGACAGTTGGTGCTGTCCCTGGAGCTGCTGGGCCACCATCCTAAAAAGGGAAGGTTAGAGACAGGCCAGTAGCTAGCGGGCGAGTCAACATCCAATTATGGTTGCTTAACCAGGGGCCGCACTACTGCCTCCTTGAGGCAGTCCAGTACTCTTCTCTCCCAAAGGGAGGCATTGAGGTCCCAAGGTCTCCCTGGAGGCTTTCACCAACCAGGACGGGCAAGGATCTAGTACACATAAAGTAGCCCTAACAGACTCCAGAACCCCCTTGGCATCGGCCGGCATCACTTCCTGAAACCAATCCCCCAAAGACGGACCAGATGGGGCATCCATAATCCTTGGCTCTCCTCCTTTTGCGTCAGTCCTGACCCAGAAATTGGCCATGTTCTCACTCCTTTTTATCTTCCTCCTGCCGCCCACTTGGGGAATAAGGCAGCTATCCACACCGGTATGAAGATGGAGGCGCGTGAGTGCCCCGCAAGTCAGAAGTGTAGGAGCACTTCGGCCAGCTAGAGGATGCAAAGTGGGAGAAGTGTTCACTGTGGGGGAGCAAACTAGTTGTGGGCATAATTGGGCACACCTCCCCTATTCAGGGATGAGCTGGCACCTAAAATCCCACCATCCTGCTTTGGTGCTGAAAGCACAGGCAGACACCGTAGGGTCAAGAGGGTTTCCTATTATTCCTGTATGCAGACCTTTGTCCCCTCAGTGCAAGGGGAAGGCGAGGTCAGAGGCACAACAGACTTCATCTCAACTCGTAAATATATATATATAATAAATAAACTTCTCCCTGCCAGGTGCAGCAGCAGCAGTCCACCATGGAGGAGCTGGGGATGGGCAGCAACCATGGGGAGTGACATCCAGTACTAATGGCCACTGCTGCCACCCTCCAGAATGAGGGGGAGAGAGTGTGTCTGACAGTAATTAAATCTGGTGTTTTAAAGTATTTTCTGCTTTTTTTTCCAAAACCAAGGAAGCCGCTCGCTAAGCAAAAAGCTTCAAGAACGTTGTCTTCAGCATTTAAAATCTAGCTTTCAGTTCTTATTCTTCCTGATACCATGCCCAGTGTTTTGCAACAATTAAAATTACCTGAAGAGAAAGAGACCAGTCAACATGCCCTCCTACTGCTTACCTGCCTGAAGAGGAGAGTGGGAGACTGACCAACATTGCTCCCACACTCTTGCCTGCTTTCATCAGAGAGGTGCTCTTCTTTGAACCCCAGACCAAACGGGTTTCTCTCTTTCACTCCCATCCCCTCAAATGCAAGTTTCACCTGTCTGCAGGGTGGCTGGCTGACTAATGTTTTTTTAGGCCATGACTGCCCTCTTAACGCTGTGCCATGTCGTAGCCCTCACTCTCTTCCTCAGCCTGAGGGGGCAACTGCACCTGCCTTGGCTGACCCAGGCCAAGAAACAACTGTCCTTCCCTTCCTCATTATTTTCTATATACAGCTTTGCAACAATAGATGGGCTGTATAATATATTCTTGTTCTGCCTCTTGGGGGCGTTGTATGCAACTTGAAGCTTTGTCAGACGTAGGATACCACTGTCGCCTCCTGTGCTCGTGCGTCCAGCTGGAGTGCCTGCTACTAAGTGTCTACTTTGTCCTCTGATCACCTGCTGCATGACAGTCTGTCTCTGATATTTCTCCCTACCCCCACCCCGAGGCAGACTGTGCAAATTTGGGAGAAGGTAAAGCATTGAATGAAGTAAAATACCTGTTTTCCCTGCAAGCAATTACCACTGATTTCAATGGGGAAACAAATGTAAAATGAAAATGAGTTAAAACGAATGAAACAAAAATGAAGTAATTTTTTAAAACAAAAAAGGAGGAATGAAACGTTAAAAATGAGAACAAATGAGGCCCCTTCTGCACATCCCTCTTCTTCATGCTGATGAAACACTTAATTTACTACTTCTTCATGGTCGGCTTTTTAGAGCTCATCATGCTTTACTCTGTAAAAACAGATAAATGGTCATGAAGATAGTTTGACTTTTTTTGGTATTAAACATCCTTCCTGGTAAGTTTTTTTTCAGTAAATGTCATACTACTTGTTGATTAAATAGTGAGTTGCCTATGCAAATTATCTTTGTTCTCCTTTCTCCTGCCCCATCTAAGGGCATGTTCACACTTGCCAATGCACGCAGAATTTGGTGCCAGGAAAGAATCCGGAAGCCAGAACGTGCACAGGGTTTGTCTGGTGCGAAATCCCCCCTGCGCAGCCTTGCTGGAGATCACCTGGAAGAGTGCAGAGCTGGATTTCCCTGACTTCTGGATTCTCTCCCAGAGCCAAAATGTGGCTTATGATAGTTAACCTTTAGCTGAAGTGTNGGGGATTGGCACCTGGATTTTCCATTCTATTAAAAGTTTAGATGATAAAGCTTTTATCTAAACCTGTCATTTAAACATGTATATAAACAATCTCTTGGAACTACGTAGCAAAAATTTCAGTTGTCTAGCATACTTAACATCTGGCTTTGTTCAACACTGAGTGCTAGGTTAATATCCTGACTTAGGTTGAACAAAGTTCGGGAGTTCTTTAACAGATACAATGACCATCATCAACGGTAATTATCTGAATATTTGCTGAACAACTTGTGTTCCTCCTGATGCACAAGTAGTGTTTGCAGTTGTGCTTTAGAAATTCAAACAAAGGTTGTGCTTCCAAGAAAACACAATATAAGTATAGGTGTTCATTGCTGCTTTGGGAGTTCTTGCATCTTTATCTTCTTTTGCTTAATGAGTTCAGGATGGTCAGTACTGGAAATGGCCAGCCTAATATTGGTTGCTTAGAGAAGTACTTATTTAATTTTCTTTATTGTTTACCTTGGCTAATACCTAATCTTTCTAAATTAGATCTATTATATGAATTGGACGTAGTCATACTAAATATGTACCATGTAAGTAAATAAATCAAGCCATAAAACATGTGGTACCATTGGTCGAAATGTAGAAAGGGACTGCTGTAAATCGCACTGGTCGTTCTCTTTTTGGGAGAGAGAAATCAAATGGATCAGCCTGGCGTTCTGCCTCTTAAAAAGCATGATATTTTGTCATTTTAAAAGTTCTCCCTTGATGTCCATAGACTCCTTATGGAATAATATCTAATCTATTGGTTAGTCTTAGGGATGTGCGAACAGAAGTGAGTTCAGAAATTTGGTTTGGTTCGAAAATTTAGTTCGGTTCGAAAGTTCGGTTTGGTTGACAGACCTATTCGAGTTCAGTCGAATTCCGAACTTCTGAACCGAGTTCGTACATTCAAAACCGGTGTTTTTGGCCTTCTGAACTGGTTCGGATTCGACTGAACAGTTCAGTCGAATTCGAGTTCGGTTCAAAAGTTGAGTTCGGTCGACACAACTATTCGAGTTCGGTCGACACAACTATTCGAGTTCGGTTGACACTCTGAACTTTGGAACTGCGTTCACACATCCTTAATTAGTCTAGACATAGTACACACAAACCCTGGATGTCCATGGGAATGCAAGGAGTAATGGTAGCGTTCAGGGAGAGAGAAGGTGACTAATAGTTCTGTATTAGAAGATTGTACATACCAAGGCACACATACTGTGCTCTTGAACAGAACACCATGCTTTAGTAGGCTGCAACTGGTGAGTAACTTCTTTCCACCGATATTGTAAAACCTGGCTATTCCACCAGGCATTTTGCGGAGGAGAGGGGTAATGAGTGGTGGTGGGGTATTTTAGTTCTAAATATGTTTGAATTTGTTCTATTTATATTATTTTAAATATATTGTTGTGAGCCACTCTGAGGTGCCTGGGGCATGAAGGAAGTGGGATATTAAATGACCATAAATACATAAATTGGGAACTGGAGAAAGAGGAAGGGCTGTATTTTGGACCAATGAGGGATGGGCAAGAAACAGAAGTTCATGCATGGAGACGTACACAACCAACAATTTGGTGGATAGTAATCAGTAACTCACACTAGAGTGGATTACAATGAGATTTAGGTTCTAGGAATGGTGTGTGCGTGGGTGCAGAGGTGACAAGAAACAATGTTGTCACATGTGTCTTTACTTCAGTAACAACACTACTCTACTTCAAAATGACATGAAGTTTCCTGGGTTAAATTGCAAGTTAAAGATCCCGCATCTTGCATTGTAATTGTCAAAATAGTGCATTAGTACAAGTCTGTAGAATTTCATTGGGCTTGTAGTATTTTAGTTTTCTAATACTGAAAGTGCATGTATGACATCTGAAACTCAAATTCAATCTCTCATAGGGAAAATAAAAATTAGAGCTCTAATTAAATTATCTCTCATTGAGACTGCCTGTCGATATGTTGACATGAACATCAGAAAAACTGACTGACTTCGACAAAAAAACCAGATGATGATAAAACAAAAGAAATACATAGAAATCTTAAAGTAGTTGAAACATGTTTGTCCCAATCAGTAGAAAATTGTCTATTACCATGCCACCATGATTAAGAGAAAATCCCATTTAATTTGAAGGTAAGGAATAAGAGTTTTTAAACAAGCAGGCTAACAGCAGTGAATTGTGAACTTAAACGGCAGAATGCTAATTATTACAATAACAGCCGATCTCACCCTAGAGTGAGTACTTGTCAAATTTCAGCAGGAATGTAAACTTCATGCTTGAGTCTTGCTTTACTCATCGCTTCTTGGCACTGAAACATCAAATGACTTAGCTCTTCACAGTTTAGCTGATAATTTTCTGTGGCACATCATTTAATAATTGAACTAAGTTGTGTCCATGAAACAAATCCTGACAAGCAACCCATACCTGGGAGAGCTTCCACCAGAGTTTCATGGCGCCTAGGTCTGTGACTACATAATGGATAAGACCTTTTCAGGAAAGTAGACTGAGTTGCTTGTCTGTCATGATATTGCAATGGTGTTCCTTTGTCTAAAGTAAACAAATGCTAGGCTTTAAAAGAATGAAAAAATTATGTAAGTGAAAGAACCAGGAGGGTGACAAAGTTTCTCAGGAGGGCGTAGGCTATAAATTGTTTGGTTAAGGAAACTGTGTGCTGTATTTATACCAAAACAAAATAGCATGCAATATACAAACGAAACTTGTTTGCGTTTTTATATTAACTTTTTTGCCATTTAGCATGGTAATTTGGTTCCCTGCTTCTCATTCTGCCTTCTCAGCAATGAAGTTGAATATGTCTGGGGACTCATTCTGGCAGGGGTGTGGGAACCTATTTTTGCCCTGCGGGCCAGATCCACCCAAGTATAAAGCTCCATAGACTGGATCATCCCATGGGTTGTGGCAGTACTGGGAGCACCCCAGAGTAGACTGGCACTGCTCACCCTGCAGAGTGCTCTGCAGGGGATGCAGGCATGCTGGGAATGCTTTGTGGTGTTAGGGCGTTTGCCCAGAAGGTTCTGTGGCAGCCAGGGTGGGGCTGCACAGAGCTATTTCCAGCCCACGGCACCCCTCCTGTGAAGTCTTGCCCTTGCCTTGATTTTTGCCTGCAGGCCACCTTGAAATGGACAATAGACTGCGGACATGTTTGCAGGAGCCTCCAGGAGACAGATGGTGAGCTGGAATTGCCCCAGCCCTGCTCCGTGGAAATATTGTAGATGAATGGTATGTGCAAAAACCAAATAGACAGTTTCTTTAAGAACAGGAGAAATGATGTCAATGAGCTGAGATAGTGAAAGGACACAACCTCCTACTTAGAATTTTGCTTATCTGAGTGCTAGACTCTGGGAGTCTGTAACAGAGAATGACTCTGCATATGGTCTGGTTTTCTATGCTTTCCCTGAAGTATGTGATACACGATATTGTGCTACATGGACCATTGGCGTACTAGCCCAGCATGGGCATTTGTAAGTGCAAAATGTTGGGATGGCATGCTCAGAATTGTTTGAAGCTTCAAGCTTCTACAGAATGCTGTGTAAGTTTGAAACTCCTTGGTTGTTACCTCATGTAGAAGGTTATTTGTATCCTACTGTAATTCCAAAGTGATTATGTTCAAGCTGCAGAGAGGTACAAATTGCTTATGTAGCGTGGGTAGGCTTTATTCAGGCATGGTCCAAATGTGAACTGTAAAGAGGAATGTATTTCCTTTGCAGTTGATGACTTGATACAGCAGAAAGGATCACTCATTGGTCACCATTGTCAGCTTCACCAAGCAGAAGTGTAATTCTCCTTTGAAGATTTGCTTTTCCTTGTTGGTGGGCTGCAGGAACATAGATTTACACCTCCATAGCACTGAGGTCCTGGAAATATTTGCTAGGAATTAGTTGTCTGTTGACCAGGGACCCATGTATACTGCTTTCCCCCCCATTGCTGTTAGTGGGGAAAACACAGTGAACACGGACGGGTCTAGTCAATGCGAGAAAATTAGCTTGATAAATATATAGGCCTGAGTAACTGATGCATATATCCCTAAGTATATAATAATGACTCCTTTCCATTTAAAATTGCAGTTACGATTGACATTGGGCAGGTAATTATGTTCATGCTCACCTTGAACGTTATGTTGAACTTTAACGTAATTATGTTAAAATGTTGTTTTGTGTTCTGCTTCTTCCCAGCAATCTTCCTTTTTAACCACTTGTCAGCTGACATATATAAGAGCTGTCACTGACACTTATCCTTGTAGGTGCTCAGTATGGAAAAGAGGGTCCATGACTAAGAGCTCTTTGTGCAGTGACAGAGCTCCTTTATCTATGTTGAACCCAAATGAGTATGAAAGGGGATTGGGGGGAGGGGTTCATATGGGTATTTTGCTGTTTGAAACTTGCTTTACATTCTCATCCCTAGTCTTCTCTTGCTGTAGACTAAACATGCTTAGTTATTTCACACTCCAAACATTTTATTCTCCTTGTTGGTGTCTGTTCTCTGAATACTTAGTGAGCCAGCATCTTGCGTAAGATATGGCCTTACAATTACCAAGCAGAGGAGAACAGTTAATCCTTTTTGTCTTGCATATAATTCCTCTATTAATGAAACCCAAGTGATGTCCCTTTTTATTGGTGCAAAAACATCATTGTCTCACTGTTATCCACTAGAACTTTGAGTTTCTTATCTAGACTACCATGAAGTCAGGCAGCTTGCCACTTTTGCTGTATAGCGTGCTTCCTTTTTGTTTTGCATGCAATATTCTACTCTATTTTTACCTTGTTTTTCATCCAATTACTTAATATAAGATTAGAATTCAGAATGACTTTAACTTCCTCATGTTTGCAACCCCTCCCAGTTCTTTCCTCAGACTTCATAAGTACTCTAAACTCTTTCAAGCCAGGAGAGCATTACCAGGTGACGCATGACAGACACCAGAGGAGTCCCTGCCATTGTCCCCTAGCCCGAAAGAAGACACGAACACCATTTGTGGAGTAAATCAGGCCGCACCATACTTTATTATTAGCCTTATCGGGGAGGAAGGGGCTATGCCCTTCTGGGTCCTGTCAACCTAGACTATTCCTAACTTAGGTAGAGTAAACTTGAGGCGGTCTGATGTCCCTCAGTACTGCACCATGTCACCTATAGCTGCTGCGATGTCACACCTGCCCAGCCGCCCCCGGCCGGGTCAGGCAGTCTTCACCTACCGTGACCCAAGGAAGGAATGAGGGCAGTCTGCGACAACCCTGGACCGCCCCTGTCCTAGGGTCTTTCGCCGTCCTGCCCCCCTTCCTGGGTTCAGCGCGATGCTGACTGGCAAGCTCTAACATTCGCGTGTACCCCATCTCTTTAAGGAGATGACCTGGCAGCAGACTATCCCTACCTAACTTACTGACTTGCCGGCCCCCTGCCACTAGAGGCTGCCAGCATCGCTTGGCTGGCCTCGCTCCCCCCTCCCCGATTAACCCAGCAACAGGCTCAACTTCTGCTGCATTGCTATCAGGTACAGCTCCAGTCCTTCATCTGACAGGTGCGCTCCGTCAGGCCGGAATAGCTCCGGCCGAGAAAACTTAATGCCTGATCGTGTGTCCCCCCAAATCTGCCACCAACCTTTCCACTTCTTTATTCACCTTCTTCCTAGCCTTGTCCACTTTGCTTGGGCGCACGGCGTTCCTCCAACGAATCCTTTCCAGCATCTCAGACCATATCAACTTGGTATTGGGGAGAAGTCTCCTCACTTCCCAGACGTCCCTCTTTATGCTGGTGGCCAGGTGTAAACCTGTTTCCACCGGTAAATTATTCTCCCCCAGATGTATTACCAGTATGTCTGGATGCGTCGTTCTTGCCAACTCGTGGACCACTGGTAGAAGCTGAGCCCATCTCATGCCACTTCTTCCTTTCCAGGTCACTTCGGCATGATGCCCCAGACCCAGCTGGGTTCCCCAATACGAGCGTCCGGCTCGTTTTCCGGCCCAGTAGACCATACTGTGGCCGATGATCACGACCCTCCATTGCCGTGCTGATCGCTCCCCTCCTGTAGAAACAGACCTGGTTATCGAGGCCCGTGCTTACTGACTCTGCCCTATCCTAACCATGGGACCTTTGCCCTTCACAATGTAACCTTCCGCACATACGCATGGAAGGCACTCGATTTCCATCGTCCTATGTTCTTTACTTGTTCCTCAGATAGGCCGGCAGCTGTTGCGCTACTTGCTGCACCTATTCTAAATGAATGGCTGCTAAATGCATGTGGAGGGAGGTCAGCTCTTTTCAAAGCTTTCCTCAAGACTGCCGTGAATTGGTATCTGGATACCCTCACCCCAGATCTGTGATTAAGCAGCTGGCCAGGCCAGGAGGGACGCACCACCAGGTAGGCCTCAAGTGCTGCCACCGGGCACAGCTGAGCCTCAGTGATGCGCACCAGTTTCACCCTCTGTCCCTGCCGCCGTTGATCTGTCTTGGACCCTCTAAGCCAAACGGCCATGCCTTCCACCCCCACTTGGATATCGTTAATGCCAAGTACGAATCCCCCTTGCTCTGTGGACCTAATAGCCACGAGTTCGCTTACCCAAAATGCCCCAAAGAATGCCAGCTTGAACATACTGTTAAACGTTATGAGCTCAAACGATGAAAAACAAACTTCGGGCAGCTGCCTGCATACTTGCTGCAATACCTCAGGTGTGATAGGCTGCCTGTTGTCTGGTCCTCTGGGGCATTCCCTTTGCCACCCTTCCAGCATTTTTCTAACTAGGAAACCCGCACTCGGGGATGTGAAGCCTGCTAACTTACTGTAAAATGCCAAAGCTGATAACTTTCCAGATATCGTCCTGGGTGCCAAGCCCCTCCTTTTTAAATTGATCGCAAACTGTATGGCCTGTGCCTCGGTTATCGGGAATTGTGTCCCCCAACCTTTATCTTTGTGGAAGTTCTGGAACTCTCCTAGGGCTTGGGAGAAGGCCGCTCTCGTGCGGGGCGCCAGTGACCCCTGCACTGCTTGAAACATCTCTATTGTCCAATGTTCCATATCCCTTGTGGGAGTTCCTCCGGTTCCTGTCTGGCCTCGGGTGCCAACTGCCTGAATCGCTCCATCTGCTGGCGAGAGAGTGCGTCAGCAATCCCGTTGCTAATGCCCAGGACGTGCCTGGCTGAGAATAAAATATTACTGCCGAGGCACTGGCGTACGAACGCTCTCACCAGCCCCATTACCCTTCTGGAATGGGACGACATGGCATTTATTACTTGGACTACCGCCTGGTTGTCGCACCAGAACAGTATTGTTCTAATGGCGAACTCCCTTTCCCATATGTAAACTGTTAGTACTATGGGAAAGAGCTCCAGAAACGTAAGATCCCTTGTCACTCCCTCTTGCACCCACTGTTCTGGCCATGGTGCAGCGCACCATTTGCCAGCCCAGTATAGCCCAAACCCCACGGATCCAGCTGAGTCAGATTGAACCTGAAGCTCAGCTTCTAATAACCACTTCCGCCTCCACATACTCATGCCGTTAAAGTTGTGGAGGAAATGGCTCCATGTCCTAAGGTCCTCCCTCATTTCGGCAGTGACCCTGACATGGTGATGCCCTGGCTGATTACTGCCCACTTTCTCGTACAGTCTAGACAAGAAAGCCCGCCCTGGTGCTACCACCCTGCAGGCGAAATTGAGACTCCCCAATAACACCTGCAACTGCTTCACTGTTACTTTTGCCTTCCCGGCTACCCAGTCAACGTCCTTCACTAGAACTTCTAACTTCTCCAGCGGCAGGCGTGACACCTGTTCATTGGTGTCCAGCTCGATCCCTAGGAATGTTAAGTCTGTAGCAGAGCCCACCGTTTTTTCGGGAGCCAGGGGGACGCCCAGCTCGCTAGCTAGGTCCTTATATGTTTCAAGCGCCCTTTGGCACTCTCACGTCCCGTGCCCCACAAGGAACATAAAATCGATATAATGAATAATATATCGTGATCTTGTCCTTTGGCGTATCAACCATTCCAGCAAAGAGCTGAAACACTCAAAGGCCGAACAAGAAATCGCGCACCCCATGGGCATCGCCTTGTCGTAATAAAATTGGCCTCTGAATTGGAACCCCAGAAGCCTGAAGCTTGAGGGGTGAACCGGAAGCAGGCGGAACGCAGATTTAATATCGCATTTCGCCATCTGCGCTCCCCTACCACACTCCCTCGCCATCCCTATTGCCGTATCAAGGGAAGCATAGTGAACCGAGCACAGCTCTGCCGGAATTGCGTCATTCACCGACCTCCCCTTTGGGTAGGACAAGTGGTGGATGAGGCGAAATTCCCCCCTTTGCTTCTTTGGTACTATGCCTAAAGGGGATGCGTGAAGGTTAGAAAACGGACGCGCTGCAAATGGGCCCGCTATGCGACCCTCAGCTAATTCCTTGGCAATCTTGATGGCCACCAAATCTTCATTTCCATTCACAGACTTGAGGTTCTTTACCCAACTCCTGGCCTTGTCGAACCTAGCCGGGATGACGAAGCCATCCCGGAAGCCCGAAATTACATAAGCTTCTTCCTTAATCATCTGGCAACCTCTTAGGGCACGCTCCAATGCCTCATAACTGACTGGGGTTGGAGCCCTTTCCTCCCCCTTGCTGTTGGGGGCTGTCCGTCCCCGGCTTCCCCTGCTGTCGGCCTCGGGAGGATGAACACACCCTGTCACACTGAACCCCAGGGTGCCCTCCCCCGCACTGGGAACAGGCATGCCTAAAACGGCACGGGGAGCGGGCGCAACCCCCAGCCTCATTGAAGTCCCAACATATTCCTTTCTTTTGGTTGCTACGGCGCCCTCCTGACCGAAAGGGTTCATTCATAGGGGCCATCCCTCCCTTTGCTAGAGTGTGTCCACTGTCAGTTCTATGCGCCCCTGCTACATTGGACATGCACTCCAGCCAGAGGTCCTGGGCGTAAACATTCCACCTCAGGCCTGGGGTTATTGCTGCCCGTTTCCTAAACCCCTCATCGTAGCATAGCCATGCCCCTGGGTTGCCGGTGTCAAAGGCCCTACGCACGATGTCCTGATATTTTAAAAGTTCTGCTGCCCTTTCAGGGGTAGCCTGGACCATAACCCCCAACAGTACTGAAAAGGCCGCTGACCAATTGGTCCAGTTTCTTTCCATTTTGGGGTGCTTAAAACCTTCTTTTTCCTTGTCCTTCTCACTACTGTTGGGGCCCGACACCGGCTCGGTATACAACAAGGAGAATACATCTACGTATTCCCCTTTCCAAATCTTGTCCTGGGTATGCTGTGCTAAATGTGCCCCAATGGGCACACCCAGTGCCGCCCATGTCCCCGGCTCTGCTTGGGCCGGCGTTACCATTTCGGCCCTATGGGAGCACGCCGAGCACACCCCAGTGACCAGGTTCTCATGCCCCTTGCCTTGGCTTGTACTAGCTCCCATATCCAGGCCTGGCTGGGGAACGTCCTGTTCCCCACCTGGCTCCTTGCTTGGCATGGGGACCCAAGCCCCCACCCATCCAAGTCGCCTGGTAGCCGCCGCAGTGGCTTGGGCGACCCTTTCTTTATCGCTTCCCCCTTCGCGGCCACACTGGCAGGTGATGCACTGCGAACACCTACCCGCGATTCCTTGGCTGGTGCTCGCACCCCTGGTCGCAGGCTCCCTCGATGCTGGGTATGGCTGTGGCCCCCGCCTCTGTTCTGTTGTTCTCCCCACTCCACGCTCGTCCATCTGGCCTTGCTCGCGGGCGTCATCCCTCGCCGTTGCCGCACGGCGTTCCCCCTCCATCTCTGCTACCTGGTCCTCCAGCGCCACGAATCGGCCCATGAATGCATTCAGCGTCTCGAGGATGGCAGCCAGTTGGTCCCCCTGTGCTCGATGGGATGGCGGTTCTTCCTCGTGGTCCTTGCTTGGCGATAAAGGACGCCTTCCCCCCCGCCTGGGCGGGGAGGGACGCCCGGCCAGGGGCTGTACCCCTCGCACCATTGCTTCCAAGTGCCCACCCCTCGTACTAGTACCCCCGCTGGGTGGGCCCTGACCCCTTGGAGGAGCTCCTGTAACTAGCTCCTCTTCATCCCTGAACCGGGTGGGTGGCTGCACATTCCTCGTGCTCGCCCTGACCCTGGTCCCAGATGCTTCCCTTCTTTCGACCTCGGGTTCCACTTGGCTCCCCCCCGTGCTTTCCCCTTCCACCGTGTTGCGTGGGTTAGGTCCCCCCAATGATCCCTCATCCCCCACGGAAGTCTCATGTCCACTTGCCCCCATTGGGTATGGTGCCCCCCCCTTGGAGGGCCCCCTCCTGCTGCACATCCCCCCTTTCTTTCCTCCTCTCGCCAGATGCCAAGGTGTTAAGGATTCCCTCACACCCCGACATCCTGGCCTGGAGGGATTCGAGTACCTCTTCTACCCGCTTGGCCAAGGCCTTTTTGGCCGGGCCTTTCCCTTTTTTGCCCCCGCCCCCTTTCTTCATCCTCGATTGAAGGTGGGGGGAGATAGGGCGTTTCCCTTCTTCCTACCCATCTGCGCAGGCCTGTCTACTAGTACCCCCCCTGTTGATGTGGGCGACCCCTGTCCCACACGGGACCTGGTGCCCCTCTTCTCAATTACTTCTTGATTTTAACCTGGGGGTGTATCTCGCCCCCCCGGGGGTGGTGTTCCTGCCCAGCTCAACGTGTAGTGAGGGGGAGAGGCTTGGTCAGGGGACAAGCTCCGTCGGTCTCGCCCCACTACTCCAGCCGTCCTGCCTAAGGCTGGACACTTCATCGTAGGTAAGGGGATCCCATCCCTCCTACCTACTTGCTTCTCACTTCGCTCAGCCCCTAGGCACTGCTGCGGAGCAAACCTCACGCCTCGCCCTGGAGCCTGGGTCCCGACCATGCTGTTCCCTCGTCATCGGTCTAAGTGCGAATGGCCTTTTTTGCGCTTGCCACAAGATGGCAGCCGCGAGCTCCCGCGCCTCGCGAGAGCTCGCTTCGCGCCGTTTCCCCCCCTACGCCGTGCACCGCCCCAGCAGCGTGTCGTTGTCCGGCCCAGCGGCGAGAGGACAACGGCCGCCGCCCCAAGCGCCACCCCCCTAATCGGGGGGGGGGCCGGGTAGGCGACGAACATTTTGACAGCTGTCTATTAATACCTACATAGGGTATGAACAAAGCCTAATGAACTGTGTTAAACATGTGCAATGAACTGCGCAGATAATAAATATTAGTACCTCCTTCCAGCCTGGTTTTCCTCGACTTACCTGGAAGTGTCGTGTGGGGTGAAATTACTTGTATGTTGCATCCATTTATCAACTGAAGCAGTCATCCTATTGGAGGAGGAATGCTGACTGGTTTGGCATAATATACAGCAAACTTAATACGTTGTTTCTGTGTGTGCTGAAATGGATTGCATTGGTTCCAGTAAATTACCACATACTAGTTGCCTGGTTTCTTGCTTACTTGCTTTCTTTCTGCATTTATATGCTGCCCCCTCCTGCACATGCAGTTCGGGGCAACTAACAACATTTTAAAACATATAAAATCATAAAATTAACCCCACAGTAAAACCCCCACCCTAACCCAACCCACCTATCCCGTCTCCCTCATAAAAGGTCCGGCGGAACAGCCGGGTCTTACACTGTCTACAAAAGGAGGGGAGGTCTATGACCAGGCGGACCTCCAATGGGAGGGAGTTACACAGCAGCCACCAAGAATGCCCTCCTCATGGTCGACACCCAGGAAACCCCGGGAACCTGACGGAGGGCGCCCCTGGCCAACCTCAGAGGCCAATCCAGAATCCAGATCATGAGGCGATCCTGCAGATAGGTGGGGCTTATTAAGGGTATTAAAATTAAGGACCATATTTTTTGGCCTACATTTGCTCAGGGGCATCACCTTCTCTTCACCAAGATAGTTGCTCATGTGTTGTCCAAGATATTATGAAATTTTCAAGTAGTTCCTTTAGAGCAGTGGTTTCATTTTCCCCCTGTCTTCCGACTTAAATATAATCCTGTTCCCCCAGAGAGCAAGCAAGTCAAAGTACATTTCAAATGCATTTGAAGCATGACTTCTCCCACCCCCACCTCACCTCCCCTGATAGTGTAAATTCACTTGTTATCCTGATGCATGTTTGAGAACTTAGAGCTTTAGGGTAAACTTGGCTGAGCTCTATCAAGTTTAATATATTCTAGCTTACCTGTGGGACCGCCTCAGGCCCTGGGTCATATTGCAGCGCCTGCAGTTGGCCAGGGACGCCTGACTCCAAGTCCTCCAAGTTTTCCGGGTGGCGATGATGGGGAGGGCATTCTCAGTGGCCGCCCCCAGGCTGTGGAATTCCCTCCCGATGGAGGCCCACCTGGCCCCAGACCTCGCCTCTTGTCGGCGCACCCCCCAAGGAAGACACGACACATAAAGTTGGGTTAAAGTGGCCGCACTCTTTATTTCAGATTAGCTCCAATTAACGAATTGCACTTGTAATGGTGGGGGCAAATTCATTCCAATGAATTGGGTCCAGCACCCTTAACTATCCAACAGGTATAACATCGGGATTGGCCTGATATTCCCTCAGGTACCAATCCCTTTTAACTTCTAAACGTCTCCCCTTCCCGCTATGCAGTTGGTGAGAAGGGGACCAGGGCCCATGCGGGCCGGGGAAGGAGAGTAGTGCCCTCAGGCCGGGGACAGTACATGTCCCTACCGCCCTCGCGGTCACTTCTCCCAAGGGGTTGACTCCGCCGCTTGCCATAACATGCTATTGCGGCTGGGATCCCCTCATCTCTTAAGGAGTTGCCCCAATTAAAATTCTATCTTACCTACCAGGTGCTGGACCCCTGCCACTTAGGGGCTGCCAGGACTTCATGGACAGGCCCGACCCCCACCTAAACCACACCTATCACCTCTCTCAATTTTTCCCTCAATGCCGCTAAATACCACTCATTTCCCATGGGAGACAAATGAACCCCATCTGCTCTATACAATTCCACTCTCTTGTGAGAGATGGACCGATGGGGAATCGTCCCGCCACCCACGAGCTTAATCCATTTTCCAATTTCCCTGTTCACTGTTTTGCGGGTTCTATCAATTTTGTGCGGCGGTACTCCAGGGCCCCAAGATATCCTCTCTATCCAATCAGTCCATAAGATAGTCACCCCGGGGAACATATGCTTGATAGACCAGATGTCGCTTCTTATTTCCTTCAGCATCTGGACCCCCTTCTTCTCTACCAAATCGTTTTCCCCTAAATGTATAGCTATTATATCCGGGCTTATGCCCCTTTCCTTGGTAAGGGTAGAAAGTAATTGCCGCCACCGCATGCCCCCCCGTCCCATCCACCTGATCCGAGCGTGAGCCGATAAGCCCAGTTGCGTTCCCCAGTGTGATGTCTCTGCCGCCTTGCTGGCCCATCGCACCAGGCTATGCCCCACGATCCAGACCGTGTGTTTTCTCATAAACCTGGGACCTGAGGAGACAAAACATCCATCATTCATTCTACATAGCCAGGGGGGACCGGACATAAGTCTTATATGCCCGACTACGCCACCGGCCTATCGACCGAACATCCTGCTCCCGGAGACCTGCTGACGCGGCGAAGCTGGCGGCCCCTATTCGAAATGAATGTGTCCCAAACAGGTGCGCTGGAAGATCTAGTGCTGTTAATGAGGCCCTCATAATGGTTGTGAACTGGTATCTCGTGAGAGGGGCCCCATTCCCATGACAAAACAGAACCCCGGGGACCGGCGGGCGCACTGACAAATACTGCGCTAGAGCCCTGACTGGACAGAGGTCTGCATTCCCAGCCCGAGCCAAGGTTATAGTGACTCCCCGCCCCTGCTGGTCAGTTTTTGAACGTCGCAGGCGCAATGCCACTTCCTGTTCTTTAAATTCTACATCTTCTACAGCTAGGGCACAATTATTCTTATCCTTGGCTGAATCCACCACTAATTCACTGACCCTGAATGCGCCAAAGAAAGCCACTATAAATGCAGCTGTGAACAGCCTGACTTCACCTATTGACCAGCAAATGCGGGGTAAAGTTCCACACATGCTTGTCAGCAGTCGAGGTGTAATGGGTGGTCTGTTGTCGTGTGCCATACCCCGCTCCCTGGCCCATGCCTCCAACATGCGACGGGCGAAAAATCCCCGGTCGGGTGATGGATAGCCAGCTAACCGGCTCATAAAAACCACTGCCGCCAGCTTGACGCCAATGGTGCCCACTGCGGAGCCCTGTTGTCTCCTGACCAACATGTACTGAAGGACCTGATGTTCCGGAATGGGAAAACCTGCGTCCCAACCCTGGGATGAACGGAAACCCTGGAAATCGCTGAATGCTCTTTGATACGCTGCCCGTGTGCGCGGCGCCAAAGATCCCTGGACGGTGTTATACAGGTCTATGATCCAAGATTCCACGCCCACTGGGGTAAGGGTTCCGGGTCCCGTCTGGCTCCAGGTGCGAGCGAGCGAAAACGCTCCATCTGGAAACGAGATATGGCGTCAGCCACCCCGTTGTTAACCCCGGGAACGTGCCGTGCCTTGAACATGATGTTGTTGTGAAGGCACACTAGGACGAAAGCCCTGATTAACCTCATAACCCTAGGTGAGCGTGATGACTGGGAATTGATTATGTGGACTACCGCCTGGTTGTCGCACCAAAAAAGGACCACGTGATTGGCGAATTCCCCTGTCCAAAGATGTACGGCTAAGACTATCGGGAAAAGCTCCAAATACGTCAGGTCCCTGGTGACACCCTGCTCCACCCACTCAACCGGCCACGGGGCACCACACCATCGGTCCCTGAATATCACCCCGAAGCCCATTCCCCCAGCAGCATCCGAGTGGACCTGGAGTTCTGCTTCCACTAATAGTACATCCCGCCACAAACTCACTCCGTTGAATTCAGCCAGAAAGGAAGACCAAACGTCTAAATCATCTTTCATCTCCCGGGTGACCCGAATATGGTGATGTGGCGGAGGAGACCCCACCAACCTGGCATATAATCGCGACAAGAAGGCTCTACCCGGGGCCACCACCCTGCATGCGAAATTCAGGCTACCAATTAAGGATTGCAACTGCCTGACCGTAATCTTCCTGGCCAACGAACATCCAGTGATTTTTTCTTTTAAGTCTGCCAATTTGTCGTCTGGAAGTCGTGAAACCCCTCTCATTGTATCCAGTTCAATTCCCAGGTACTGGAGGGAGGTAGCGGGGCCCACTGATTTCTCGGGTGCCAATGGGATGCCCAAGTTATCTGTCAACTCCTGAAAGATGTTCATCAACCCCCGGCATTCATTGGTCCCCGCGCCTCCGATGAAGAGGAAGTCATCCAAATATTTGGTGACATCCCCTCCACAGGCACGCTGCCGAACCAGCCACTCGATCAGCGTGCTGAAACGCTCGAACGCTGAACAGGAAATTGAGCAGCCCATTGGCATTGCCTTATCGAAATAAAGCAGCCCTTGAAATGACATCCCCAGGAGATGGAAACTATCTGGGTGGACCGGTAGTAAGCGGAATGCAGATTTCACATCGCACTTCGCTAAAAGGGCCCCTGGCCCATGGCGTTTTACCAGTTCCACTGCTGTGTCAAAGGATGTATATTTCACAGTGGCCAGCTCCCTGGGGATGGCGTCGTTGACTGACCTGCCCCGTGGGTATGATAGATGGTGGATCATACGGTACTCCCCCGGGGCTTTTTTGGGAACAACTCCCAATGGGGAAACAACCAAACCCGGAAATGGTGGGGTTGTGAAAGGGCCACCTAACCTACCCTCCGCACTCTCTTTTCTTATCTTTTGACGTACCACCGCTTCCAGCCCCCGCACTGATTTTAAATTGGGCGCTGCCTTGTGCGGGTGGACCTGCTCAGCTGGAATTCGAAATCCCTCCCTGAAACCACTGATGACATAATCTACCTCTGCCCTATCCGGGTGAGTGGCCAGGGCCGCCTCCAGCCGGTCAACTCTAATTGGAGTTGGGGCCCTTTGCATGAGCTGGTTGTCCTGCTGCGCCCTGCCCCCCCCGACCCGACGATCCCGTGTGGGGCCTTCCTTTCCCGCCTTGTTTAGTTCTGGGGCAGGCTGCGACATTGTGCAGGCCGGTGCAATTGGGGCAGGAGTGCCTAAACCTACATTGCGCGCGGGAGCATTTACCCGTGCGCTCAAACTCGTAGCATTGGTTCGTTTGGCTCGCCGCCGACCTCTTGCCCTCGCCACGAAAAAGATCATTGGCCGGCGCCACTCCTCCTTTTGCTAAAAGGTGACCACTATGCGACCTGGGGGCTCTAGCTGCATCTACCATACAGTCCAGCCACAAATCAGGCGCGTGCGTGTCCCAGCGCAGGCCCGGGGTGAAGGCAGCCCTATGGCGAAATTCTTCGTCATAACGGAGCCAGGCCCCTGGTGGTCCTGACTCATATGCCCGACGGACAATGTCCGCATATTTAAGGAGCTCGGGAGCCCTACCCGGGTATGCCTGAATCACCACCCCCTGGTATATTGCAAAGGCCGCAGTCCAATTAGTCCAATTCCTGTCAGCCTTTGGACTTTTAAAGCGCTCCTTATCCTTTTTTTCCTCTGGATCCGCTGGATCCACTAAGGGGTCCCGAAAGAGGAGGGCGAAGAGATCTATGAACTCTCCCCTCCATATCTTCTCTCGTGTGGCTGGCAGGAGGTGTGCCCCAATGGGGGTTGACACCGCTGCATAGCCAACTCCGGGGTACATGTACCTCTCCATTTCCGTGGGCTGGGCATATACTGCTGCCTGCTGAGCCCCATTGCCCCCCCATACCTGCAACGCCTGACCGGCCAGCCCCTGCGCCACCCCTTCTCCGGGGGGCTGCCAGCTGCCCATAGTGGCCGCCGGGCGGTATGCCGGTACCCAGGCTCCATTCCACCACACCAGCTGTGTAGCGGCTGCCCCTGCCGTTCCTGGCCCCGCTCCCGCTGGTGGCGCCTGCTGCCCTTGGGCTATGTTAAACTGTGGTGCCCCCAGTGAACCTTGCGCCCCAGTTCCCGTGTTCCTCTCCCATCCTGCCATGGGATTTGCCCACCACCCAGCCGTGGGGTATGCCCCACCTGCTAGGTTTGTTCCTACCGGGGCCAACGGTAGTCCCACCATACCTGTGGGTGGCCCAGTTGCTGGTGCCGCACTCCTTGTTCCTCCCCCAGCTCGCTGTTCTGCCATGTCGCGGATGGCTCTTTCCAGCACTCTGACTCTCTGCCGCAGCTCCTCTTCCTCGCCGCTCGTCTGGGGCGCTCCCTCTCCCGGTGGTTGTTGTCCGCTGCCCCTGTTTCCTATAGATTGGGAAAGGGGGGAAAGGGGCGGACCCCCACCCCCTCCCATAGCCACCGCAATGGCGTGCCCCATTGCTGGCGTCATGACCCCAGCTTGCCCTTGCAGCGATCCGGCCCACGCCCCCCACGGCGAAACCTGTAGGGGCCCTTGTACTGGTGGGCCAAACGACGGGGCTCCCTGGCCCGGTGTAAAGGGTTGCCAAGCCCTATCGGCCACGAGCCGGAATGATTCCCCTCCCCCTTCCACCGGGGGTTGGGCCCCACCGGTAGCCTCACTTGTAGGCTCTACACGGCAGCGCCTAGGGGCTGGGGGGTCCTCAACGTACCGCGCGGGGGGCTTAGTTCTCCGTCCCCCCCTCCGGGGAGGGTGTGGTGGTTCAGGCCCAGCAACTGTCTCTCCCTGCCCAAGACCCCCAGCCTGTGGCACTCTGCTCTCTCCTCCCCCCATGCTTCGCAAGAGGGCTTCACATCCCTCTATCCTCTCCCTCAACGAGGGTTCTTCCTGGGGAAGGGGAGGCTGAGCCTCTTCCCCTACTTCCTGGCTGCCCTGTTCCTCCGCAGTGAGCTCAGGGGCGCCCGCCCCCAGATCCCCACGGGCCTGGGCCCCCACTCGCTGCTCCTCACTTTCCCCGGCCTGAGCCGGGCTCCCGGTGGCTGCCTCCACTCCCACCACCGCGGGCGGGTTGTTGCGGGGGGGTTGCGTACCTTTTGGCCCCCCACCCTGCCCTCCCTTCTTCTTCCTTGGCCCCATGATGAGGGCTAATTTGTGTGGGTGGTGAGAGGAGGCTTAATTCCCCTGCCCGCCAATTGCTACCTTCCCCAACCCCTTTCTTCCGCTGGGCTGTTTCTCGGGGGGTTGTGTACCAATTTGCCGGCCGCTTGGCAATGCTCCTAACTCCCCGCGCCTGCTGCCTCGCTCGCCGCCGCCTCCCAACTGAGGAGACGCGCGGCGGCCTCAATCCATTGCACCGCCCCTTCAGGGCGATGCACCAATCACCGGGCTCCTCGTGCTGCTCCCCGGCGAAGGTTGCCTAGCAACCCGGGCCGGGCCGTTCTTTCTTCCCGCCATGCGGGATTTGCACCGCGCACACACACCCCCTTTCCATCACAACTGCAGGCTCACATACCTGCTGGAAAAGGGGGGGAGGGTGTGTGCGAAACCGGCCACCGCGGACAGGGGAGGGGTGCTTCCAAACCCCAGCCTTCCCCACAAATCGTCGTGGCTCCCTTCTGCGGGGAAGGGGGCGCGACAATTTAGCTGTCGCAGCTATATTTAGCTGCGAAGGGCACTTTCTGAAGACTGTGTAAGAACTGGCTGTTCCGCCAGGCCTTTGGAGAGGGAGATGGGTAGGATGGAGTGGGTTAAGGAAGGAGGGGATTGGTGCTGCCCTTCTAGTGTATTTTTAGTCTTTTTAATGAATTTTAAATTGTGAATTGTGTTTTATTGTGAAGTGTTGATAGTGTATATGAGCCGTCCCAAGTTGCTCTGTGAGCAGGAGGGTTGCGGGATAAAAGGAAACTGAAATAAATAAATAAATTCATTAAAATTAATAAATAAAACCTTTAAAATGCTTTTATTATTATGGTCAGAATACATTCCTCCTCCTTTGAGATATTGTGAAAAGTCTTTGAAACAAAACTATTTTAAATTTATTTATTTATTTAATTAATTTATTCATTCCTCCCTCAATGGTTCAAGGCAGCTTACAAACTAAAATATAAAAACATACATATGAAAGATAGAAACATTAAAATATAAACAACCCCCTCAAAACCCACCCAAGACCACCTCCCCATTCCCCCCCTCATGCCCCTACCCGAAGCCACCCACCTGTCACCTACCACCAAATTGCTTTTCAAACAGAAAAGTCTTACACCGCCACCAGAAGATTCTTGGGCTCAAATGAACCTACAGGGGAAGGGAGTTACACAGCATTGGGGCAGCAACCGAGAATGCCTCCCTGTGAGCCCTTGTCGTACAAACCAGACTAATGGATGGTACCCGTGGGGAGGCATCCCCCTGTTGATTGCAGGGGCTGCGGTGGGGTGTGGAAGGACAACCGGTCTCCCAGGTATGTGGGGCCGAGGCAGTTTAAGGCTTGAAAATTCAAAACCAGTACCTTGAATTGTGCCCCGAAAGCCAGTGCAGAGTGTAATGTGCTCCTGGTGCCTCTCCCACGAACGGAGGTGAGCCGTCACATTCCGCTGAGTTCTATTCAGCTGCACCTCCCAAAGGGAGATGTTGAGAACTCCAGCCAGCAATGTGTCCCGGCTGGTTTTCACCAGCCGGGATGGGCAAGGATCCAATTCATAACTTGCCCTCATCACCTCGAGCACCTCCCGTCAACGGTGGGTGAAACCGATTTTGAAACTGATCCAAACAAAAAGGACAAGACTGAGCCTCAATAACTCCAAATGCTGATTCTACAGATAAAATGGCAGCACCCAAGTTTTGGTTTGCATTATAATTTAGACGCATATTCTTGTATAATGCACAGTGCTGTAGTACACATCCATTCGACTCTTAATTTGGCTAGGGCAATAGTAAGATTTTCAAGTTAAACGTATGAGAAACAGGTGAGTGAGCAATATGCTTCCTCCAGTTTGGGGAAGGAAAGATATCAGCCAGTCAAATGCAGGATGGGATACAAGAGGTGGTGAGTAGATGAAGGGAATGTCACATGGCAACAAGGCTTCCAAAGTTAAAGGGAGAAGAGGATCTACCTGGGAAAAGCAGTTGCATCCCCTTTCAGCCATGTCAAGCTCCCACCCCAATAAGTGGGCATTCATGCTATTAAAACTGTTTTATTTGAACATTAAAAGGTTATACAATTTCTGAGATTATCAAGTTTGGTATTCAGTGTTGACATGTGAAATTAGAGAAAACAAATTGCAGAACACAAACACACCTTCCCCAAGCCCTTTGTGTATCTGGGGCTTTATAGTTCCTTCAGCATCTGTGTTGAACACAGGTTTGTTAAAGGTAGATTTTGGCGGTAATGGTGGCAAAAGACTTCCAACAAGTCTTAACTTCATTCAGTACCCTTGCAATAGACTCAGCCATACGAAAATATTTTTGGAATACTTTAGCAATCCTCACTTTATACACGTTAACTTTTCTTTTGCACTTAGAAAATGGTCATTTACACATTCTGGATTGTATGGTAATTAAGAAATGAGGTTTTCTGAGTGTTCTGTATAATTACATTATCACTTTCCATAATCGAAGTGTCATCCATTAACATAAATTTTAATAAAGTATAATACTGGCTGTGGTTTGGAGGCATACCTGTGCCAAGGCTCTTTTCTTCATGGTTATATTAGCTTGCTCTTTCCTCTAACTCCTTGGCAAGTGTTCATTAACAGCCAATTAATTTTGCAGCTCAGAGCACAACAGTGATAATTATAACGTTACAACAAAAGTCTGTAATTAAATGCAAACATTTGGTGTGTAAAGGCTGCCCTCTTAATAGGGAAAGGGATAGAAACCGCATTCGGTTCTACACAGCCTGACTCTTAAAAGCTATTAGTTGTTCTCCCTTCCCTTCCATAAAAACTGTTGCGTCTGCAACCTTTTGACTTCATAAATGTCCATTTCCTGATAAGAAGGGGAAGAACTTTTTTATTGAAAGGGTTTATGTGCGGCTGGTGCCACTTACTTTGTTCAAGCTAGGTTTGTTTCTTTACTGTGCTTATTAGAAGCCTTGGGCAGTTGGTCTACTTGGTGGAGTTAAGTCCTTCACGGCCTGGGCCCTGCTTATCTGTGGGATCGCCTCACTCCCCACTCTCACTCCCCCTGAGATCATCCGTGGGGGCCTTTTTGGAGGTTCCCCGGGCGAGACGGGTGGCCACTAATGTGAAATCTTTTTCGGTGGCTGCCCTCGTGCTGTGGAACTCGCTCCCGGAGGAGGCTCGGTTGGCCCCCACCCTCCTGTCGTTTCGACATTTATGTAAGACCTGGCTGTTCCGCCAGGCTTTTGACGAGGGGGGTAGGGGGTGGGTGGGTGGGTGTGTTATGTATATGGGGTTTTTAATTGTGAATTGTTCTAATGTTTTGAGTTGTTGGTCGCCACCCTGAGCTGCCCTGTAGGCTGGAGGGGCGGGATATAAATCTTTTATAAATAAAAATAAATAAAATAAAATGCCATGTTAACCAAAATGTATGTCACGATGTACTTACACAACTAGGATATCAGATTCCAGACTTATGATTTTAAGGCTGCAATACAAGGATGGAAAAAGCAGATTGAGTATACAAATGATCTAGATGGCTGAAAAAGAGGTTTCCATTTTTGGGGAGGGACTGGTCAAATATACCAGTACTATGTGTAACGTCAGTCTAACTGCAATGGTGATGGGTCTGCTTTCCCATTTTCCCAGGGTAAAAGTTAAAAATTAAATTAAATTAAAAAAATCACACGTACTTAAATTTTTAAGATACTTGAATGAAAGTTGCATAATAGTCTTGTTTAGAATGTACCTTTTATGTCTTGTGCACTTTCAGGTTTTGCTTTTAAAGGATGGTTAGGTGAAAGACAAATTACCTAAGTTGTGTTGGTTTGCAGGTATTGCCTAGTGCCTACCGTCTTAAGAGACTGCCTAAAGAGGTGAAATGTGAGGTCACTGAGGGGAGAACAAATCTTACTGCAACAGTCTTGGTTTATTAGAAAGCTATAAGGATGGGATAGGGTGCTTTTACAGAACACTTACCCATGAGGGAATACTATGCAAATTCTGTGTCTGTCCTTGGGGAGGGGGTAATTTGTCCCCAGTTTCTCCATTAAGAAGGAAGGAGCAAGGAAGAAGCAGGCAGGCTGTAGAGTGGGCTTCTGACCCGGTGGGGGTTGCTAGGGAACTCAGCGCAGTGGCGCGAAAGGAAGCCCTGAGGAGTTTTAGGGCTTCTGTAGCACCATCTTATGTTGGCCGGCTTCCCTCTGCATTGTGTGGGAGCAAGGGGAGCCAGCAGGACACATCTTCTCCCACCCACCCACCCACCCGTTATGCACTGCTGTGTGAGAGCTCGTCAGCATTTTAGGTCAGGGAGGGAATTTTCTTGGGAGCTTCGATTGGACCTGAGTGACTGAGTTGTTTAGTTTGGTGGGGTTTTTTTGCGTTCCCTACAGAGTTTGCTTTAATTGGCTACTGAGGCTGGACACTTATGCCCAGGTGGACAACTGGTCTTTTTGTGGGGTCCAGGTGATAATTTCAGTTTTTTTGTGAGGAGGGGTTGAGAACAGAGCAGAAGCATCTCTTTCTGAGATGGGAGTAGGGCTAAGCACATGGGCAGGGGAAGACCCAGTGTTTCCGCCTTCCCGGGGTGGGGGAGCCTGAGGCGAGCAGCCAGTTCATCCGAGGACAAGCACTGTCTCATAGGGTTGTGGGTGACTCACCCCCTTTGTTTCTTAACCACCAAAAGGGATTTATGCACAAGCACCCCACTCAACCAGGGTGAACTCTGGAAAGGGGCATAGTGATGGCATAGCAGTCAGGAGGCAACTACCCTAGCAGCACCTTGGGAACTTTCTGTCAAGAGTTAAGTTGGCTAACCCAGATGATTTGAATCAGACCCCAGTTTATTGGGAGGGGGAGGCAGAGCAGATGGGCTCCCTCTCATGTCTCCCGTTAGAGTATGGCCTTTTGAACCCAAATCAAATTTTATTAATGGCATTGACCTTCGCCTTAGCCATTCCAAACAAAGCAAAACAGAACAATAATAATAGGACACAAATAAACAACCAAATAATACTCTAGAAAATCAATATCCAAAGTAATTATTTCCCTGCCCCAAAATTAAACAAAAAACTAAAACTTTATAGCCAAAATAAGATACGTAATTCGATATTACCTTGCTCTTTACAGAGCACATGTTGGTAGCACTTGACTCCTGAGGACCTCAATATCGCCTTGCTCTTTACAGAGCATGTGTTGGCTGCACTTGGCCCCTAGGATCTCAGTCTTATTCTTCACGGGGCTATCTCCAAAACGGGGTACATGACTCTGGTAAAAGCCACTCAAGCATCAACACATTTAATCCACATATTATCCCAGTTCTTACATTGACATACACAATTGCTTTATGGTGCCCACTTTGGGGCTTTGGATAAAATTGTAAATTTGGAGTGACTCCAGTCCGGCTTTGTAAGATCTCTCCTGTCAGCTCCGGCTGGAGCAAGCAGTAGAGCGCTGGGCTTGGAGTGTGGGTTGCTGCCGCTACAGGAAAAGGTATGGAAGGGTGCTATTGGGTATTGGTTACGCCTTCTTTTTAGTATGGCTGCTCCCCTCTCACAGTTGGTTCTCGAAGACAAAGTCCCCAATTCATGGATTACGAAGGTCTCAAACAAAGTGAACCATTTAGGGTTCTTGCCGGAGGCCCTACTTCCCTTGGGTTATATAGCGGCAAAAAAGTTATTCGGAAGACTCTTTTATATTACACGGCAGGAAACTCTTGCTTCTCTTCAGGATAACAGGACGTTAGGTGGATATCTTCTGATTTTGAATAAAACTCGTTTCCCTATGCCTTACCTTGCTAATAGTAAGGTACCAAAAAAGAGGAGGCTATTTACTTTAGCGAGACTAAATTTCTTTCCCTCAAATCTGGTGGAGGGACAATATAGAGGGGTTCCCTTGGCGGAACGCAAATGCTATTGCCGGCTTCATCAAATTGACACTATTAAGCATATTCTGTTATACTGCCCCTTCTTTAATGAGGCACGATGACCCCACTCCTCGTTTTGTGCCCAGGTAGGCAAGATGAGTTTTACGTGAGGTTTCTGCTGGATGATCACTCCAATATCATCATGTCAAAGGTGTTGGAATTTCTGTGGAGCGTATATGTCACAAAGCAGAAATGTAATTTTCCGGGCAAGGAAAATGAATAAATTTGGCGTAACATAAGGTTGGTATAATGCCAACGGTGAGGATTATTATCTTTGCTAATATAGTACCTTGTTTCTGTTTGTGTATGGGTCTAATTTTATATAATGTTTAAGTTTTTAAGTTTATACTGACTGTATTTTGTAAGTCTGATGGATTTTCTAACTTTGCATTGGCTAGTTGGCTATGCAACATGAATAAACAACATAATTCTATCCCCACTCTGTGTTTGGAGGGGTTGGGATAAGTTTGTGTCATAAAAGAAATGGACCGAATCGACTTATTCAGCGATCAAGTGTTTCCCGCACTCAAGCTCCGTGAAAGAGCTAGGGCCCACTTTGGAACAATACTTCTATCTGGGATAACTTTATTATGGCTATTACATACTAGCTCTTTAAGCACTCCTCCATATCCTTTTGGAGGAAAGGAGGATAGCCAGTTAGAAATATTATTAAACAGTCTGATTTGTTAAGTTTATTTTTACGGGGTGTATTCAATTTTAATTCCAATTATGTGTGTTAGATTTATTAGCTAAAAGGGGAATTAATTGGATTTACCCGAAAGTATGCTATGTTTAAATTATATTTAAACATACCTCTACCTCTCTGCACTTATCGCCCTCCATACTCCAGCCCGTGCACGTCGCTCCTCCTCTGCCCCTTCTCTCACCCTTCCACGCCTTCCCTGCTCCCCTAAGCGCCTTCGTCCCTTCTCACTTGCTGCCCCCCATGCCTGGAACTCCCTCCCTGTCCACATCCGCCTTGCCCCCTCCCTTCATACCTTCAAATCTCTCCTTAAA
>QEPC01008745.1:3751696-3763550 GCA_003113815.1 Sphenodon punctatus
GAAGGTCTACATTGACAAAAAGGTGACAGGTGATTCAAGCTTTTTGCGTATTGTACTTTTGCTGTTTAGTTTGGTCCAGGTAGGCAAGACATGGATGCAGTCTTTACTTGGAAGAGTTGCTATTGTAAATGATACCTTGGCACTCAATGAAGGGAAGCAAAATATGATCTTTTAAGGGCAAGGTTGGAGTTTCCTTCTGCGTAATTATTTCATGACGTACATTGACAAGCAAACCAAAAATATTAGGGAGTTTTCTGAGTGACAAACAGTGGACGATGGGTTGTGATCCAGTTCCTGATTTAGCTGTAGATTTCCTTTCTCATCCTAGTAAAGTCCTGTTAACTTTTAGCCAAGGTGTCCCCTTCTTGTTGGGGACCTATGTTCACTGCATTGTTCCCCATTGGTGGCTTCAGGGCCATCGGGGATACCGTGGGGGGTCCCTAACCATGCCTGACCTGCATTGAAGACTGCACCTCAGCCACACACGGGAGCTGCCGCTAGGCTCGGGGGAGGCTGCCAGGCTCCTGTCACCCCAGAGGGACAACATCCCCAATCCCAGGTGAGTGGGTCACCATGCAGCTTGCTGCCCAAAGAGCCCCCTGGCCACCCCCAGGCCCCATTGCACGCTGCATTAAAGGGAGGTACAGGTCCTTGCCCTTCCTCCTGCCCTAGCAAGGTCTTCCTCATGGGTGCTCTCCACAGCACCCTGTCAATTTCCTTTCTCTGCCTGGGCAGCCGATAGATCAAAGATCTGCCCAGGTGGCAAGGGACTATCTTTAAGCCCCTTGCCCCTCCCCCTCCCCCCAGGTGTCTCCCACAGCCCAGTTGGCTGCGTGGCAGTTAAACCATCGGGTGCTCACCTACCTGCGACAGTTGAGGCGATGGAGGGGCAGCTCAGGTCCTGGTCGAGCCCCCGTAAATCATGCTCCCCTCATGCTCAGTCCTTTTGCTCAGACTGTACATTCGTTTTACAATACAGTATGAACTTGGACTAGATTAGTTTCCTATATTAAAAGATTGACAAGAAGTTTCTTGTATTCATGTTTATGTTCAATTTAGTCCTGGGGAAGCTGGAATACTTGTTGAAGACTGTGTTTATCATTTTTAGGGCTGTACCCAAGAGGTGTACTGAATATACATCAAGTATTTCCGAGGTCCGAGGAGCAGTCCTGAGTTTTTGGGCTACCCCTCCGACCCGCAGACCATACGCGGCAAATTTCTGAGTGACTCGGGGAGTTGGGGTGGGGAGCTTAGAGGGCTCCGCCCTAAGCACCCCCCTCCCTAGCCAGGTGTGGGCCCTAGTGGGGGGGGGCAGGGCTGGGTAACTTACCTTCTGGACGGGTCCCACACTGATGCATGTGCTCTTCCTGAGTTGTAAGTTTGAAGGGGGGGAAAAAAACAAAAATTGAGCATGCTCAGTTTATATTTCTTTAAACGTGCAACCTGGGAAGAAGGCCGCGCATTGGAGTGGGACCTCTCCGGAAGCCAAGTAAACAGCCCTGTGCCCCTGCTAGCCCTCCTGGACACCCTAAGCACTCTGTCCCCCTTAGTCTGTGCTAGGGCCCCTTACCTGTCCTCTGGCCCTCTTCCCTACACTTGGATGCACTTGGCTGACTTCTTCCGAGTCCTTATTTTTTGGGAGCCCTTCTTGGAAATTTGGAATTTGCAAAAATTGAGTTGAGTGCGTCGGTCCTTCGGTGTTTCCCAAGGAAAACAGGTGTCTGAGTTTCAGCACTAATAATTTGTGCAGCCTTGACATGCTAGTGGGATTCATTCTCACGAAACAATTGAATTGAGTGGGTAGTGGTACAAATCACATTGAAAGACTTCTGTGAAACCCTTGTCACCTGGGCAGCTCATGATGATGATGATGAATGATCTTTTCTTCTCCATTATCATTTCTTTAGTCAATACTTCTGAGTTGCCATAGAGCTGTAGGCAGAGTCATGGAGCAGCACCCTCAGAGTTATATTACGTTGAATGCTTTTGTTGTTTGTTTTTGCTGCAATTGTAATTATGACTGGTGTGGATTGAGTTGCTAGATGATAAAGCCCATGTTTCCCATAACTGAAGGTTCATTTCCAAACCAGTTTAAGAATGCACAATACAGCCCATGAACATGAACATGATACTGCATTGTGTGTTACATTACTTGTCGGGAGAAGATTCTGTGAATACCTCACAGAGCTGTTCCTTCTAAATGCAAATTACTATTGTTCTAGCTGAACTGATGTGGAGAAGCTGATATCAAAGTACTTTGACAGACACTGGTTGCCAGCTTCAAAACTATTTATTCTCAAAAGTACTTAAATAAAATAGCATTGAAGTACACAACACTAAGTGATTAAAAAAACAAACACACACACACACACAAGGTAAAGTGAAATGAGCCATCCCTTAGGACTGATAGATTAAATAAATAATTACACACACATTACTATTTCTGCAAGTAATGGAAAAGTAACAGAGCTATGTTCAGGATTTCAGAAACGGGTTCCTGGCTTAAATTCTCAACTTGATAGATAGGTATGAGAAGAATGCACTTGCTAAAAATTCCTTGGGCTGGAAACACTATGGATGTTGTGTTTGGAGTTGCTTTGGTTTGAGGGTGGGGAGGGGAAGTAAATGGGCATAAATAATTTCACTTGAATGTCTACTACATTGCCTCACAATAGTTAATAAAATAGAAGCATTAAGAGGAAATGCTAGTAAGATGAGGTTGCTGCAATTAGTTTCTAGGCAATACTCATTTGTTAGGATTATTCATTGACTGTATAGGTTTGAAATCTCACATGATGGATTTGCAGAGTTGAAGTTCTTACTGTTGTAATAGGTACTAAGGCTTCACATGGTTTATAAGTAGTGTGGCAATACCTCCCCTTTAAAAGAGGATGGTTATGAAAAATACACTACCGGGTTCATACTGATGTTGCCTTGTTTTAACTCCACTGGTTGAAATAATGACAGTTAAAAAAGCAGCAAAATAGGCAGCCCGACTTCTTGATGTAACGTTGTGGTTTCAGCCTCTGTTTTTCTTAGCTTAAACATGTAATAGAAACTGGGTGCATAATTACACTACTGATGGCTTCCATTGTACATTATACTTAGAAGAATCTGTATCTGCAAATATGTAACATGATGACAATTTTTAAAAAAACAAAACACCATAGGTAAGCTTAAGAGGCAATATTTTACTGAGTGCCTTGGACAGAAAGGAACACGTGAAACATGAGCTGTTGCATAATTTTGTGGCAAACCTTTATGCAGGGACAGAGAGGAGATTGCATTTTTGTTTACTGGTATTTGTAACCAGGTCCTGAGTCCTGCATTTGGATGTTTGATTTCTTAATTTCCTAGTCCTAAGGACAGGTTAGACGGTAGTCGCATGCCCTAAAGGAGATACTGAGGATGGAATGAATCGAAGTACAACCACGCTTGGAACTCAAAGGAGCACAAGTTGAAAGCTTAAGATGACGTATTATGGTTTTTCTGGTACACCATCCCTAGGTACAAGGTTCCTCCCAAGAGACTCTTGAGGAAATTAGTAACGGGATAGGAGGCAGTGGCCTGTCGTGGATTGGTAACTGTTTAAAGGATAGGAAGCAAAGAGTAGAACTAAATGGCCAGTTTTTGCAATGGAGACCAATAGTGCACTCCTGCAGGAGAACCATGTCTTCCCAGAACCAGCTAACTGCCCTCACTATGTACCACTTTCAGCCACCTCTCCACCCCATGGCTACGTATGTGATCAAAAGTTGTGGGGCTGAGCTGTACATACCCTTAGCTTCTCACAATCAACAATTGTGGTATCGGGAGTGGTAATGAAGCTACGCAGGGGATAGTGATAAAATGTTTGTGAGCCTCTTAAGTTCTACAGCCATGAATGTGCTGGTGTATTATCCGTTACTGCACTTTCAGACTGTTATGGGCTGCTTAAGAATAGATCTGCTGTCAATCTGGTTAATTGCCCCTTTGCGGCCGGCCCCCGGCCCCAAAGACTAATTTGTCGCACCCCTCCCCAAGTAAAAGGAAAAGGGGGCACGACAGTATGGGGGAGTCGGTGCACCTGGATTGCACCACCTCCCTTCCTCCCAATTCCTCCAGCGTCATTGGCCCTTCCCTTCCCTGTGTGTGTCAGGCGCTTGAGCGGGGGAGTGGAAGGGTGAAGAGAAGAAGAGCAGTGAAGCCCGCATGGTGGGGAAAGTCTTCGGACCTGGCTGGGGTTGCCAGGCAACCCTGGCTGGAGAAGCGCGAAGAACGCGCTACTGATTGGTGCACCGCCTCGAAAGGGGTGGTGCGGTGAGTGAATCTGCCACTCGTCTCCGCAGTCGGAAGGCGGCGGCATTCAAGACAGCACCCTCCCACCCACCCACTGAATACTATGGCTATGCGGTCGCTTAGCAGGGCCAGGAAGGAATTTTTGGCGGAGAACTTTATTGATCCTTGTTCTTCGTTTTTTCGCCTTCCTCATAGTGTTGAAAGTAATTTGGCTAATTGAAGTTAACCCTGTTGAATGTTTAGTATTGGGTGTTCCACTTTTTGTCGCACTCTGCAGGGGTCCAGCACCTGAGTTAGGTATGTTACAATTATTGATTGGGGCATCTCCATAAGAGATGAGGGGGGATCCCAGCCGCAATGGCAGGGTATAGCAAGCGGCGGAGTCAACCCCTTGGGAGAAGTGACCGCGAGGGCTGTAGGGACATGTGCTGTCCCCGACTTGAGGGCACGCCCCTCCTTTCTCCGGCCCACATGGGCCCTGGCCCCCCTCCCATTACCTCAGGAGCGGGAGGGGGAGACATTTGGAAGTTAAGAGGGATTGGGACCTAATGGTATATTGGGCCAATCCCGGAGTTACAGTTCTATGTTGAGTTATGGGTGCTGGACCCAGTTCACCTGAGCGAATTGCCCCACCATCACAATTCGGCCATAAGATCTGATCATCGTAAAGAGTGCGGCCATTTTAAATCCAACTTTCTGGTGTTGTGCCTCATTTTGGGGGGGTGCCGACAATGGGAGGGAGCTTCTTAAACTGTCGGTGAGGACTTCCAAGCGGGATTGCACCATCCGTTGATCTCAAATGATGATTGATATACTTGTATGTCTTGGTTGCTTTTGAGTCGTATAAGACTTTGAGTCTATATATGGGGTCACAAAGCAAAAGGCTAAGCAACAGCTAAACTAAACCCTTGAAATGCTGGTTTCTTAGCAATTCAGTCTTTCCAACTTGGTTAAATGGGTGTTTAAGTTGTGGCAACTGAACCGATGGCTCTGTCTGAACCTGCTGCTTGTTTGCTTGCTTGCTTATTGGGACACTGCAGAAAATAAATGACACTTCACAGTGTCTCATTTTTCCCCCTCACATTTTTAAAAAAAACAAACTTTCAACTATGTAAGTATTTTGACACATGGGCTCTAAGGGGATTTTATGGGAGAGAAGGACAGATGTTTCTTATGCAGGGCTCAGAAAAGACCTTAAAACATAAGGAGGGTGTTATTTGCTATTGTAATCTCTGAAATGTCTCTCTGCTTATAAGATCATAAGCTTTGATTGCTTAGCCAGTTCCTTGAACACTTCTCTAAGAAAATAGAAAATAAAGAACACAGTTTTAAGTGAGTGGTAGTGCTGGAGTCAGTGTAGTTATGAAACACTTGCAGTGAGTTCTGGAGAAGATCTTGAAAGTGCTTGTATTGCTATCATGGCTGCATTGTCAGATGGAATCACATTATTAATTTCAGCTGTACCAATCTGGGATAAAATAACGTTAATTGGTCTTGAGGAGTTAAACTTAACTTTGAGAAATATAGTGGGCCACAAAGCATAGAGCATCTTGTCTGTTGCTTGATTTAAACACAGATAAAAATTATCTCCGTTGCCGCCAAAATGTGTTAAATGTGGCAAGTTAGAGAACTTTTCACCCTTCTGTGGCAGAAGCCTCTGAATCCTGTGGCGGCTAGTAGTGTAACGTGCGCAGCCAGCAGAAAGTAGGCAACGTCACCAAACCTACAGCAACTCAGTGCTGCAAAAGCCAAAGCAGATAGCATTAGACTCCTAGCGTAGTGAAATAACCCATCTACTCATTTCATCAACAGCATCTTGCAATGATGCTGTTTCAGTAACGATTTAATTGAGAGAAACTGCTTGGGAAACTGCCATTTTGTTTTCCTTTTAAAGAGTGCCAGGAGCAAGGGGTTGCCAGTTGCCATGTCATGCTGCTTAATCAGGGCTTCGCCTGCCTGTCTTTGCAACCAGGAGACATTCATGTGTGTTAAATCTCCTCCCCAGGTGGTTAAGCAGGTTCTCATGTTAAGAAACCACACGCGCACATAAACAAGAATGTTGTAAACACTGATAGGCTTTTTCTTTCTTCTTGGTGGTTCAGGCACCATATTTAGGAAGTCAAAGCCAGGAGATTATTTCTGGAATGTGGAAGCTATAATTTGAAAGGTTGAACTACTGCTTTATGTTCTGGCCATCCTTAAAACATAACTGACATTTCCCTAAAATATACTGTGAGGCTTTCAGCTCTGGCACGTAGCGAGTCCTGTACTTGTGCTTCAGTACAGATAAATATGTACCCCTTTGTGTTGGACTGCACGGCTTCAAGACTACCATAAGTCTTCAGCAAATGAACTTTACTAATAGAAAACACAGTAACACTGGAAGATAGTCAGGTACTTCTTAAAGGATACTACATGTAGAAAAATATTATCTATTTACATGTACAGAAATGTTGACATGATCTTGTACGTTGCAAGATCATGTCCGGGATCGTGAGAGCCAGATGGGAGAAGCTGTTTTTTTTCACTTTCACTCACTTTGTGCAGTCACTGATGCAATCTCACACTCAAACTTTAAAATTACAACTCCAGTTTAAAAAAAACAATTCACAGGAAACGAGAATAAGGTCCAAATTCTGGTTTTGGATGATCTCTAAAACATGTGCAACGTAGTTAATATTGCTGCTTAGGCTACACGTTTGCAAGCAAGTTAGTACTCGATTTCTGCCTTTGCCACCAAAATTCAAACTGCCATAAGTCAGTCATTTTTAATGGATTTCTACACATCACCCAGGTGACCTCTCAGGCCATGTTTCACACGGTTAAGCCATATCCTTTCAATTTTATAATGATTAAAATGTTTTACGTGCTTTGCAGATACCTTAACGTATAAAGCTGTGATAATATTGTACCTTGAGACATTTCTAGATGAAAAAAATCCTTTAATTGGACTTAGCTGCCAAGCTTGATTGCTAGCTTTACAATTCAAGTTAAAATCGTATAAATAAAGTATGTTCTCAAATGCAAACAAAATATGTATGAATTGAAGATGACTGCTGTAAAGCATATTAAAACTGTTATACATAGCAGTGCTGTAGTTAGGAGGGGTGTGGAGAAGTTCTTCAAGTGGCTCCGTGATTCTCGCTCATGGGATCACATCATAGCCCTCAGGGGATTCAGATGAGCTTGTCTCTTTAAATCAGTTCAGATTGACTTCCAAGGATTTTTCTGGAAGCTGAAGCTTTTCCTCCTCATTCTCTACCGCCAGTGGAACACTCTGACGTGTGGGTATAAGAGGGAGGCACGGAACCATACCCCCCTCCCCCAACAAGCTGTTTCCAACCACTGCTGTCCATCATAAGGAATGACTTGCTCTCCGTTTTTGTACAGCACTTTCTTAGTTACGTTACATTTACCAGTGTTTCTAGTTAGATGTGTAGTTAGTCAGGTTTTATAGTTTAATGCATAGTTAGTTCAGTTGATAGGTTAGTCTACTTAGCAGTTACCTGTTGGAATAGTGGTTGAGGGCTGTATGGTGGCTCCTCCTGCAAAAAGATTGGCCATCAAGCAGTGCTTCAAATGCTCATCAATCATTCTCCTCTGATTTCACGACTTGTGCCTGTTTCACATGGGGGAAGACTATGTCTAGAAAGGCTGTCAAGCTTGCGAGAGCCTTACCTCCAGAGCTATCGAAGAGAGGCAGAGAAGACTGCAAGAGCTCCTATTGTAGCACATGCTCCCTCCAGGGTGGCGATGAGGACTTGCTCTGGCCACACGAACAACTGAGAGAGAAAGCTAAAGATAATAAAACTGGACAGTCTGTGCCTGTTCAGGGTACAGCCGCGTTCCTTATCTCAGGGGATGAATTGGTATCAAGTCAGCCCTCGGCTGCTTCTGACCGAACATGTCAACAGAGCTTGCCAATTTTATTTAATTTATTTATTTCAAATATTTAATATCCCGCACGCAGCTTGCCTCTGGCAGCTCAGGGCAGCTAACAGAATAACTTAATAAAAACAGCATAAACCACAAGCAGCATAAATACAACCACTGGAGTTAAAGCACCACCACCACCCCACTACCCATCTCCCCCACCAAAAGCCCGGCAGAACAGCCAGGTCTTACACTGTTGGCGGAAGGAGGAAAGGTCTGGAGACATATGGACCTCCACCAGGATTCAGGTTGATGATATGGTGAAGGAAATCTCCAATTCAGTCTGATAATGCAGTGGAGAGCTTTGAGCTTACCAAACTGACAAGCGAACTCCCGGAAGGCATTTTGGACTCACAGCTGTGCAAGACTAAGGGTCAAAGACCCTCCCCCTCCATATCTTCGGAAGAGGAAAACCCCCAGGAGATGCGATCTAAGCTTGGCAATACAAGCGGAACTGCTTCCTGATGCTCTGTGTCAAGATGAAGCCTGGTTCAGGACTTGGTGATAGAGCTAGCTAGTAATGACCAACCCTAGTTCCACTCCCCAAACTGAGATTATACCTCACCATGATGGCGGGATCCCTCACACGAGCAGAGCTGTAACTTAACCCGCAAAAGGAACCTAACCTGGCACCAGTAGAATCCGCAGAGAGATTCAGAGAGCCCGTACCACCGTGCTCTTCCAATATGACAACAGAGTTCTCCTGACATGCGGGGCCACAGCCCTATTCAGCTCTGATACAGCCTTTTTAGGGAAGGTTATTGAATGGGAAGTGGCCCTGCAGTTCCAGGCTCACCTGGACAGCATCGGTTTTCTCAACCCCTTTCAATCAAAGGATTTTGGCCTGGCCATGGTACGGAGACGGCTTTGGTAGATGATCTCCGCCGGGAGATGGATGCAGGACGTTTGACATTACTGGTCCTGTTAGATCTTTTGGCCGCGTTTGATACAGTGGACCATGGGCTGCTGTTGAGACGGTTGTGTGACCTGGGGGATCTGGATGGGACCACCCTTGGTTGGTTCCAGTCATTCCTCTCGCGGAGGACCTAGCGGGTTGTCTTGGGAGCAGAAACATCTAGCCCCCGGGCCCTGGACTGTGGTGTTGCGCAAGGTTCAATCTTGTCTCCTTTATTTTTTAATGTATATATGCAGCCCTTGGGGGAGATCATGAGAGGGTTTGGTGTGCGTTGCCACCAATATGCTGATGATAGCCAGCTTTACCTCTCTGTTTCAGCTGACCCAGGCCCTGTCGTCTCCGTGCTGTCTCAGTGTTTGGAGGCCATGGCAAGTTGGCTGTGGCAGAGCAGACTGAAGCTCAATCCCGATAAGACGGAGGTGATGTTGGTGGGCCGGGCGGGGAAGTGGTGCCCCCTCTTGTGGAGGGGGTGAGGAGCATAGATGGCACCGCAGCTCCACGGTCTGGTACTGGGACTACTCACCTCGGTTCTGAAATTCCAGGCACTGGGAGATCTGTGAAAGCGTGTGTTATGGGGACTGAGAGAGAGACTATATATATATACATAGTCTCTCTCTCAGTCCCCATAACACACGCTTTCACAGATCTCCCAGTGAGAGGGATCCTGTTAGCACGATCCGTGTGGGAGCTGGTGATATGAACCCTGGTGCTGGTGTCAGCTACACATTCAGGTCAGATGGCCTCCGTTTGGGTCTCCTTACTCCAGAGTGGTCACTGGAGTCTCAGAGTTGTGCAACTTGGTGCTGCCTGTGTCTGCTAGAATAAGAGCTACAGGGGAAGAAAGAGCATCTGAGCTCTGGGTAATCATAAAACTCTGCAAACTAGCGGTCCCACCTTTGAGCTGATTCACAGACTGATTGATATATATATATATATCAGTCTGTGAATCAGCTCAAAGGTGGGACCGCTAGTTTGCAGAGTTTTATGATTACCCAGAGCTCAGATGCTCTTTCTTCCCCTGTAGCTCTTATTCTAGCAGACACAGGCAGCACCAAGTTGCACAACTCTGAGACTCCAGTGACCACTCTGGAGTAAGGAGACCCAAACGGAGGCCATCTGACTTGAATGTGTAGCTGACACCAGCACCAGGGTTCATATCACCAGCTCCCACACGGATCGTGCTAACAGGATCCCTCTCACCCTGTCCGATCCAACAGCACCAGAACCCAAATCAGGTCACTGAAAATCTCCACAAGGCCAGACAGACCTTAAAGGGGCAATCACAATAACATCAGCACCTTGAACAGCCGCAGCATACTTCCTTACCGCAGATAAAGGACAACAACACAGACTCTAGTTCTCCATTATCGGATGAGACAATTGGTCCGCCACCAAGTGACCTGATGACGGACCCGCCATCTAAGCTGCTAACCGAGGATGTGAAGAACTTCCAGGCAATGCTTAGATGCCTGACAGCAGCAATGCCTAAAATGCCAATCAAGGTTGTGAAGAAGACTCCCACAGGACTGGTGTTGAGGATCCTGGCAAGCGGAGACTTGGGGCATAAAATGCTACCAATATTTGATGTGCTCGTAGAACCATCCAAGATGGTATGGAGTGCCTCTTTTGCTTCTGACCTGACTAATACATTTGCAGATTCGTTATACCCAGTGCCAAACAAGGTACCCTCGATGTTCTTCCATCCCCCACCCCCACTTTCCTTTCCCAGTTACTCTTTAGGGACATGTCTCACAAGACACTGCTCCTCCAAGAGGTAGAATCTCTCATACAGAAAGGAGTGATTGAGGAGGTAACGAATAAAGGGTTCTGGAGAGGTTTCTACTCTAGATACTTCATCAGCAAGAAGGATGGAGGGTTCCGCCCAATCCATGACCTCCGTCAACTTAAAAACCATCAGGAGGTTTAAATTTTGTATGGCCACTTTTTCCACAATCCTTCCCCACGTTTGCAAAGAATGCTTGGCTCATTGCGCTTGACCTCAGTGACGCTTACTTCCATATAAGTATCCAAAAGTCTCAAAGAAAATGTCTTTGATTTCCATTAGATGGCCGCTGTTTCCAGTACAGCGTGTTCCCGTTCAGACTATATTTATTTATTTTCAAAATTTGAAAACTATCCTCCACGCCAAAGGTCTTCACAAAATGAATGAGTGCATGCATGCAAAATATCTGGCAAGAAATATTACTTGGTCCCCCAAAATCATACCTCTAGGGGAAGAGGACTATAAAATTCCATTATGCTTGCATTTGTGTAGGACGTAAGTGCTTAAGACGAAATCTTGATATTTATAGAGGAGTGAAAGTTAACAGCATTGAACAGGTACTACTTGTTAAAAAATCTGCTAGCTTTTGAAATAAACCCTGCAAAGCTTATAACTATTGTACAAGTGTTTGTACAAAGACACAACAGCTCTGTCAGCAGGTGAGCCGCCGTTACCGCTGCAGTGGTCCACGGCACCACAACGGTGGGTGGGTGCCCCCAAGAAGGCTGGCACGGGGGGCGAAGGCAAGCTCGAGGGAATGGGCCCGGCACGCCGGGGCCCCGACCTGGTGACCCGTCGTCCACATGTACCGCAACAGGAGCCGGAAGCCATCCCGCGCCGACTGGGGGTCGCCCAACAACAGCTGCACGTTGGGGCTCAGCTAGAGGGCCCCCAACAGCATGTCCACACAGGGAGACCACCCCTCTCCGACATCCCCAGCTGAG
>QEPC01008745.1:3766148-3793763 GCA_003113815.1 Sphenodon punctatus
CTGCTGGCGGTCCATTACCCCTCCTTGTGCCTTCTGCCTGGGGCTTCTTCCCCCCCCCGCACCGCCTTGCCAGGGCTTCTCCCCTCCCCCCTGGGTGCCCCCGAGTCCCCATGCTCACCCAGCCCCTTCCCCCACGTGGGGTGGCATTGGCTCCTGTTGCCTTCTTGTGGGCCTTCCTGTTCGCCATGGTTCCTTCCTCCTTTACGGACTCTCGGGCCAGATGTCCGGTGTACCCCCACCCTGTTTCTGTGTCTGCGTGGTGGCGCATGCGTACCCATGGCGTTGGCACGGTGGGGCTCCGCCAGTCTGTTCCACGTGGGTGTGGGTGTTTTGGCTTTTACATGGATGCCAAAACACGGGCAGGCCCCTTTGGACATGCCCCTTTGGCACGGGCCCCTGAGGATGGACAATGCTGGGGGGCGACCATGGAGAGGGTGTTCTTGGTGGCTGCACCAAGGCGCTGGAACTCCCTTCCAGCAGAAGCCTGAATGGCCCCAGACCTCTTCTCCTTCCAGTGTCAATGTAAGACCTGGCTGTTCTGCCTGGCTTTTGGTGAGGGAGATGGGTGGGGGCTGGAGGGTTAGGGAGGGGATTTTGTTTTATTATGTTTGTATACTACACCATTAGTTTAATATTTTTATATATATTACTATTTTGTTGTATTTTATATATTATGATATTTGTTAGCTGCCCCAAGCTATTTTTGGCAGGAGGGGGTGGGATATAAATAATTGAAATATATACATAAATTAAATAAAATGCGGGTTTGTGGGGCACACTGATAGGGACAATAGTATGGACCAGACGGTCCAAACCTCGACCATGGGAAGGAGGGCCATAGCGGCACATGTAGCCTGGCCAGAAATGCTAGAGGGACATATATCCACAAATGCAGGGTAGGAAATGGCCTAACAATGACCCAAGATGGGGGAACACAAAACGTAAAAACAGGGTCGGGAACCCTGATACATACAGTAACCGCCATCGTCCACCGCTGGGACCCTCGATCTCTAAGCTGTCAAGAACACACATCAAAGCAGGTTCCTCTACGGCACGACATGTGCATCCCCATGTCAGGTGAGTGATACAGGTCAGCTGTCCACCCGTCACCACAGTTGTCCCACCACACAAGGCATGTGTTCTGTATCTGTGGCGTATGTGCAAACCAATGGCACTTTCCTGTGTCGTGCCATAGGTGTTTCACTGGAACTGCCACAGCCCCAGCCAGCCACATTTCCCACAGCCACCACGCAGCCTGGACCTCAGGGTGTGGAGTTGGCAGCACAGGGAGGACAGGCCAAGGGAGCTGATGGTGGGAAACTATGTGCGGGGTGGAGGTCATCTGGGATGTCATCCTCTAGGGGGTGGCACGGAAGCAGGTGAAGGCCCAGTGGTGGAATGAGGCTGAGTGTAGGGCTCTCACTGCCCAAGCCTACCAGGAGCAGTTGTGAAAGCAAAGGGACTCGTCCTGCCAGCATTGGGAGCAACAGCACTCCTACAATATGATGGAGAGGGTGGGCAACCCATATGATCCACTTTATGAAGATATATGTTGAGATCCAGTGCTCCCTTCTCCATCATGTTGCAGTAACGAGCACTTCTGTTGTGACTCAGGGCTGAACACAGTATGCTGGCCCCCCTCCCACAGCTGCTGCTGGTGTCCCCCTGGTTCTCCCCCACCAGCCATGGTTTCCCCATCAGCCACCCCTTCCAGCCCAAGACCACCTGTGTTACTTCCCTCCTATGCTGCACAAACCAATGGCCCAAGAATGGGGGCCATATCCTCACCGCAGCCAGGCCACACCCCACTGACTGTGGTACAGCAGCCGCGTGGACATCATCTGCCAGTGCAGTGCCACCAGTGCAGTGCCACCACAGCAAGCCCCGTGGCAGCCATAGGAAGAGGGAGAAGATCATTCAGTTAGAGTTCCTACACCCCAAAAGGCATGGGAGGTTGCCATGGTGGAAGCCACTTCCAGTGATGTCACCTCAGAACGTGGCTTTAATGTTACAAAAAAAAAAGTATACATCTCCATCACATATTCCCTGTCTCCATGATTATCTTGGGGTGGTGGTTGTTGCAGAGTAATAACTGATTTGCAATCAGTAAGGACAAATGCAGCTGAAGGTTTAAAAACACAGAACTTTACTTAAGATTTTCTCAGGCACAGATCCTTAGTTGCATCTAACTAGTAAGAAGACAAAATGGAGACTGAGACAAAGAGAGAGAAGGGACTGGTTACACAAAGGAATTCAACTGCAAAACCCCATCTCCCTTCCATGTACACATAAACTTAGCAGCGCCATCTGGTGGCTCTGTAGTCAACTACTGTTCTTAATACAGCAGGCATTAACTTATGGATGTTGCATATACCAACACCCCTTCTCAACAGACAGAAGTTAACCTACTATGCCCATTTTACTTAGTAGCTTTCGGTGGCGCTCTCCTGCTAAAGGTTTTGTCAGGGCATCTGCTACCATGTCTTCTGTAGCTGCCTTTGTCCATTTGTTGTGTTCCCCTTCTGACGTTTGTAAGACGTCTTCCCATGTTGATGGCTCAGACAGTCTGTCGGTACTTGCTTTGTAGGACAGGCGGGTGGGTGGTTTGCCTTTATTTTCCCTGGTAGATCTTCTGATTTCAACATCTGCAGGTGATTGGGTTTGTTCCTGCATCTCAGTTGAGCTTGTGCTGATTTCAACTGTTTGTTCAGGACGCTCTTCTCCTCCTGATTCAGGACATGCTTCTTCTCCTGATTCTTGTAAGGACATTACACTGTTGCTTGGGTTTTCTTCGAAAGTCACGCTGTTGCTGATAGTTACTTTGTCTGTGTGTGGGTTGAGGATTCTGTATCCTTTGGAGTGTTCGCTGTATCCAACAAGAATCCCTTCCACAGCTCGGTTTTGTAGTTTGGTGCGTTTCTCTTCCGGAATGTACACGTATGCCTTGCATCCAAACACTTTGATGTGTCCCACACTAGGCTTCTCTCCATACCAGAGTTCATATGGAGTTTTACTTGCTGTTCTTGAGTAGAGTCGGTTCTGTAGATATGTCGCCGTAACTACTGCCTCGCCCCAATATTTTTCTGGCAGTCCAGAGTCCGTCAACATGCACCTGATCATTTCTGTTAAGGTTCTGTTCTTTCTTTCAGCTACCCCATTTTGCTCGGGCGTGTATGGTACCGTCTTCTGGTGCTCTATCCCGTGGGCTCTCAGGAAGTCTTCAACTCTCTTTCCTGTGTATTCGCCTCCGTTGTCGGTTCGGAGTACGAGCGGCTTGCGTTGGAATCTGTTGCTTGTCATGGTTATGTAGTCCTTTAATTTTTCCAGTACTTCATCCTTATGCTTCATGAGATATGTGACTGTGTATCTTGAGTAGTCGTCTATGAATGTCATTATGTATCTGTTCCCTCCAGGTGTGGGTACTTTCATGGGGCCGCACACATCGCTGTGTATGAGGTCAAGTGGCTTGGAGGTTCTTGTCTGGCTTGCCTTGGGGAGCGTTGCTCTGGTGGCTTTAGCTTTGATACAGCATTCACATCTCATGGTCAAGGGACATGCTGTTACTATCAGGTCTTTTGTCAGCTGCTGTCTTTGCAGTTCCTTTATACTTTCCGGGTGCCTGTGACCCAGGCGTCAATGCCACAGATTAATGCAGACCTTGTGTTGCTCATGTGCAGTGAGTTTTGCTTGTTCCTTGGTTGCACTCAAGCGATACAGGTGCTCATCTGCATAGGCTGTGACTAGATCCTCGTCCCCTTCTGGACTGTGCATTCATTACCCCGGAACTTGATGGTGAGCCCCTTCTCTATTATGCGTTTAACGGATAGGAGTCCTCCCTCTAAGCCAGGTACATACAGCACATCCTTTCCCGGTATTGCTAGTGTGCCTCGGTGTGGCTTGTTGCAACTTAGAATTCCTTCGCCAATACCTTCTGCAGTGATGCTGCTTCCATCAGTGAGGTAGATCTTTTCTTTGTTGCTTGGGTCCAGTACCGTGAAAAAGCTCTTGTCGCTGGTCATGTGACTTGTGGCTCCAGTGTCAATACACCAGTCTTGCGATGAGTTGGCCTTTGTTTCTCTAAAACATCCTCTCCACTGTTCTGTGGTTGTGTCACTGGTTGTGTCCTTGGCCTTTTGCGTAGGCATTTGTGGAGATCACTTTCGTTGTTCTGACTTCCATATGGAGCAGTCTTTTTTTAGGTGTCCTTTCTTGCACCGAAAACATGCCCTTGTTTCCTTCTTGTGCAATCTGTTATCTGCAGTTCTCAGGGCAGTTTCCTTATCCTGTCCCTGATTGTTACGCATGATTTCTTTCCTGCGCTGGAATTCATCCATGAGTCTCCCTTTTACAAATTCCAGTGTTAGATCTGCTTCTGGCCTTGTCTCTGAGAGCATGTATGATGTGGGCTGACCAAAGTTTCATTTAAAACTTACAGTACGTCACATTCAGCTCCTTATTTTCAGTCCTGAAGGGCAAGTGGTTGCAGGGAGGAGGGGTAGTAAATACAACAGATTTCAGCTGAAACCAAGCATCTGGTCACGCAGTGCTATGTACAGGAGTATTCAGGAGAGTCTCCTGGTTGTGGGTATGTCACTTGGGGAGACCCGAAGCTTTGTTTTTGATTCAGAGTGTGTCAACTGTCATTCCTTACTCTGGGTGTTTTTACATACACATTTCTCCTGCATGTTTGCTGTTACATCCTGAACTTTCTGTGTGTCTAAATCACTCGCACAGATCTTAAACATCCGGATCTTTGAACTTCTGCATAGAACTTCTCCCACAACTTTTGTGTGTAAAAAGTTCTCCTGGTAAACTGCTTTGCTCCAGGCAGCTGTGATCTCTTGGTTTCCATGGCAGCCCCTCACGTCTATAGCTGCGGCTATTTCAGGCTTTCTCAGGGGAGTGTTTGTGTGAAGAATGCATCCAGGAACTGTCTCAGGGCAGTGCGTGTGTGAAAAATGCATCGGGAACCTACTTGTTGACTTGTAAACCCAGAAGATTGAAAAATCCAGAACTTTAATGTGTGTGTAAAAATGCCCTCTGTCATTAAACATAATGGAAAAGTGGCTGCGGATGGATGGTGTAGACAACAGATTTGTGCTGAACCCAGGGATAGCTGGGCAGCACTATGTACTGGAGTGTTGAGGAGGGTCTTCCAGTTGTGGGCATGTATGAGTTGGGGTGACCTGACACTTGTTTTTCCATTTTATAGTAATTCAAATGCAGCTTCTTATTATCATTCCTGCACTTAAGGGAAAAGAGGGTCTGGTCTGTATCATAGATTTGTGCTGAAACAAGTGTGGGGTCGGGCAGTGCTATGTTTGGGATTGTTCAGGAGAGTCTCCTGGTCACGGGCACGCACGACTTGTGGTGAATCGAAGCTTCGTTTAGGATTCCTTTTTTGTTTTTTATGGGTTTGCATAAAGTAATTTTAATTTTTTTTGTTAGGAATGCTACTTATTAAGCTGGTGTAATTAATAAAAATATACATTTATAGTCGAATATTTTTAATAAAATAGTATTTTAATAAGGAACTGGGAATAAACCTGCACCTCATCAGGTTTGTATACTTGAGATTTAGCTTTTAATAACAAGTGGCATGTGACCTAGAAAAGATTAAAAATTCACATTTTGACCACAGCTCCTCAGAGATGAAAATTATCTATGTTGGTCTGTCAATATTTGCATTTGTGAATTAAAGTTTGTTGTTTGTGCATTTCAATACCACAGAACTTGCTTTATTACCCAGCAAGTTTATTATTAAGAAAAGTTTATTTTGCTGTTGAAGAAAATTAGCTTGAAATTAAAACTATATAGGAAGGAAAATATATGAACAAAGTGTCAAATGTAACTTGTTTGATGCAATGTCCATAGAAATTGGCCAGCTCTCTATGTTGTATGGATGAAGTTGGTGTTAGTGATATAGACCATGTTGCCATCTCAAGTTCTCAATAGCGAATTATCAAGGTAAATTAAGAAACCTTTCTAAAAATGTGAAATTTTAACATGATGCACTTCAGCAACAAAAAACAGTCATGGGCGCCATCAAATGAGTCCTTTTGTTCCTTCATTACTATTTCCCCATTATCTCCCAGGAAACCAATCAAACCTCTCTTGAACACAGTCCAGGAATGCTCTTTGCTTCAGTGGCTGCCATGGTAGCTTATTCCATATAGTCACCTTAGTGAAATTCTCTGCAGGGACTTGGTTTTCTATACTGTTTTAAAGTTGGGGCGTGGCAGGTAGCAAGCTGAGGAATACAATAATTATTAATTAAGGAAAACATACCCACTGCTGTGGCTGCTAAAACTCTGAAACTCGTTGATTATTAACATTCTTGAACTTCACTAAAGCTCCAGCTACTGGTGTTGTGACAGTCTCAGATTTAATTTTATGTTGCATACAACAAATGTGTTCTGATTATCACTGAAGCTATATACATTTGAAGGGGAGTTGACTATGAGGATTGGAAAAGGTAATTATCCATGGAATGCTTCAGGAATGCCAGCCCTGCCAATAAAGATTGGAGGTTGTAAGACAGGCATTGTGTGTTCCTGTAGCCTGTGATGTTTCAGTGCAATCTTGACAGTGTTTGGTCTTCCCTGCTGTGCACAGATTGAATGCATATAGATGGCTAATTAAACTTTGAACCAATAAACAGATTTGAGAAGCTACTACTTTGAAGAGCAGGAGATCACAAGAACAATTTCCTCCTCCTTGTTTAGCCTCAGATAAACCTCAACATGGAATCTCATCAGTTAACATCTGTGTTGACTTTAAACCTTTTTGCCATTCTGAAGCAATTGATTTTTTGCTCAGTGAGTAGATATGCAGAAGCATATCATTACTACTTCTTTGTGTGAGAATAATTTTATAAAAGTTTATTTACAAAACGTTTGCAAGCCACAAACATGATGGTGCAAAATTGTGCTCCCTGGTTTTAAATCTGAGTAGAGAACAGCAGCTACAGTGAACTACTTGGGCTGTTCTAAATAATCTGAAACACATAGCTAGATTAACCTGGAAAAGTGATGAAGAGTTTTGTTTTTCTAATCCAGTTTTAACACTTCATTTGAAGATTATGAAGGATTTATTTTTTTTGGCCACATGAGCACACTAGAGTTGAAGAATTGCCAAAGTGTGGACTTAATATAATTACACATTGGAAGATACTGCCTGTGATACAGAGGCTAAAGGGATACTTAACAAACTGGATCAAAATTGCTGCAATTTAAGGATGTAGGTGGCTCAGGACTAGATAGATACTCATCTGCTCCAGATAGTTGTATAGGCAGAAGTGGGTTGTAATATCTGTCTAAAAGAAGGTTAAATTAAACTAAGTTCTTTGTACAGTTAACATCAACTTTGGACTAGATTTATCTGAATCAGATGAGAACAGTTTCAGAACAAATGGGAATTTTCTATACATGTCATCCATTGCAGTGCTAAGACTTCCTTGTACTGTTGCAGAGTCGGGTGCCTTAAATGCTTGTTTAAGGCCAAAACGTCAAGTTGTCAAATAAAACCTACTCAGGAACAGCTTTATATTCCTTCCCCTTCCCTCCAAAATTGTATACAGTAGATGTTACTGCTTAAGTTACCAGGTATTTCCTACCAAAATCAGAAGATGTGGAAGCAAAATAAATCATCTTCATTAATATTAGCTGGTCTGCTTGTGGTTGCAGAGTCCAGTTCAGAAAGAGCTCCTAGTTATATTACTATTTACGTTCATTCTTTCAACTCCATTTTTAATGAATGAAAAAGGAAGCCTTACCCCTCAGGAGGATAAGAGGATGACACCTGGTTGACCCATAGTAATTAAAAAGTGCCCCGAAAATTCTCTGTGGTTTTAGTGCAACCTGTGGCTGCTGTTGCCCTCTGGCATTTAACAAGTCTACACCAGACCTGAAACTTTCCTGTACAGCAAGTAGGAAGCTGGGCAGGTCGTTTTTGAAGGCCCTGATTCTTTTTTTCACAGAAAACATGTTGGGGGTTTTAATGGGGCTAGCCAGATAGTCAGACCTTTCTGTCTGTGGGTCTTACTATGTGAAATAAGAAAAGTTTGGAGAAAACTGGAGGGCAATTGGCATCTGTTTTATTATTGTAGTGCCAAGTAGCAAAACTGTACCGGTAAATATGTTCAATTGGTCTTGTATGAATATAGTTAAAACCACTGCTTTTTAATACGTTAGATCTCAGATGTTGTGGAACCTTTTGAGAAGTCCTTAATTTCTGTAAGGGAATATATGCAATCCTTGTTCAAATCCAACTACACTACTGGCCTTTACAAAGTCTTCTGGCAACAAGTTCCTTAAATTAATAGTGGTGGGTCTTCGCTTTGTTTTATGCCTAAATCTTTTGCGTTTAATTTTCTTTCCTAATAGAAAAAAACAGTAAAAAATCTGATAGGATTAAAATCTTGAGTATTATGGAGTGAAAATAGCAAGTAGTTCTTCCTGAGAGGAGTACAGCTGGCAAATTAATTATATAACTGAGAGAAAGATAAAGACAAACCACATTCATGCCTGAAGATAGAACAAAGCTTTTAATAGCCATAGCATAAGGATTGCTAATAATCAGGCTTGTGGCTTCTGAAAAACGAAATAATCTTGTCATTTACAAAGGTAAAAAATATGTAACTGGAAACACATTGAATAACTGAAATGGATATCGTTATTGCTAGTAATTTAAAAGAAACCTTTTCCTGTGTTTCATTGTTCCATTGTTGCAGGGTTTTAAGAAATTTTAAATTTGAAAAATCACACTTAAGACTTGACTATATTTTTACTAATAATGTTAGCTGTACTGCTTACGATTAAAGGAATGACCATTTGTTTTGTACTTTTGTACTAAGTCTGATATCATTTCTTGTCTATGCTGTGCTGCTTTGTTTGAGTGAACTCTTATGCTTTCAGTGAGGCTTAGCACAGGCTCAAAAGTCTTACGTGAGCAAAGTCCAGAATCCAGTTTCTTGTCTCAAGGTGCTTGATAAATACAAGCCTTTGGTTGTCGATGCAGCCCCAAAGAAGACGAGGACACCTTCGTGGGTTTTAACGGTCGCACTCTTTATTAATTATTTCCAGAAAAGGGGGGAAGGGGTACCCCTCCTGCTTCCCCCCTTTAAACCGGGGTCCTACCTAATAACTATCCCTGTTTACCAACCACGGGAGGTTCCCACCCCCCCCTGCTGGGCGCCACCCTGTCCCTCCAGCGCCCTTTCCCCCCACGTTGTCAGGTTAAGCCTGAGGGGAATCCTCCTGTGCCGTACCTTATAAACATCTTTAACTTACACCCTGCCCCAATCACCAGGTTTCCCTGGATTGGAGTGGGTTGTTCGTACCTACCCCCCGCCCTTGGGGGTGGGGGTGGGGTTAAACAACAAGGGTGAGAACACCGTAACGCTCTGTCACATGGTCCGCCCAGCGGTTCGGCCGTTTGCCTCTCACCCTTGGGCTGGCCATGCAGTGGGCCACACTGTGCGGCTATGGATGGCCTTGCCCATCTCTTAAGGAGATGTTCCTAATCATACTATGTTATCTACTTAACTTTATTCAGTCAGTTCTTAAACAATTGGCCTTAACTCAGGCCACCGCCAAAGAGTGCAACAATTACTCCTACCACCAGCAAATTTCCACCGTCACCGCTTTGGTCGAATCAGCATTTCTCTCCGGGAAAGACGAAAAAAACCCTTGCCGCTACTTAGCCAATTGGGCTCAGGGAAGATTCCTTTCCGGTCCTAAATTGGCGACCAGTGTTACTCGGAGTGGTGCAATAAAAAAGGGGTGGGTGGGTGCGCATCCTTCCCTGCTCCACGCCCAGCCACAAGTGAGGTGCGCAAGCAGGGAAGCCTAAAATGGCGCCTGGGAGTCCCCCGCTCTCGCAAGAGTCCCGGACGCCTGCTCTTGGTTGCCAAGCAACCACGTCGATTCCCCCGCCTGCTTGGAGCCCCACGGCCTCCCTGTTTCCGTCCTTGCCCTCTTCTCCCCCCGGGAGGGGGGGTGCCGCCAAACCCCCACCGCCCTAAGCGCGGAGGTGACTTTGAGGCATTAATCTTGCCTCTGCCATTCTGGAAGTGGAATGTCAAAGACTTTCATGTAATATTTCAGGAGCATAACCGTAGTTTATTGAAGCCTTGCAGTGTGTTTCATTAAGAGCTGGAAATGATGCTTTACCAAACCACTTAGAAAATTCACCACTGAATTCAAGCATCAGAAACTTCAGTCCAAAGAATGTTTATAAAACAGTGTGAAAAGGATCATTAATTAGTAACTGAAAAAGCACTGCTTGGGTGCCACTTGCATGTTAGAGAAGGGGAAAATTAGATTTAAAGGAAGGCAAAGGCAAAATAATATGCCTGCTGATATAAATTACGTTTAAATGCTTTCTCTTTCTTGTTGAGGTTATACTTTGAGTAGGCATAATAGAGGAATCTAGAGATGGTCATTGGTATCTCATTACCTTCTGGCTTCAAATTATTAGCCATAAAAACGAAAAGGTTTACATAAGATGAACAGCCATTCTATTATAAATTCTAGTACAATATAACAGACTTGCAAAAGGAATAAAAAATTTTTTTTAACAAGAGGCTGCAGCAACGTTAGGTGCAGAACAAGACTAACCTGCAAAAAGAACCACTCATGAGATGCTGTGTTAGCCTTTTCTATTGTTTATCCAGTGCACTAAACTATTGTCGAAGCACCCCCCAATCAAGACTCAGACAACAATATTGGGTTAAACTTGGCCGCACTCTTTATTACAAAACCAATCACAACGAAATAACAACGGCCGGTGGGGGCAATTGCACCAAGCAATTTGGGTCCAGTATGCTAACTAATCTTATAACTTCTTAACTCCTGTACTGACCTGGATGTGCCTTCCAGTGTCAGTACCCTTGATTCAAACAGTCCCTTCCTTCGACAGGTCACTGCAAATGGCCGAAAGGAGGGACAAACCCAGCTGCGGGCATGAGTAAGGAGTCTCATGCCTGCAGGGTGTGAGGACAGTGCTTGTCCCTACCCACCCTGCTAATCCACTGCTCCCAGGGCGTGACCCCAGTGCATGCTGTGCCCCGCATTACACCTGAGGTCACCTCCCCATCTCTTAAGGAGATGACTCAACATTTAAACTTATGCCTATTTAACCTATAATAGCATACTGGACCCCTGCCACAAAGGAGTGATTGTAAAATACACTCCGACCCCCACCGCCTAGGTCAACAAAGATTCCAAATGCCCAGAAAGGGCGTCCAAATATATGCTGTTCCCATACTGGGACAAGTGGACACCATCCCGCCGATAGAGTTGAGGTCGTGTACGTACTATTTCCTGGTGCTTAATGACGGTTCCATCCAAGGCTATAACCCATTTTCCTATCTCCCTATTAACTACCTTTCTGGTTTTATCTATCCTACCTGGTTTCTCTGCCCCCGTCCAATTAATTCTGGGCAACCAATTTGTCCAAATTATGTGCACTCCCTCAAATTTATTTTTGATCACTAGCAAATCCCTTTTAATTTGAATTATCAAATTTACCCCCGTTCTATTGACTAAATCATTTTCTCCCAAATGTATCACTAGGATGTGTGGTATTGGGAAATTCCTCGTTTCCAACAACAGCGGAAGCAGTTGGTTCCACCGCATGCCACTCCGCCCTCTCCACCAAAACCGGGCACGTGTCGCCAAACCAAGATGCAATCCCCAGGGGGTCTGCGAGGCAGCTTTACTGGCCCAACGCACCAGGCTATGGCCCACGATGCACACCTCTCTTCGTCCAGCTATCGTAGATCTGCATCCTAACAACAAACAATGAGCATATTAGTTATTAATTCTCACATATTTCTTGTACGCTCTTGACCGCCACCTGCCTACCGCCTTGATGGCTTCCTCAGGTAGACCCGCTGCAGCTGCGGCTGTGGCCGCCCCAATCCTGAATGAATGAGATCCAAAATCCCGGGCAGGCAAACCCAACCGCTGCAGTGCTGCTCGTAAAACTGCTGTAAATTGGTGACTGGTCAAATTGCTTCCTTGTTTGTGTATAAACAGGTAACCCGGGGACTGCGGACGCCTGTCGAGGTAACATTTTAACTGGGTCACCGGGCATATGGCTCGAATGCCGCTCTTGAACAATTCGACCCTGTGTCCCTTGCCCCTCTGATCAGTCTTGGAACGCCTAAGCCATAATGTTACCCGCCCAGGGGTCCAGTCAACGTCCTCCACTGCCATTGCTCGATCAGAGGCATCCATGTATGACAAACTAACCACCTCACTTATGCGGAATCCGCCAAAATATGCTACGACATACACTGCGGTAAACAAATGAACCTCAAATACATCATAACATATCGCCGGAAGGACCCCTACTAATCTGACCAAAATGGGAGTCGTGATCGGCGCTCTACTGCGCATCAATGGGGTCGGCATCCGAGACCATGCCTCGAACATCCGTTTTAGATAGAAACCATTATCTGGAGGAGGGTAGCCCCTTAACCTATTGGCGAATTTCAGTGCAGCAACCTTTCCGGCAATAGTGCTGACTGCCAGCCCGTTATCCTTCAGTGTCATTACAAACTGTATTACTTCCGGTTCAGTGATGGGGAACCCAGTCCCCCATCCCTTCCTCACCCTGAAGGATTGGAACTCGCTGACAGCCTTATCATAAGCCCTCTGGGTTCTAGGAGCAAGGGAACCCTGCACAATTTCCCGTAGTTTTAACTGCCAAGGCTCCATACCTCTGCTGGTAAGGGATCCGGGGCAATTCTGGCTTCTGGTGCCAACTCCCGGAAGCGGTTCATCTGGAACCGAGAAAGGGCATCAGCTACCCCGTTATCGATTCCTGGAACGTGTCTTGCCTTAAACAGTATGTTATTTTTTAAGCACCTCATCACAAGGGTCCGGATAAGGCTCATCACCCTCTCTGATCGTGATGAGAGAGTGTTGAGTATATGCACCACCGCTTGGTTGTCACACCAGAATAGGACCACACGATTAGCAAACTGCTCCGACCACAGCAGTACTGCTACCACTATGGGGAACAATTCGAGAAACGTGAGGTCCCTGGTGACACCTCTGGCATGCCATTCCTCCGGCCAAGGTGCTGCACACCATCGTGTCCTAAAGTACACACCAAATCCTTGCCCCCCAGCTGCATCTGAATGTACCTGCAACTGTGCCTGAATTAACCATTTTTGTCTCCAAAAACTGACCCCATTATACTCTTCCAGGAACTGCAGCCATACTCCCATGTCCAGCCTCATCTCCCGGGTGACTCGTATCCAGTGATGGGGCGCATGATCGCCCCTCAATTTGGTGTACAGCCTGGATAGAAAGGCCCTCCCTGGTGCCACCACCCGACACGCAAAATTTAGGCTTCCAATCAGTGATTGTAATGTTCTGACTGTGATCTTACGGGCCGCCAAACATTCTGCTATCTTTCTTTTCAATTCTTCTAATTTTTCCCAAGGCAACCGCGAAGTTGCCATCACTGTATCAAGTTCTATGCCCAGATAAGTGAGTATTGTTGTTGGGCCCTCTGTTTTCTCTGGGGCTAACGGGATGCCCAAATCACGGGCCACTTCCTGAAACACCCGCAAGGCAGTGGCACATTCGTCCACCGCCGGACGGCCCATTATCAAGAAATCGTCCAGGTATTTTGTAACGTCACCCGCTTTCAATCTTTGCCTGAAAACCCATTCAAGCAAGGAACTAAATCGTTCGAATGCTGAACAGGAAATCGAGCAGCCCATTGGCATGGCTCGGTCATAGTAATACATCCCTTCGAATTGGAAACCCAATAAATGACAACTGCTCGGATGGACCGGTAGCAGGCGAAAGGCTGACTTAACGTCACACTTCGCTAAAAGAGCTCCCTTGCCCATAGCCTTTACCTTTTCAACTGCTACATCAAATGATGCATACCTGACTGTTGTTAACTCCTTGGGTATTGCATCATTCACCGAGTTTCCTCGAGGGTATGACAGGTGGTGTATTAACCGGTACTCACCAATTGCCTTCTTAGGCACTATACCCAACGGGGAGACTACCAGGTTGGACATGGGAGGCTGACTAAATGGTCCCATAACCCGACCTTCTTCCACCTCCCTCTTTATTTTGTTACGTACGACATCTTCCAGACCTTGCACTGATTTTAAATTGCTCACTCTACCTCGGCTTGTCACCACCCCAGCTGGTATAAGGAATCCTTGTTTAAACCCTTGAACTATATAAGCCACCTCACTTACGTCAGGATGACCTTTGAGAACAGCTTCCAGACTCTCAGTTCTGACCGGAGTCGGCCCCCTTAACAGGCCGGGATCCAGCCGTGGTTCCCTGTCCGCCTTTACCGTTACTAGGACCTTGTCCTGACCTACCTCCCCCCCATTTCTGTTTGGGGCGAAAACACGTGGTTCCTGGGTGCCCACCTCCGCAATTCCAACACACATGCCGAAATTTACATGTTCCGCGATTGCACCGGCCCGTCTTGTTATATGCCCAGCACGGACCGGATCCTCCTTGAAACCCCTTACGACTATCGAAACGAAATGGGTCATTCGCCGGTGCTACACCACCCCGCACCAAAGGGTGACCACTATCTGCCCGGGGAGCGTTGGTGGCATCAATCATGCACTCCAACCATAGGTCAGGCGCATGAGCATCCCACCGGAGTCCCGGCGTGTTGGCTGCCCTGTGACTAAACGCTTCGTCATAACGCAGCCAAGCTCCTGCTGGCCCCGTGCCATATGCCCTCCGCACTATGTCCGAATACTTATGTAATTCCAATCCTTTCTCCGGTTTTTCCTGTAAGATAACCCCCATATAAATTGCAAATGCGGCCGTCCAATTTGCCCAGTTGCGGTCTGCCTTTGGGTGGCGAAATTTTTCTTTCTCTTTGTCTTCCTCCTGATCTGCGTGATCCAATATCGGATCACTGAAAAGTAAGGCAAACAAATCTACATACTCGCCTTTTAAGATTTTTTCTTTTGTGGCGGGGAGGAGGTGTTCCCCAAAGCGTGCTGCAACGCTGGGAATAGCTCCACCCGGTGGTTGGGGCGGGCGCCGTTCTGGCCCAGTCGTAGATGTGCCTACGCCTACCTCAACTGTGATGGGTTCAGCCCCCAACATGGGGGTTCTTACTGCCATACCTGCCAAGGCCTCTGTTCCTTCCGCCCCTCCAATTGGGGGACTAGTTGGCGCGGGAAGGCCCTGGGGGACCGCTGGCATAACCCACACCCATGACCCATTCATGTATGCTAACTGTGGGGCCACATTTGGACCCACTGTAGGTGGGGGCCTGGTAACTTGGGCCCCAACTGTTTGTAAAGGGGTCTCTCTTGTTGGGGTTCCAGACCCTTGCTCTGGCTGGGAGCCCCTCTCGATCACCCCCCTGTCCTGTACTAAGTTGTTGTACTCACCTAGGGTGGGAGCCACCCTGCCGCTACCCCTTCCGACAGCCATCACCGCTCCAAGCCGTCCCATCGCGCCCTCCGCCGACTGCCCTTCGTTGCCCACACGAAGTTGGGCCTCTAAAGCCAGGATCCTCCGCCACATCTCCTCATCGGAGGAACCCTCCGACTGCTCGGCGGCCTGCACCCTCCTTCTGGTTGCTGGTGGTGGTCCTTCGTTCCCTGAAATTATAGTGCTCCCAGGCCCGCCAGGCCAGTGAGCCTGACCCCCCATGCTCCTCCCAGCCCCCTGGTGATATAGTACCATCCCAGGCACTCCCTCTGGGTCATCCATCTCAGTTTCTCTCTCTCTCCTCCCCAAGACTTGGTGCGGGGGGTCGCTGTTACATCCCCCGCTTGGGGCAGGGTTCCCCTCCTGGATACTGTCTCCAGCCCTTGAGGGGATACCGTCCTGGCCTTGATTTAAGGCCTCCTGCTGGGGTATGGGACACTGATCCACACCCCTGTCCAGATCCCTGTACCGGGCTGGAGGGTTAACCATCCGTCTCCCCCTTCGCACCGGCTCCTCACTCCCTACTGTGGCAGGCAACAAAGGGTACTCTCCTCCTCCTCCCTCGGGTGCCAGGGGTCCGAGTTCTCCCATGGGACAGGGATCCCCTTCCTCCTCCCCTGTCCCCAAGGTTACCCTGTTATGGGCCAGAGAGGCCTCCATTGATCCCATGGAGGTGTGAAGGGTTCCTCCCCCCTGCCCACCCGAGATTCCCAGGGGAGCCCCGCTGGATTGGTCCCTCATGCGGGCCTCGCACGCCATGAGGCGTGCAAACATCACCTCCCTGGAGGGTAGGGGTTCCCCTTCCGTCCTGCTGCCTTCCCCCGCCAGCCGCGGCATGTCCCCGCGACTTGTCCCTGCCGCTGCTGAAGGCTTGCTATTTCTTAACTTCTTTTTCGCTTTTCCCATCTTCACGTGGCAGGCTAAAGCAATCCAGCAGCAATTGTTCCTTGCTGCTGACTCTTTGCCTCCACGCTACAAACTGCCGCTCTCTGCGGCTCTCCGGAGGTTTGCCCCGCCTAAAAGGGGCGTGCCTCCAACTCCCCATACAGCGCGTTTGCGCACGCGCGCTTGGGGAAGGCTGCCCGACAGCCTCAATTCATTCCACAGCGGAGCCTTCTAACAGGCAACTGCTGCGCGGCCCCCTCTGAGTCTCTCCTCCACGAGGCTGGGGGAGGGGGCCCGACAATTAGCCCGTCGCCGCCATTTTGGCGGCGAAGGGGGCCGTGGCTAAAATGGTTGGGGTTTTTGTTTTCGTGCAGGAATTTTGTGGAAGTTAAAGGCATTCACAGTGAAGTATTCTAGTTTTTATGCTAGTCTAGCAAAGAAATGGTGGTTTAGGGCAAAAAAGTTAATCCCAAAGCTTTTGCTATATTGTCACTGCCAAAATGAAATGCCATTTGTGTTTTCATTTAGGAAGTTGCTTCCCTTTGGATCCCTCCTACTCAGCCCCACCTTGGCATGCTGTCATGGCTAAGCTATAGTTATGAAGTGGTGAAGAGGGTGGGAAACATATATGCAGTGCTGGAAACACGGAAGGAACTGCTTTGAAAAACGATCATGAGTTCTGAAGCTGTGTGGGCTAGAGCAATCCCTAGAAGAGAACAGAATTGATAGTCCACAACCCATGGAAAACTAGGTCCTGCAGCTTATAAATCTTATATCTCCACGTATTTTGCAATAAGCAGATCAATGTGGTGATGCATGATGTGTCATTAAACTAGTTGGTGTTCTCACTTTTACCCTTCATTTTCAAAGCTATGCTCTATTAATCATGGCTTACAACTGGGGTGGTTAAAGTTCAGATGCTCAAGAGCTACATACCAACATTTTCATATCGGCAAGAGTGACAGGATAAGTTAAATTGATTACTGCTTCCCCCAATCCTAGGGACAGGGCAGTGTGGCTTCCTCCACCTCATCCACGTCTCTCCCAACCTCTTGTCCTGCCGAACCCCTGCTTGGACCATGATTCTCCTCCCACCCCTACCCCATGCCATGCCCACAGGGGTGCTTGGCTAGGGGAGGGGGGGAGCCTCAAACACAACACAGGGTGATTGCTGGGGAGGTCTGCTGACTCTCCAAGGTGGTAGTGATCAGCTCTACGATCTCCTTGATGCAATAGCACGAGGTCTTTACTCCCCCGCCCCCGACAAAATGGGCCTGGCCACAGTTGCCAGGGTTTATGCTCCCGCTCCTGGCACACCCACAGTTGAAGGAATTTGGCAGACCGAAGCACCCCACCATGACACACTGACTTCTTGCCTTCAGTAATTCTGAAAATTACTGAAGGAAAAACAGGACAAAAATGAGGCAAGCAGTATTAGTCCTAATTATAATAATTAATATTACCCCCTTTCTGTTGATTGACAAGCTTGCTTCCATTCATCTAAATGCCTGGCCCAATGAAGTGTTTGCCCCCTATTAATTCCTTAATCCTTCAGTACCATCTTGTTAAATCCATTCACAGTCATTTGTCCTAATAATTCAGTAATATATTCAATTTATCCAAATATTAATTGGTGCTATTCATTTCCCCATACCATTAATTACCCGTTAATACATCCATAGTTATTTAGCCTATTCCTATTCAGTTGTCTGCACCATTATGAATTACCCATTAATAAATCCATTCACAGTCATTTACTCCACTAATACAGCAAGATATTTACTCATGGTGATTTTTAGTCTTGTAATATTCCACCGATTCCTTACATCTAATCCAGTACATCAACAAAGCAAACCCATTTCAATTAATCCAAGCCTTCTTAATTTATAAATAGATGTGATTCATGAATAAACTCAACCTTGTTCCCTACAGTCCCTGCAACAATAATTCATAGCATCCTTACTGACTGTGCCCTTGCCTAAGATCCCTCACCTTAATTCACCCTTAATCAGTTCAGTAATTCCTTAATTCATCTTTTATTTATTTGTATTCATTTAAAAAAAATTCCATTCAGTATTAATTCAGTAGTTTGTTTATTTATTTCAATGTATTTATTTTAAAAATACTATTCCTGACCAAGCAGTTCGGGGCGGTGCACAAATTTCATAAAAACATCATCATAACAATAAAGCAATAAAGTACAATATTAAAATACAATTTAAACACGCAATGGAGCCAAAGAAACCCAACCTAATCTTTCCCACTCAAGTTTCCACTCACCACCCTACCCCACTACCTCGTCGAATGCCAGGCAGAACAGCCAAGTTTTATTTATAATTTAATATTTATTAAACAAATTGAATACCTTGCCCCTCCCACACAGCGGCTCAGGGTGGCTTACAACCACAATAAAACTTTAGAAACATAAAAATAGGACTAAAACAAGTTCTATTCCTTAACCAACCCCACCCTACCCATTCTCTGCATCAAAGGCCAGGCGGAACAGTCAAGTTTACATTGGCGTTGAAATGCAGGGGGGTCTGGGGCCATCCGGGCCTCCACCGGAAGGGAGTTCCACAGCTGTGATGCAGCCACCAAGAACTCCCTTTCCATCATCACCCCCCAGAATACCCGGAGCACCTCCAGGGGGGGACCTCCTGATAATGGCAGGGGCCGATCCAGAGCATGGGGAGTAAGTAAAGTGGTCTCTCAGGTATGCAGGGCCCAGACCATGTAGGGCTTTATATGTCAACACCAACACTTTGAATCAGGCCCGGAAGACTATAGGCAGCCAGTTCAGAGAGTGGAGCACTGGCGTTATGTGCTCTCGGAGACCTGTCCCAGAAAGGAGATGGGCCGCCACATTCTGCACCAGCTGCAGTCTCTGAACCATCACCATGGGTAGCCACACATAGAGTGTGTTGCAACAGTCAATAATGCACAATCCTTTAATTCACCCCCTCCAAAACTTTGGGGTTTGGCTTTTTTGTAGTTTAATTTAGTAATTCAACCTTTAATTCATCCTTCTCCTTAATTCATTCACCTGTATTATTTATTTATTTATTAAGGCTCAGCCTTCGCTATAGCCCAGACAGAAAGAAGAACAAACAAACCAACAGAAAACATACATAACATACTCAACAGAAATAAAACCCTTATCTCATATATATATATATATATATATATATATATATATATATATATATATATATATCAAAAACCACAATAAAATCTACTACAGCTTTGATTCTTTCATATATCAATCAGTTCGGAAGAATCAACCAGTATAAGAAAATCCATTTAAAATAGCCATAATACCTGGGAGTGCCACATGCATACTCCCATTCAGTATAGTGTCCCATTGGGTCATGCAAATATACTTCTAAAAACCACAAATCAGTGGAGAACAGAGACGCAAGCCTGCTTGGGCCCTCGAAGCCAATCTGAACTGTGCCAAAGGAGAGGTACTTCTAAGTTGGCTGGCGCAGCAATTGTAATTTTCCTTTTATACAGGTCCTTCTCCGATTCACCTGTATTAAACCACTCCAGTCCGTTCAGTTCACACCATTCAATTCCTATCCGTTCATGTGCTAAACAACTCCCTGAAATCAGTTCAACAGCCCCATGTGCATAGCTAGGTGATGCTCCTATTAAACATGGCTGCGCCCAAGTTTCCGCACAGCCTAGCTTCTGCCCTGAACCCGTATGATGATGGCCTCTTTAACATGCGCCCAAGCCATTCCTCCCCCAATATGGCGACGCNCCCCCCCCTCCCCAATCGGTCTCCTAGACCAGGCATGCAGACTTGTTGATCTTATTCCTGAAGGCTGTCTTGTGTGCTGCTGGAAGAGAGTGGGAAAGGGAGGAAATAAAAATGGCAGCGGTTGGAGCCAACAGTATGGCAGCCAGCGGAGGAGAGCTCTAAATTAGTAATTGGAAACACTGTTCTTTTCCTTTTTTCAACACAGACCTCCTAATTGTCTCTCTTCCTTTGTGTTCTCTCTCACCTTTTGTCTTAACCTGTTCAATAACCATAACCAATCAAGAACTGAATAATCTCTGATCTGTGTCTGTGGTACGCTGTGATCCTAACTGAGTCTGGAACCCCTAGCTGTTTGTGTAATAGAAATTTGAAACAACTAATGCCTATCAAATTGTGTAAATGCTTCCAAATAACACAGCTTGGTGGCTGGTAATGTGGCCTTTCTCAAATATTGTCTATTACACTTAGTGTAGTATACATCTGTTGTGTGTGCCTATGAGAAGGGATCAAATAGGGGGCATTCATCTACTCATATGGATTCTGAAATGTTAATTCTGTTGTTTTGTAACTTGACAAGAAGTCTGGAAAAGCATTTATTTTTACTTTTTAATTTCAAACTAAATAACTGCTTGAAGTTACTGTCTGTAATAAGAGGTATGGATGAACATTTTTTGTTTCTACTGCCTGCTGCTTAGACGCATACTCTTCAGGTGCTGTAGAATTGTGCTGTTAATGGAATATTCATGTTGACGTTTGACGTTTATTGCTTTAGAAGAGGTGTATCTGTTGAACATGCCTTAAAGGAACTTGTAAACTACATTTGCTGTGCTCAGAAATGTTCACATTAGCAGCAGCATATTAAACTCTTCTGCTGTTCCAGCTGTGACTGTAGCTGCAATAAAACACAAACACAAATCCATGCTTTGATGCATTCTGAAAGGACACATTTATGTGTCATAGTGGTTTCCATGAGACACTTTGACAATGTTGAACATCCAATAAAATATGGTTGCAGAAAATGTTGCAAGTTGCCTGAATGAAAAATATTACCAAAGAGAGAGAGAATATTGCTCATCTGTTTCTGGTACACTTACTGAGCACGTAATTATTTTTTTTGAATAAGCAGCATATTTGTGTTATCCTTCTCCAGCTGATATGAACGGACCTGGGGAAGAAGAGTAACCAGGAACTGGAAGAGGGTTGAAGTGATTTTTGATGCATTATGTAGTAGGATGATGTTTCCTACACATATTTACAGTCTCCCCTTGCATGCCATGAAACTTTTACAGAATAGTTAGTGGTTAGTTACTCATCCTCTTTCACTACTTTAATCAGTGTTGGATTAATTACTTCCCTTCTAAGCCCTTGCCCCTCACTCTCATAGATATCTAACTTAACCCAAAATATATGCTGCTTCAGACGCTAAACAAACATACTTTTCCAAGTTGTACTATTACATAGCTCTGTTTGAATACAGTTGGACAATGGAATAAGTTGCCGGTGAGATTGTAGGGTCTCTGCTTAGGTGTTTTCAAAGCCAAGATGGACACACATCTGTGGTGATACCTTAGGCAAGGATATCCTGCCATGGAGTAGGAGGTTGGGCTAGATGATCCTTGAGACTCCTTACAACCGTAAAACTCTAATTCCTTGAACAAAAATGTGGTTCACATCGCCTCTAGAGCTCCGGTATCCTAAATTACATGGCTACTGAATAAAGTAATTTAGACTGTAGGTGCTAAAATGACAGTCAGGACATGACCCCGACATCACGGTTGTATTACCTAATAGTAAAACGACTAGGTATGTGTTGCCATTACTGTTTCCCCGACTTGCCTCAAGCAGTTAATCACAAGGCCTATTTCAGCTAATTGTCGCTGCAGCCCAGGTGTTCAGCCACTGTGTGTGTATGCTGCAGGTGATTAAGTGTACTTAGCAGTTCTTGCCTATTTAATTGCATTCACACACAGGTTTCTCTCTTCCCCCTTGGAATCTGAAGTTTCCTCAGTGCAGGATTTATTGTAGTTTTACAGCTGCAGGGGGAATAGGACTTACCAGCTCAACTGGTGGAAGTCTTCCAACCTGCACAGTTCGTTAGTTTATATTACCTAATAGATAAATAAACCTTGACTCTTCTTAAGGACTGCCTTTTAATTAGCCTTTTAATAGATTACCATTGTGGTTTTCCAGCAAAAATGCAACTCTATAAATTTGTTGTTGTGGTTGAATGTAGATGATGATGATGATCATAAATAAATAATTACCTGCAAGTACTTAAGGCAGGGCCTGTCATAACCGTTAGTGTCAGCCCAGCAATGTTTTTTGGCCTTGACCGAATACCACATTTTATCACTGAATTGTGAAAGTTGTACATTTTCTAATGTTAGAAAAGCCAACTGTATGAGAACAGTCTCTGTCTTACGTGGAAAGTTTAAGATGACTTTTTAAAATAGGCATTTTGTCCATTCTAAAGATGCATGATTTGGAGCTCCGATCAAGTGACTGACTGGGTAAAGCTTCCACTGTGAGGGACAGATCTGGAAATCCCAGTTATTTGCTTTTAGGCCTTGGTGATGAGCAGCTCAGGAAAGTGACTTTGGGCGTTTTCAGACAGCCAAAGTAATGCACACTAGTTTGAAATAAGTACGGTGTTTGTGAGTCCACACTAACCTAGCAATGCCTTTTATACGGACAACGTAGTGTGGACTAATGACTTGGAAAATAATTGTAACCTACCAAACAAGGACATTAGTGCAGACTATGTTAAGCACGGTTCTTATAAAACCAAGTGGTTGAGGTTTTATAAGAACTGTACTTATCTTCTTTAGTCCTCTTATTAGTGCCATTGACAGTGTTCAGACAGACAGACTAGTCCACACTAGATTCAGTTAGTGTGGACTAACTGTCAGTGTGAAAACACCTTCTGTGGAGTCTAATGTGAAATGATACTTTAAGGACTTAAGAATGGCTTGAGTAATGAATACAAGGCATCTGGGTGAGGTGACGGGATGTGGTAAATGAAGCAAGAATCTGGCCTTTCTGTCACTTGAAATTCTAAGCAATGTGCTAGCAACTAATCTAGGTTGCAGAAAGGAATGATTTTGCATGTCAAGATGCAGGTGAGTATGGTCAACACGGATGTTAATTATGGAAGTGAGATGGTGGTTTCATTGCAAAAAAAGATGCTTTGGAGGCACAACCCTTGAAAGTGCAGGCCACTTGGCAGGCAAATGCATACGTGGCATGGGCCCATTTTGTTTGGCTATGCTTCAAACCTTCTTAATGCTTACCCAAATTGTGTGGTCTAGAAATGGTCTGAGGCAAGGTTTACTTGTGAAATTTTTAGTACTTCCAGGTCTTAACTGTGTTTGGGAAAATGGAAAATGCATCCCTTGTGTATAGTGATGTATTACTGTAGGGTTGATCTTGTAATACAAGACTGCTGACACAACTTGGCTTTAGGCATGGTGGATTATTTTGCTGCAAAATGCAGGGGATGACGAGGATTCAGCAGATATTGAAACAATAGAGTAGGTAACTACTGATTATTCTATACAAATTCCTTACTGCTTTGTAGACTAATAAAACCATGAAACTAAAATGAATTTTATTTTTTTCAAATGATGTCTTTTTAACCTTTCTTTTTACAAAGCAGCTAGGCAAGAAATAGCGGGGTCAGAATTGTCAAGTTTATATTTAATTTTTATGGCTTTGTAGCAGAAGGACATGCAAACCTTCTCAGTGGTTGATAAGTAATTTTAAAATAGACTAAGGCTAGTCTTAAAGTACATGGTCAGCTCCTTGGTGTTGTGGCAATTTGTGTTTTTGACCAACGGCATATTGTCACCACACCCTGGAAGAAGACAGGGCGACCAAAAGTTGGTTTTAACAGGCCACACTTTTAACCTTTTTCATGTCAAAAGAACAAACCATTTCCCCTGCCAAACTGTGTCCGCCAAAGACATCACATTGTGCCTATGAGAGCGGCCTGTTGCACGGACAGTATCTGCCCTTTCCGTGACTAGGCTAAGTCATGCTTCCCTGACTAGACTGAGTCATGCTTCCCCGTTGCCCCCCATCCCAACACGCACACCTTGGGTAGTGGGGAAACAGCTGGGCACCCCTGCCATGGCCCACAGAGCAAGGAAGGAGAGCCGCAGGTCTCCTGGGACCACATCTGACCTTGGATGCCTGTGATGCCACCTATCTCCCTGGGACGAAGCTGCACATCAGGCTGCACAAGGCTCATTCAACAGGCACCAATACCCACCTCTTTCCAAGGCATCCCCAATTCCCATGTTAATCTGCCCTAAATCCCTTAGCACCAACCTGGACCCCCACCATGAGAACCACCAGCCTTGCTTGGCTAGTTACACCCCCACCCCCCTGCAGCTATCACTTGAGCAGCTCCGTCACATTGGCCTTCAATGCCTCAAGGTACAGTTAGTTCCTGAGGTCAGACAGGTGCACCACATCAATCCAATATAGATCAGATTTCCTGGTGGATGATACAAGTGCTCCAACAACCTTGATACAGTTGTTGACGCCCCTGTTGACTTTTGCCCCTGCCCAATCGACTTTATCTGTGTGGAGAGCATCATGTCAGATTCTCTACTGGAGCATGCAAGTCAAAATGAAGAGTCCTCATGAAAACAAATGTTCTGTTTCTCGGAGGTCTCTTCACATTTAGTACGTGTTCCAGGCTGTTCATATAGGGGAGGTTGCTCACTCCCAGGTGAACGACTTCCACATCTGGATGTGGTTGAATCTAGGAAGCATGGGGAGGAATGTCTCCTAGACCATGCCCTTCCTGCCTTTGCAATCCCAAAGGAACACAGACAGTTTGCTCATGCCCAACTGCGAACCCGTGTGTGCCTGCTGGTCTTGGCTGCATGAGGTTGTAGCCAATAATCCAGATGATGGTCCTGGATGGGAGCAGTGAGAGGGCCTGAAACCCATCACCATGAAATCAGCATTAGTTCAGGGCTGATAGATGGACTGGAGTGAAAAAAGACACCACCACCTGACAAGTGACCTAGGGAGGGGCACAGATTTAAAAGCAGAAGGCTTCTGAACTCCAGTGGCCGATGATTTTATCCACACGGCCCAAGCAAAGACACATGCATACTCCATTCCCTGGGCATGTTGCAGTGGCTCCTGCCTTCAGAACAAAGTGTCAGCAGTTGCTGAACATGTTCTAGTAGAGCAACAGGGACATGGCTTCTATTCCTCTTACTTCTAGTGTCAAAGAAGTCAAATGGCTAGAGACCTGCATTGAATTTAAGGGCACTAAATAACTGTGTAGAATATTATAAGTTCTGTATGGGGACATTTCAAATTATCCGGTTTCTTAAGCAGGAGGATGTATCATCACTACTCTCTCAGTATGAAAGATGTGTATTTTCATATTGCTGTTCAGTGCTTTCCCTGAAGACAGACATTTTGGTTCATCCTCGCAGGGGTCCACTACCAATTAACATCGCTCCTGTTTGGGCTTTCCACTTTGCTTAGCTTCTTTATCAAGTGTTCGACCCTGGTGGGGGCAACTCTGTAAGGCCTTATTTGTCTACCCCTATTTGGAAGATTGGTTCTTTAGGACACTGTTTTTCGAGATCTCAGGGAAGTAGGTGGTTGGGGTCCTGCCTCCGCAGATGGCTATATGCGCCAGGACTGCACTTGGGGGCCGCAATTGGGAGGGGAGCTGCTCAAAAAATTGGGCATGGTCTTCCAGAGAGAGTGTGCTGCACATCAGTGTGCTGGACCTGAGGACTTCCTGGCTGGACTTGAAGACTTTTGAGCCGCAGTTGTGGGGGCAGTGTGTCCTGCTCTGCACGGAGAACACCATAGCCAGGTTCTACATCAACTGATGGGGTCCAGATCAGTTCGCATCTACTGATGGAGGAAAGGCTGTGTGCCTCTGGAAATGGTATCGGACCTGGCTGATCCTTCTGGTGATGGTGCATGTGGTGGGTCAGGACAATGAGAAGGCAGATGGCCTCAGCATGTCCCTGGTTGTGTCCCATGAGTGGGTGTTGAACCACAGGGTTTTCCTGTAGATAAGACAGATGGGACCCATCCATAGCAATCCATGGGCTTGCAGAGCACAATGTGAAGCTCCTGGTTTTCTTTGCTTGTGCAGGGCCTTTCAGGAGGACTGAAAGTTGCACCATGATGGGGGACATGTTACTGGTAACCCTAGACTGGGCAAGACAGTACTAATAGCCTGAGCTCAGGGAGCTTTTGGTGGAACATGGGTGACTCCTACTGGATGCCTCGGATCTGATTACTCAGTACAAGGGTTACATTTGGCACCTGAACTTAGCCTTCCTGCACCTGACAGCCTGGAGGCTTCACTGCTGACGCAGGTAGGTGTGAGTTGCTCATGATCTGTGTGAAGTGTTCTACTAGCTAGCAGAAGAGTCTCCACTAGGGCCTGTTACATGGTGAAGTGGTGACACTTCGTGGCCTGGGCAAGGACAAAGGGGGCCCATCCGTTTTCAGCCACAGTTGCAACCATATATTGAACTATGTGGCTTCCATTCTGTTTCCTTGGTTAGGATACACCTAGTGCCTATTAATGCCTTCCAGGGTTCTGCCAATGAAGGGTTCTTGTTCTCTTCCCCGCTAGTTGCCTCTTTTCTGAAGGGGGCATTTCAAGAAATCTCCCCAGTCAGGGCACATGTATATGATGCGTCATACATTTTGTGGCCCCTAAAGAGGGACTGTGTCACTTGGGTGTCTACCGTCTCCGCTTAAAGTTGAGCTGAGTCTGGTATTGCAGAAGCCTACAAGAAGGATGGCAATTTTTTGTTTTCTGGTCTTTGTAATGGAGATGCAGGATAATCTGGTAAAATGAGTTCAAAGTGACAGCTTTGTTTGAAATTTCCACAGAAACTATTTTTGCAAAACACAAAAATGAATTCTGTCTCCTAAGGAGTTGCTGCATAGGGCTGAAGCGGCAACTCCTTTTTCTGTTGCACTATTTCATTTTGGTATTGCCGCGACTTTTCGCAGCTTTTCCGCCAGCATTCCGCTGTTCAACATTTCTCATCCTGCTAGATCTCTCGGCCGCTTTTGATGCCGTGGACCGTGGGCTGCTGTTGAGATGGCTGCGTGACCTGGGGGGTCTGGATGGGACTGTTCTTGAATGGTTCCGTTCATTCCTCATGGGGAGAAGTCAGCGGGTGGTGCTGGGGGATGAGACATCTTGCCCCCGCGCCTTATCCTGCGGCATTGCGCAAGGTTTCATTCTGTCTCCATTATTACTTAATGTATATATGCAGCCCTTGGGGGAGGTCATGAGAGGGTTCGGGGTGCAATGTCACCAATATGCTGACCATACTTAGCTGTACCTGTCTTTTTCAACTGACCCAGACCCTGCTGTCTCGTTGCTATCCCAGTGTTTGGAGGCCGTGGCGGAATGGATGTGGCAGAGCAGACTGAAGCTCAACCCTGATAAGACGGAGGTGATGTTGGTGGGGAGAACGAGGGAGGTAGTGGCCCTCCTGATTGGGGGGG
>QEPC01008745.1:3811401-3821674 GCA_003113815.1 Sphenodon punctatus
GGCCCGCTGGTCGGTGGAGCTTGGGGCGGCAGGAAGGCCAAGCCCCAGGAGAGTCGTGGTGGTCCTCGAGCGATGACAGCCGAGGATGCTGGGAGCGTATGCAGACGAGCTGCAACCTCCCCAGTCCTTTAGCACTGTACTGATATTTGGGGGAAGTTGTGGATTGCAACTCTTCATGGCCTTAAGGTTCTTTGGAAGTGTATCAAAGTCCTTCCATTTAATAGACTATGGGCTCAATCCTAAACATACTTGCACAGAAGTAAGTCCCATTTATTACAATGAGACTTACTCATGATCAACTGTATTTAGGATTGGGCCCTATGTGTAGTAAGTAAGTAATTTTATTCACTTGGTCATAGCCATAGCATATACACATACAAAAATACAAACATATACACTTACAACTCATATACATTAAATTATAAATTAAAATGAAAAGGCTCAATCATAAACTGACTCAGCTATCACCCTTCTTATCCCAAGGGGAAATATACCACATGGAAATATCTGGGAGGCATCATTATAAATAACTCCGACTGATATTTTAACATGATATGGAACATACTTTATCACGAAGTTACTTAAATCAATAAGACAAAAGCCCACTGCAGTTCAGAAGTCATCCAATCCCTGAGTATAATCTATTTACATCCCAGTCTCAATAGCTTTATCAAATAGCCCTTTTCCCATCATGTAATAGGGGAAATCTCCCTTCATCTCTTGTAGGGGCCCTATGTGTGAAGCTCTGCATGCAGTCAGGGTGTGGCAAGTTCTCCATTAAGTATCTTAAGTCTAGAGAGAACACACTGCAGTTACTCTGCTCTACCATGATGCTTGGGATAAGTTGAAGAACAAGGGTAGCTCTCTGATGCAGATGAAAGAACCTCCTGCTTATCTCTGCAAGGAGGTGGTCTAGGAAAGGAACAGTAACCGTTATGCAATAATACATTTCTGCATTCTCCGTCTCTACATTTCTCCCGAGATGCTGCTTTGCACTTGTTTGTGGCTTACATGGCTGAACTCCAACAGTCTCAGCAAGTGCAACAGCTTCTTCGTACCATCTGGAATTATGTTTGTTGAGGCTGTCCCTAACATCTTGCAGAGCTGCCCGAGTTTGATTTACGTATCTCATGGCTTTCACCACATCTAGGGCTGAGCCTTGAAGAGCAACCTTTAGTACACACAAGCACCATAGACATTTTGGTGTTAAAATAAGGGCCACCACAAACTCAAAGCTGGTCACATACTTCAGGAAATCTGTTGCCATTGCTGCTACTTCATGCCTTGTTCATGGTTGGCTGATTCCTTATAGAGCATTGGCTACAGCCGAGTACAGTGAAATCTGCACATCGGGGGCATCCTGGCGTTCAACCGATCTTTTAAATTGATGTACTAAACCATCTTCCACCTTTTTTTATATCCTTGACAAGGTCCCTCTGGATCAGGTCTTGAATTGCCACAATCATTTCATTCTGGACTGTCTTTGAACTGTACGTTGTATTTCTGTTTGCCAATTCAAAGTGCTGTTTCAAGTTTTCATCCTCACTCACAATATGAAAGTCAAGTAGAGCCGGAAAGTTTCCACAATTAACTGTCTTGTCTTGCAAATACTTGCTATCATCCCTGTGTCCTCTAAGTGCAACATTTTGCTTCCCACAAAGTATTATTACGCTTGCTATTGATGACAGTACTTGAAAATTCATGCTCATCCTTTCTTGAAGGGCCTTGTTGTATCTTATGATAACATTTTCATGTTTCAGAAATAGAAATCATTGTTTGTCATGACTGCTTTGAAACTGTCCGATGGAGTAGCACAGAAAGCTTGGGTTTAATATCCAGCTCCTCCAGCCTTTGAACTGCCTTCGTGTATTTAATTGAAGAAATGGGTGTAAATTTCTTCAATTTAAGGAGTGGACCGGCAGCTGCATTTACCGGCATTTACTTACCATCTGGTGTCTGCTGAGCGCCTCTGCAGCTTGCCTCTTGCTGCTGCTGTTCCCGCTGCTGGAGATATCCCGCCGGGGCACCTGTGGAGAACAGGAGAACGGGGGTTCGTGAGTGAGGGAAACTTACACTCTTCTTGCCCTCCCCCCCGTACTGGCCCCCGGAAGCCCCCAGGGGGGTATTTAAGGAGTGGACCGGCGGCTGCACCAGCGGCCGTGAGCTGGCGGCCATGAGCCGAAGGGCCGCGGCCAAAGGGTGCGGCCCTTTGGGGTCCGGAGGGGGAGGGGGGGAAGTTTCTTTTGGCGGGTAAATAGGGGGAAGGGATATAGGATTTTGTATTACCATCCCCCGCCAATATGGATAGAGAAAGGAGGCCTTAGATGAGACTGAGGGGAGGCCTTGTTTATGGTCCTCTTCATTTGTGCGGGGGAGGGGGTTGAGGGTGGGTAATGTAGGAATACCTTCTCGGGAAATTGGTGGGAGGGAGGAGAAAGAGGTGGTATCAGAGGAGAGGCAGATGGTGGCAGCATCTCAGCTTAGAGCCTCATGCCCCTTCTTGTAATGAGAATAGGGGGGCTATGAGGAGGGTTCCGTTGATACTTATGGAAGATGGGGGTTTGCCCTTTGGTTGTGTACCCTGGTTGGGGTTGGGGATGGAGGCGAGAGACCAGGAGGAGGTGGGTGAGCTGTGCGTGACCACTGATGTAGGGTTGGTGGGGCCACCTCCCCCTGGTGAGAGAAGGGTGGAGGTGGTAAGGTTTTCCCTGGTGGCAGCAGGGGACGGTGTGACTGTAGATGGGATCTACCCCATTGTTGCAGGGGAGGTCATGGAATGGGATGTCAGTTGAGCCATGGGGAGGGCGGGGGTGTCTCTTTTGAAAAAATGTTGTGGGTATAAATTGTATATTACGTTAGATTTTGTTGTATTGACAAAATACAATGCAATATTGTATTGTATTGGGTCCCCTGTGTGGAAAAACCTGGAACGTAATGTATTATTATTGCTGTATTGTAAGCTGCCTCGAGTCCTTTGGGAGAGAGGCGGGGTATAAATAAAAAATGAATGAATGAATGAAAAATATGAGGTTGCCTTTTTCCAGTTCTGATAACCACCCATTACTTAATGCACCTCTATCTTCCTGTTCTAGCACACTTGTCAAACATCATACAAGGTGCACAAAAAACAGCATCAAGGGACGCATTGTAAGCTATCCAAAAGTTCTGAAAGTAGTGCTTTAGTTTTCCAGAGATGGTAGATAGCATGAAAGAATTACTGATGTAGTAGTCAGCAGTTCTAGGGCTGAAACTCAGCCTCATTTCCCCCCCTCTATTCTTGCTGAGAATCCATTCTCAACTAGTTTTTAGCAAGAATGTATAATTAAGAAAACCACCCCCCCATTTTTGACATTTTATCAGTTGAGATTTTCTTGATATACTGTTTATTGTGATGACTGTTCACTGTGTACCACATACTGATTTAGTGTGTACCATGTTCATCCCAGTAATGCGTATGTGAAAAATGGCTGCCCAGTTTCAAAATGGCAGTAACTCTGCTGGCACCATCTTGGAAGAGGGCTGTGCATGCGCAGAATAGCTGCAGTGGCCATTTTGCACATGCATATTACCAGGACAAATTTGGTATATGGAAAGCAGCACGTGGTAAATGATGGTAAAAGGTACATGGAGAGAAATTCTCGACTGACATCTTGAACCATGACCAAAATACTTGTATGAGGAAACCTGTTCTATTAAGTGGTGGTTCATGCTCCATTTGTGCTGGGTTTGGGATTTGCCCATTGCCATAACCTTGGTCTTGGATTTTGTATATATATATATAAATTATATAAATAAATTATATAAATTTATATATTAAATTAAATAAATAAAGGAGCAGGGGGGCCAGTAGGCACCCCTGACCTACTCCTCGGGTGGTAGGCACTGACATGGGAAGGGATCCCTGTCGCCCCATATGGATCTGCAAGGAGGTCCCTTGATGTAATGCCACAATCAAGAAAAGCAGTCTACGATCAATGGACGTTTGTGACAATTTGACCCAAAGTCACTCCCGATCAGTCAAATCAAAAGCAGACTTTAGCTCAACAAAACAAAGATATAACATTAGGCTAGATCTAATTTGAGTATATTTAGTGATTATCTGATTTAAAACAAATATGTTATCTAAAGTAGACTTCTCTTTGCAAAATCCCACTTGTTCTTGGCAACGCATCCCTTCTTGTTCCATTCAAGCAGACAGCCTTTGGAGAAGAAGTTTACTATAGAGTTTCCCAATCACGCTAAGTAGGCTTATGGGCCTATAGTTAGCTGGGTTGGAGGGGTCCCTTTTTTAAAAGATTGGCACGACCGCACTTTTAATCCAGTCCCTGGGAAATATTCCAGTGTCATTTATTGATGTAAACAAAGCTGCTAATATAGGGGCCGACCAAGAATCATCAGTTTTTAGTACCTCCACTGGTATAAAGTCTATACTGTAAAATGTAAAGTTCTACTTCCTCTGCCATCACAGAGGACCGACGTGGAAAATTATCAATAGATGGCAAATCTAGCTTTAATGCTAAGGATGATCGTGCTGAGAAAAGAGCAGAAAAGTGACACTCGCACTTACCAGCTGGTATAATTGCTCCATCTACCAGGGAGGTCAGCGCTCTGGATTGGTTAATAATTTTCTAAAAGGAGACTGAGTTATTGTCTTGCACTGCCCTATCGAGGATCCTCCAAGCCTCAGTATAGGCCTGGTTTTTTTTCCCTTTTCCGGAAGAGCTTATATTCTCTCTTAGCTTCCAGATAGGGTTCAAGGGCAAATTCCATGTCGCTCCCCTTGAGGCAGCGGGCTTGTCTCTTTAAATTTGCCTTAGCTGCTTGGCATTCTTTGTTGAACCAGCCATTCTTCAAATTACCCTGGTAGGTTGCATTTCCTGATGAAATTGCTAAGTAGAGATGGAGTGCCTCTGCAATATCCTGAAAACAATCTAGGGTTGAGTTTACCTCGTGCACGCTCGCTATACTAAGTTCAAGGAACTGGTCAGAGTTTGAAAGTGAGAATATTAATTCCTTTAAATATGGTGTCCATTTGACACATCGTACAATATTACCCCCTTGCCCATTAGAACTATTAAGTTGCTTAACGCTTAATTGGTTGTCAGACTTGGGAAGGGTCAGTCTAGAACTAAAGGTTGGTGATCTGAGTCTATAGCTGTTTGAATTGAAAAATCATAGTCTAAAGGTAAAATCACATCCAACACTAGTATGTAATCAATTGTACTCATTCCAGTACCTACTATAAAAGTAAATTCACCAATCATATCGCCAGGTGTGTTACCTTTAAGAATAGTTAAATTAGCCACCTCAACAAGGGTCATTAACTCCATTCCCAATTTATTTGCAACCTTGTCTTTTGAAGCTCTAGATGGTCCCAGAAATAATGGTCCTTGCTAATCCTGGTTCAATAAGGTCAACTCTCTCACTTCCCTACCAATACGTGCATTGAAATCTCCAGCTATAACAATCCCAGTGGTAGGATACTTTACCCGCAATCAATTAGTTTTTCTAATCTTAACCGTATTTAATGTCAAACGGTAAGAGCAACTCATCACAGGATCTATACACCCCATCCCAAAATAGCACCTTAAGGATTAATGTAGAAGGTGCTTGCCTACTTCTAACAGGGCTATCTGGTAACCTGATTAGCGTTTGTTGCCAGGTAAATATGAAGAGCAGAGGCAAGGGTCCTCTTCCTTCCCAGGGACCACATTGTTAATTTGTGCAAGTTCCAAGAACTACAGAGAATTTGGGAGCAGAGGTCCCTCAGAAAGAGGAGGGATTTGATGCTTGCTTAGATGTACGTTGAATGAGCAAGTCCGTTTGAGCTGTGCATGTATGAGACGGAGTCGCAGGCCTGCAATAACTTATTGCATAGGGGTGGAGCAATGGTAAACAAAAACAATAGAAATATCAGAAATACAATGAAATTTTAAATTAACTTTAAAAACAACTGCAAATAGACTTTGAGAAAAAGAATAATCAAGAGGAAAATGTATTTGGTGCTTACTTAAACAAGATGAAGTAATAGTAAGTGTTTGGCAGGTGCAAGGACAGTTATTACAGTCCCGGGGCTGTAATAACTTACTGTGTGGGGTGGAGCTATGGTAAACAAAGATAAAATTTGAAATATCAGAAATACAAAAAAAAATAGAAATGAAGTAAACAGTACAATGTAGGTTTTTAACATTCCAAAGTCAAACAAAATTGGTCCTTTCTGAAGCAAAGTAAAACATAATTTGTGTACATACCTTTTTAAGTGATGGAGATGCGTACATTTTTTGGTAATTTTTGAACTCGGGATGAAGTCAGCAGTTCAGTATCGCACAATCCTTTGCTTTGCAGATTATAGAAGTGTATATAGTCAGTACTTCAGTAGTCAATACATCAGTGCTTCTTTACAATACAAATCCAGCACTCTTAGAAAATCCATATCGCATTGGCCATTAAATGGCACCTGTAGAAACAGAGACTCAGGGCTGACCCATTACTCAGCCAGTGTTATGATTCAAGGCAAGCCCACACATGCACAGGGAATAGCTAAAACTTAGGCCAGGCCGACAAGAGCAAACTTGGAGCCAACAAGCACCAGCATAAGAATCTCAATGGTTACTCCGGTACTACCATAGAAATTACTACGATAGAATGTCATAGTTGGAAGGGATCTTGAGGATCATCTAGTCCAACCTCATGCTTGGATGCAGGATGACTCCGACTAAAGTGATGCTCTGAGAGGGCTGAATTCTGAACTTAAAGAGGAAATCCCCATGCCACCTATGCTAACAGACTCATTTAACATTCTCGGTCTCTGTACAATGTGATCAATTGGTGCACTAGTGATGCTTCAAATCCCATTGGCACAATAGGAGACAACCCAAGGGGGCCAGGGCCTGCCCCAGCTCTCCCTCCTCAACAGGGGGCCTTCTGGAGCCCTGAGCGTCTTCCTGCTGCTCTACCACATGCCCAGAGCCTCTTGCCAACGTCCCTCACCTCCCAGGTCCTTTCCATGTGCCAAAAGCTTCTTTTGTCCCTAGGCACCTGTTGCTACCCCCACCCCCACTCCAGCAGCCTCTTCCAGCTTCTCTCCTGCACATAGAGTTGAAGGACACACCCAGCACAAGTTTCATCAGGAGGCTGTGGGCTGGGCAGGAAGGAGCTCAACAGCGGTAGCAGTTGGATCAGGGGCAGGGGCAGCAGAGGTGAGATGGCTCAGGGGCGCACACGGTCCATTAGGCAGCAGAGACAAGCATCAGCCTACATGTAGGAACCCAGAAACATGTACAGCTCAACACCTGGACAGGTATTTAACTACAGCCTTAATGTGAAGATTCCAAGTAATTCTAAAAACACTGTTAAGCTGGGTGGAGAAACTAGTATAATTGGGGTATGGAACCTAACTTTAGCCATGTGAGAATTTCTTGGGAGTGCCGAGAAAATAACCTAGTCTGAGAAAAGGTCCTTCATTGACGCTGTGTGTTATCACCACCCACCCACTATACATGTTGCAGTGTTGCCCTATGGGTGCCCTGCAACATGTATACTGGGTATGTGGTGGGTACATAGTGGGTGGAGAGTGTCTTGTCTGAAAACGCCCTAAATGAATGGTGCTTTGATTTCAGAAACAAACTGTTGTTTCTTGATGGTAGAATTTGACGCCAAACTATAGCAAAAGGTTTCTAACGTTCCCTGAGTACTAGTAGTGTCAGTGACCCATGTGAAATGTTCACCTTGTGAGGGGGTGGGGGGAGACAATTTAAGTTTGAACTACAAGTATGGTGTTGAACAAGAAGGAATTGTTAGTTTTCAGTTTCAGTGTTTATCTAAGTGTGAGAGGTATCGGGCTTATAAAACATAACCATAAAGTTATTCCAACAAAAGTACTTAAGGCATGGTTAATAAAGTACAAAAATCCTTCTGTGAATAGTTAATTTCAACTTGCATGATAAATAAGGAAATTGGTTTTTTAAACAATTGAGAAAGTATCCACTAAAACAGTGTCTGTGTGTTTCCAGCAATTCTTCAAAAGCTTTGCTTGGGGGTACAAGAGGATTTTGAGCCTGTTAACCTGACAGACAGCTTTTTGTGCACCTGAATGCTGAAATTCTCTCCCGTCTGCCAAACAGGCACCAGCTTCATGCCTTTGGGGGGAGAGTGGAAATGATTGCAGCCAATTTTAGTTAGAGCAAGCAAAACCAATCAAGGGTGCGGACTTGGTTTTTCAGCAGCAGTTCTTGGCAGGAATTGAGAGGGCTGAACTCTGACTTTAAAGAGGAAATCCCCATGCCACCTATGCTTACAACCTCATTTAACATCCTTGGTCTCTCTACAATGTGATCATTATTGGGATTGGTGACCAGGACGTGGAGTAGTTAACAATGACTCTTTGACTGTTCAGAAATTCTACAGTGTTTAGTGATGGTTGACAAAGACCTCTTCCAGTTATTTCTCTTGAACCAGTCTTACAATACTCTCTCTTTTCCATCCTAAGATCCACTGTTTGGAGACAGCCCTGTTTCCCTCTTACGTGTGGGACAACAGCTAATAATTATAATGTGTTGATGAATTTTTTGTGTAGACAAGCTTGATTGTTTTTTGTGTCAGCAAGTTTTAAGATGAGCAGTTGTTAAGTGGACTGTAGAGATTCTAGTCTGCACAGTTGTATTGTGTGTTTTTGATGAAACTATAAACACCACAGGAGACTTGCATTGGTAGACTTCAAAGTGAGTGCAACATTATAATATTAATAATGTGTATTTGACACAAAAAGGCTAAATGTTGTGCTTTCAAATTAACTCCAAACAGCTTTTTATAACTCCACACTGCTTGATGGAAGGAGCAACACTACAGATGTTTTCGTTTTCCCAAACGGTAGTATTTTGTGACACTTCCAAATCGCATTTTCCATGCAGATTGGACTGCTTTAATTTACATATGAACTTTACATTGCTTAATTAAGTTTAAACTCTACGTCTACTGAGGTTTGTTAGCTAGTCACTACGTTGTGCCTGAATGTGAGTAATAAGGTAGGCACTGTAATGTAATTTTGATTCCCCACCAACTTCTCCACTAGTCAAGTCAGCTTTTGGTGTAATTGAATCAGTGTAAGTAAAATAATTCAGTAGGGTTAGACTGTTCATGTTAGTTTGGTTCAGGAACCACTGGTTTGCTTTAATAGAAAACAGTAAGAAACAATATATCAACAAATATAATTAACAGAATATAAAACAAATAAAACCATGATTCCCAAGGAGTCCTAAAAACAGAATTTTCAGCCAACCCCAACCACCCACCCTAACCGAGTCCCACCCACCTGTACCCGTCTCCCCCACCAAATGCCTGGCAGAACAGTCAGGTGTTACAATGCCTCCTAAAAGCATGGGATCATGGGGCTAGATATATTTCTTCAGCTGTGTGAACTGAACCATGCACCTGCTGGAAGCATAGAGTGAAATCCAATTGGCGGCATATGCCGCTTGCCAGTGCACTGCCCGGTCAGGCGGTGGGTGCAAATGTGCACATGTACCCTGTGTGTGCAGCAAGCCACTCGGCGCAACAGTGCACCCCTACTGATACAACCCCCCCTCCCTGAGCGCGCACACACCACAGCCCGGGGGATGCAGCAGGCAGCATGAACCTGGCGTAGGCGCAGTTTACAATAAGGTGTTGGATTGCATCCATAGTATATTGGTTGTAATGTTCACAAACTCATTGAAGCAATTTTTGAAATAGGATGCCTAGTCTTTTGCAACTGATGCTAGGAGGTGAAAGTCAATCTTTAAAAAGAGAGAATTCTCTAGCGTACTCAAAACATAATTTATTTATTTTTTGCAAAGTGGAAATTTTCCATTGCAGTTGTGCTCTGCAAAGCCATTTTGCTTGACTTATCATCTTTTATTCTGAGCACAGATGAGAAGAGAAATGAAACATTAGTGGGTAAGGTGTTCATTCTTTTCAGTCTCTGGTCATACGTCCGCAGAACAGATGTTTAAACAGTTTAGTTGACTTTGTGCCAAAGGTCTGCAAAAAACACAGAATAAGCATTAGTCCTACCAACATATAAACAGATTACCATTTATTGTAAAGGTCCAAAATCACTGTTGCCATTCTTGTAGCATCTTCATCGCTGGAGTAAACCATAAGGAGAACTTGGCCATATCACATTGTCTTTATTTAGTTACAATTACTAAAACTTCTTCTCTCGTGTTGGCTTCGCTGAAGCGAAGTCTCATAATCTTGTCTCTAGCTGAGATTTAATTACTTTATTTATTTCGTA
>QEPC01008745.1:3821774-3840568 GCA_003113815.1 Sphenodon punctatus
TTATTATTTTAAACGAAATGCTGTTCGCCGCCCCGGGCTGCCCTGTGGGCAGGAGGGCCGGGATATAAATTTAAAAATAAATAAATAAATAAATAAAATATTCAAGTTGTTTGTTTTTTATGTGTTTTCAGGATCATTTATCCTTTGCAACAAGAAACATGGTCCTGTGAAAATTGACCTTTAGAGGATAGGATTGGAGATTGGTCACCTGAGCTCTCAATGACCTGGAGGTTCCATAAGTTCATAGTTGCATCCTGGTTCTCTTTGGGCCTTGCTTACAGCCCAGACCCTCACAGTCCTTTCCTACCTGGGAGGGTTCTTCACTCAGAAGTGCCATTAATCTAAAACTATCCTCTGCTCCCTTCTCTAGGCCCCGGCCACCTGTTTTCCATTAATCCATCAGACAGCCCCCAAGGACCTTCCCAAGCCCAGGGTGAACTCTTAAGATCTAAATGATGATTACCTCATCAAGAGAAATAAGGTACAATTGATTTGGCAGTGGAAGACTCAAATCATGAATGCAAGTAGATACTTCGGCAGGGATGAAAAGTGTAAATCCGTAAGTCACAGTTTGTACGCGATTCTGTAGTAACCTTAAATGCAGGATTTTGATATTCCTAAAATCCATGCTGAAAAATCAGTTGGATTTGCAGCTAGTGGGATGTAAATTTCCTAAGGATGATTTTGAAAACTCAGAGATTTTGTTTATCTAATGGAGCTGAGAAATTTGACTTACGTCCACATGTATTCCACACAGCTAAGACTTGATTTATTTAAAGCAAGTATCATTTCTGAGATGGGTAGATTTGTGAAGCAGAGATTTTTGAAAAAACTAAAAAAAAAAACCACAAAAAACCCCCAACCTCTTATTGAAATGAATTGGGCAGGGGGGAACAGTTAAGCAGGCCAAAGTGTGTGCCTTCACATTCTGGATCCCAGGAATGCTCCTGTATCCTCCCCATAAGTGTTGATACAAGGTTGATCGCCAGTCTGACCCTATCGCCTGCTGGTAATTTTGGGACTCTATTTGCCTAAGGTGTTCTGTGAAATGGATGCACACCTCCCAGAGTAAAGCACAAGGCAGTCTAAAATGCAGTGTCTTGCATCACTAGGGGTGTCTTGGCTTAGGCTGGGGCCAATGACAGACACTTTCAGGGCTTACATTATTTATTTTTTTGGTCAGGGGGAGCTTGCCAGGTCTCAGCCCCAGCCATTGAATTCAAGAGGTGGGTCTCTGACCCCTAGTAAATCCCCATGGGAGTGTGCACTTGAAAGTGTTGAAAGACCAGGAGGAGACCGACATTGGCCATGTAAGGGTTGGAAACAAAAGCTAGGAAAAAAATGAGTGGTTTATTTGACTTTCATTATAATTTATTTAATTATTTATTTCTACAACTTTATATCCTGCCTCTTCTGGAAAAAAAAGAAAACAGCTTGGGGCGGCTCATAATTTTAAACACAAATAAAAACAATTAAAATGATGAACAGATTAATAAAAATATAAAATCTCCATATGGGAGAGTAATTTTTTTTTAAAAAAACAAACCAACAAGAGAATAGAAACAAAAAACCTCTCCCCCGTAACCCTCAACCCATCCCCCCACACCCATCCCCCTTGCCAAAAGCCTAGTGGAACAACCAGATCTTACAAAATTATCTAAAGGAGGAAAGGTCCGGGGTCACCCAGGCCTCTGCTGGGAGGGAGTTTCACAGCTGTGGCATGGCCACTGAGAACGCCCTCGCCATCCTGACTCCCAGGGAAACCCGAGGGACCTCAAGAAAGGTACCCCCGGAAAACCACAGGGGCCGATCCAGAGCCCAGGAAGTGAGGCAGTCGTGTGGGTAACTAGGGCCCAGGCTGTACAGGGCTTTAAAGGTCAGAACCAATACCTTGAATTGGGCCCAGAAGACTATAGGCAGCCAGAGCAGAGAGCAGAGCACTGGTGCAATATGCTTCTGGTGGCCCGGCCACCGCATTCTCCACTAGCTGCAGTCTCCAAACCATCACTATGAGCAGTCCCACGTAGAGTGCATTACAATATTAGTCAAGTCTTGCAGTGATGAAGGCATGGATGATAGTGGCCAAGTACGAGTCTGAGATATATGGCCAAAGCCGCTGTACCAGATGTAACTGGCAAAACATGCTCCTCACCACCGCTCTCACCTGGACATCCAAGTGGAGCTGGGAGTCGAGGCGCGTTGTCCGAGTGCCAGCTCGTGGAAACGCTCCATCTGGAAGTGAGAACGGGTGTCAGCTATGCCGTTGTTAATGCCTAGAATGTGACGTGCCGTGAACAAGATATTATGCTTCAGGCAGGCAAGTACGAGCGCCCTCAAAGCTTCATTACTCAGGGGGATTTTGAAGAGAGGGAATTGATTACGTGGACGACAGCCATGTTTTCGCACCAGAATAAGACTGGTTAGCAAAATCAGTTGGCCACAACATAACTGCCAGCATGATGAGGAAGAATTCAAGGAATGTTGGGTCCTTCGTAATGCCCAGGTTTGTTCACTCGACAGGTCATAGGGCGGCGCACCATTTGTCCCTAAAGTAAACCCCAAACCCATCCACCCCTGAGGCGTCCAAGTACACTTGCAATTCTGCCTCAAGCAACTTCTGCTCCCTCCAAAAGCTGACCCCATTAAATTCCACCAAGAAGGCAGACCATGTTCTCAAGTCCTCCCTCATTTCCTGAGTGACCCTGATGTGGTGGTGGTGGGGATGGCTTCCAGCTGGTTTAGCATACAAGCGGGACAGGAACGCCCAGCCTGGGGCCAGCACTCGGCATGCGAAGTTGAGACTGTCTACAAGACTGCAAGGCTTGCACTGTGACTTTGTACGCTGCCATGCGTGCACTTATCTTGTCTCTCAAATTGGTCAATTTGTCCTCAGGAAGGCGAGACATCAGACGGACAGTGTCAAGTTAAATGCCTAAGTATGTCATCCTAGTGGCAGGGCCCTCCTTTTTTGGGGGGGCAAGAGGGATGCCCAGCTCCCTGGCCATTTCTTGGAACGCTTCTATGAGCCCCACACACTCCTGTGACCCCAGATGCCCTATCAACAGGAAATCGTCCAAATACTTGGATACTTTGCCCACTGTCACCTGCTGCTGGAAGACCCATTCTATCAGGGATCAAAATCGTTCAAAGGCTGAGCAAGAAATGGAACAGCCCATGGGCATGGCCTTGTTGTAGTGATAGTGGCCCTCAAATAGAAAGCCCAGCAATCGAAAGCTCTCTGGGTGGACTGGCAACATGTGAAAGGCGGATTTAACATCGCACAAGGCGAGGAGGGTGCCGGGGCCCAAGCTTCTGACCCTATGCACAGCCATATCAAAAGAGGCATACTTAATAGAAGTAAGTTCCCTTGGAATGGCGTCATTCATGGACTGACCCCTTGGGTATGAAAGGTGGTGAATTAGGTGAAATTTGTCTGGGGCCTCCTTGGGTACCACTCCCAGAGGGGATATTATTATTTCTGGGAGTGGGGGCTTGGGGAACGGGCCTGCCATTTGGCCTTCCCAAATCTCCTTTTAAAGGTTTTTCCTGACCACCTGCTCCATGTCCAATACTGATTTAAGGTTGGGGGCCACACAAGACTGTTGCACTGGTCCAGCTGGGATGTGGAAACCCTCTTTAAAATCCTCCACTACATATGCGATTTCCTCCCTATCGGAATGCTTGGTTAACACTTTCTCTAACTGGTTAACTCTGATTGGGGTGGGTCCGTTGGTAGACGAGGCGCTAAGTTGAACGCTCTGATTATCTTTCCTGGGACCTTCTCCCTGGGTATTCTGCCATTTGTTTCCTTGCTGTCTGGCTTTATAGCCTGTCTCTTATACACATCTAGATGTGTATAAGAGACAGGAATTAAGTCAAACTCTCTCCCCCCCCTCCCCCAAAGCCTCTTTTTTAAATAACTATGTTGGTAGTGTCTCTCTTCTCCTTTTACCATAGCAGATATTCTTTGCAGAAGACTGTGAAGAACTGAAAAAAAATTGAGTCATAAAAAATCCCNGATCATGCAGTCCAGCCATAGGTCCTGCAAGTGAATATTCCAGGGAAGGCCGGGTGGGAAAGCCGCCCTATGGCAAAAGATCTCGTTGTACCAGAGCCACTGTCCGGGTGGGCCCTCTCCATAAGCTCGCCTCACTATGTGAACATATTTAAGTATGTCGGTGGCCCATTCGGGGTAGGTTTGCAACATTACCCCCAGGTAAATTGAGTATGCAGCCATCCAATTCGCCCACTTCCAGTCTGCCTTTGGGCGATGGAAGCACTCCTTTTCTTTTTTGTCCTCCTAATCAGCAAGGTCCAGTATAGGATTGCTGAAGACAAGTGCTAAAATCTCAATGTACTCTCCTCTCCAAAAGATTTTCCTGCATAGTTGGCAACAGATGTTCGCCTATGGAGGCGGATACTGCAGAATATCTCCCCACCAGGGGGTGGGTGAGGCCGTGCCTCCGGCTGTTGGTACTGTACCTGAGGCGGCTGGGACCAAACCTGTAGGGCTGGGGCAGCCATCACCACCACAAGCCTCGGTGCCAGGCACAAAGCAGGCAGGCAGAGCAGTGCCGGTTCATCAACCTGGCGGGGTATGGGGCGGGGGGGAGCTGGGTACACCTGCACCCACGTGCTGTTCCACCACAAGATTTGAGGGTTCCCGGCCCTCCTTTCTGAGGTCACTCCTCGTGTCCGTTCCACGGTCAGCTGTGCCTGGGGGTCAAGTTTATAAATGGCTGTGCTGCACCTGTGCTTTTTCGAGGAGTCCATTGTGGCTCTTCTGGATCCCAATTATAATCTACCCTAGTGGGTGCCTCCCTGTTCCCCAGTTCACCTTATTGGTATTCAGTGTATGGGTCACCCACGGGTTCCTGTGGCTCTGCCCAATTCAGCTTCCAAATTTGGAGTACCCATTGCGCTCCCTCCTTCCCACTGGGGGTTGGGGCATCAAGTAGTCCTGTCAACCGTATTCGGTTGATGGAGAAGGGGGGTCAGGCGTGCCCAGAAGGGGCCGGGTGCTTATCCTGTGGAGGGGCCTCGTTCCCCTCCTCTGGGTTCCCATCCCAGTCACCCTCTGTGGGGCCTGTTGAGCCGCCAGCAGGCCCGGCACTCTGTGCTCTCCCTCCCCCAGCCAGAAGGTGCGCCAGGGCTTCGCACACTGTGAGACGATTGTCTAGGTTTCCTCTGGTGGGCGGGGTGCCAGCCCTCATCTCCGGGCCCGGTGCAGGGGCAAGGGGATGGGTGGAAGCGGTTACACCCGCCTCCTCTCCACCCCCCTCCCCCAAGATCGTCTGGTCCCTGAGGGCCTTGGGTTGCCCCCTCTTCCTGGGTGTACCCATTTGTCCCTGGACCTTGAAGGGTGCAGGGGGGGGCGATTCCACATGCTGGCGCTCTGATTCTGGGCCTGGTCTGTCAGGTGTGCTGTTTCCGGCTCTTGAGGTTTTTTTTTTATTATTATTTCGTTTAATTTATACCCCGCTCTCTTCTGCAAACAGCTCAAGGCTGCTTCCAACATACAAAAGGTCCACACGGACCATAACAATAAATCAAGAATATCAGTACATCATATAAATTCAGTACACACAATATAAAACATCAAGATCAAAATGTTAATTAACCCCTTAATTAATACAGTCAGCCCATCGGTATACAAAATATAAATCCATCACTATTTACCTCTCAATCCCGCCGTGCTGCCACCAGGGGGCCCAACTATCTTCTCCTCCCCTTGCTCTCACCAAGATGAGGGGTATCTTTTACAACATTTCAAAAACTAGTATCCCAATGCTAACTCGCACAAAATTGATAATCCCATTATCATCTCCATATAACATTACAGCATATCACAGAAAAATAAATATCCTCCCCCCAAATGAGGCGGGCTGGGCACTGTGGGCCAAGCTCCTACCTTGATGGGAGGCAGACTCAGCCCACGTGACTCTCCCTTTTCGCGCTCTGCAGGAAGTTACCAGGCAACCCCCACAGGGCTCTGCTTTTTCTGCTGCAAGGACTGTAACAGCCCTGCAGAGCACGTCCCCTCCATGTCCCACTCCTTTAAGTGGGGCGTGACAAGGGGCCCTCCCGTCACGAGTTTGCAGTGAAGGGGCCTGTTCGAAAGAGAGAGGAGAATACCCTGTCTGTTGTGGTGGGGCCTTCTGCTGATTGTAAGCACAGTGTAGAACCAAAAAACCTATGGATAAAATTACAATATAGAGAGAGAGATCTGTTTATTGACAATAGACATGAAAATGAAATACTAAACGTATCTTCTGAATCACTATAAAATACAGCCACATGCAAAAACCCAACGCGTTCAGAAGGTCTATTTAATATTACATTTTTGTGTCTACTGTTAATAAACAGATTTGTGCAGTTTTGGGGGGCGTAGCTTGTTCCTTTTGATTCTGCATTGTTCGCTATTGTGTTTTATCCCTTGGTTTACATTGTAAGTCCAGTGCTGCCCAAAAGCTTGGGTAGAAGATGCATCTGATGGGTCAGGCACAGGTCTCATTGCTGAAGTATGCTTTATTTGAAAGAGATTTTGTGCAGCCACCTATTACAGTAACCCCGCTGTAATGAGAAAATCTTGCTATTACAGCAGGTAACAGTATAGCACAACAGAATGCACTTTGCTTAATGAGGTTGTTGCCAGTTTCTGATACTTGTAGCAATACTGCTACTTCAGCCTGGCAATTTAACTTGCTGTTTCCTTACTGATGATTGGTATGCATACTAGTTCCAGTCTCTCCGTTATCTATTGCCTGTACAGAATCAGACCGGGAACTGAGTTGATGCTGTTCCAGTCCTAAAATAAAGCGACAAAATGACTTAAAATGAGTTGTAGTATAGTTTCATTTCTGGCTTGCCCTGAGCGTATTAAAACATGGATGAGATCTGACTTCTTCCAGCAGAGATCTTTTGTCTATACTGTAATCTCTGATGCCTGAGAACTGTTCCCACCATATATCTTTACAGCAACTAATCGTGTTTTTATGAAGACATAGAGAGGTAGATCTGCAAACCCGAGAAAAGTAATAGAGCAGGGCAATCAGTACTTGAGGAAGGAAAATGGTCAGGAGGAGAAATGCTTCATTGGTCTTGCCTTTAGTGGAATTTCAAAAAGAGAGAGCAAAGGGGAGGGAAACGTGAAGGTGACTTCAACGGAACAGGACATTTTGTGATTTAATACTTCAGGGGTGGGATAATCTGTGGGGAAATGGCAAATGAGTGTTTGACAAGCTACATGTTCTGCGAGGGATAAACTACTGTAGACAAGTTACAAAAACTAAACAAACAGGCTGACTGAATTAAGTCAAACTCTCTCCCCCCCCTCCCCCAAAGCCTCTTAATTAAATAACTATGTTGGTAGTGTCTCTCTTCTCCTTTTACCATAGCAGATATTCTTTGCAGAAGACTGTGAAGAACTGAAAAAAAATTGAGTCATAAAAAATCCCAGTTGAAGCCCAGAGAAGAGAAACATCTGATATTAATCCTAGTCTAGTGAAAGATAAAAAGTTCAGCTCAGGCAGCTGTTGCTGAACATAACAAGAAAAGCTCCCATTTGAGTGAAACATGGCTACCGCTATTGAAAGGGGGGTAGAAGGTGATACCTGCTTAAACATGCACATGCCATTGTCCTGTGATGCTGCCTTCCACCCCATGATTGCATGATTCCAACAACCCCGGCACTCCTTTCAGCAGTAGAAATAACATATTAGTGGAGGAAAGTGCTGAGGCTAGTAAGGAGATTGGGAGAGTGGAAGTCTTGCTCTGAGAATAAATTTCAGGTGTTGATTAATTTTCCAGCAGTGAGTGTGCAGGTTTGGGGTGCTGCAGGAAAGGCGAAAGGTGCCCATATCCATAGGAAGACGGCAAAAGTGGCGTGGGTGTACCTAGGTGAGAACGGGCCCTGGTGCAGAAGTGGAATCCATTCTGGTAGGCTTATGCACTTTACGTGTGTGGGCGTGCAGGCTTGTGGGCCCCAGTGCAGCTGCACATATTACAGCTATGCCCTTTGAAAGCTGGTATGAAGGCAGAAGCATAGCTAGGTTGGAATGAGTCCTGATTCAGAACCTTTGACCCAGTGGCAGGGGATGCATCTGCACCAAGAAATGTGGCTCCCCTGGGCTTGTGGGCCATGGCGCGTCTGCACCATTTGTCCCCATTATGGTTAAACCCTTGCGTTAAAGACCCTTTTACAAACTGACGGTGGGATGGTTGCATTGAAAGATCCGTCGTCCTCGTTGCACTGCCTGCTGCCAATTCTTGTCCTTCTCCCTTGACCTTAAGTCTGGGATTTACACTTGCTGGTTGGCCACTTCTGAATTGCTGAAAATGTGTGTTGCACCACAGTGTTAGTTGAAGAATGTAGCAAGGAAAGCTTATCTTAAAATGCAAGAGGCACCAGCACAGCAGGATAAATTGCAACCCTGCAGTCTAGCCAGTTGTAAGAATTGGTTTGGCTGCAGTATCCATAAATTGGTGAGTCGCAATTAGGGTGGCGATTGTTCTTGTTTTATACAGAACATTCCTGTTTTTTGAAGGGTTTGTTGTCGTTTATGCATTTTTTCTATATACTGCTCCCACTACCACTTCCACCCCCAAGACGTCATGACCTCGTGACTTCTAGGGGTGGGGGTTGGGGGGAGTGCTAGGGTTACCATAGTGTTTGGATTTTCAAGAACATAAATACTTTTTTGCTCTGCCCAACCCTGTCCAGGTGGATTTTAAAAATAAATACAGCCAGGATTTTGCTGGTACCATTGCATTCCTTTCCCCACTCCTTGCTCCCAGTGCTTGTTAGCCTTGATGGCTGCGCTCTTCCTCTCACCATGTCCTCTGTGCTCTTCCCCCATGTCCTGTATTCTGGGGATGCATCTGTGGCCACCCTAGTTGTAATTAGGCCCACACTTTTGTGTGTATGGAAGTAGTTGAACAATTATTGATTTTTGTTGCAAGCTGATAAAACTTCTGCGCTAACTAGTTTTTTCTTTCAGAGAGTAAAAAATTGCCACCTTACCTGAATAATGGTCTGGACCTCTCCTATCTGAGAGACCCCGTCACTCCCCAGGACGTGGGGTCTACCCAGAGCTCCTTCCTGGAGGTCCCCTAGGTGAACCGGGGGGCTACAGTGGAGAGGGTGTTCTTGGTGGCCTCACCACAGCTGTAGAACTCCCTCCCAGAGGAAGCTTGCCTGGCTTCCAGTCTGTTGACCTTTCGTCAGGCCTGTAAGACCTGGCTGTTCATCCGGACCTTTGGGGGAGGGGGGGAATAATTTATTTATTTTTTTAATTTATTTTTCAGACTTATATCCCGCCCCCTCCTGCAATGCAGCTCGGGGCAGCTTACAACAATAATAAAAACAATTAAAACAGTTAAAATATAAATATAAATATAAAACATCAAAAAACAGGGTTAGGAACAATAATAAATAGATAAATGGGCAGGGGATTAAAATCACCCTCCCCCTCCCTCCCTCCCAAAGGCCTGGGCAAACAGCCAGGTCTTACAGTTCCGCCGAAATGTCAAAAGGCTTGGGGCCAGGCGAGCTTCCTCCGGAAGGGAGTTCCACAGCCGCGGTCCTACCACCGAGAATGCCCGCTCCATCGTGGCCCCCCGCTTAACACGGGGGACCTCCAGGAGGGCACCCCCGGCAGACCGCAGGAGTCGTTCCGGGGCGCGAAGGGCGAGGCGGTCCCTAAGGTAAGAGGGGCCAAGGCCGTATAGGGCTTTATAGATCATCACTATAAGGGTGGGGAGGGGGTTGCCAGTGGTTTTACCTCTTTTTACTATTGTTTTTATTGTTTTAGTAACCCTTTTTTGTATTTTTAATATATTATTTTTAAATGTTTTGTGAGCCATCCCAAGCTGCCGTAAGGCTGAAGGGAGCAGGATAGAAGATAAATAAATAAATAAATAAAATTTAATGAGTGAAGGTTGTGCTTGTTCACCCAGTGCTGGTGCAAGTCTAAGTACAGGGTGGAGGCCAGCTCAAGCAGTCAAATATATATCAAAATAGTCAACGCATCTAGGGGAGCATATAGCTAAGTGTGGTTAGACAAACACATGTTTTTATAGAAAATCTTCAGGGGGAAAAAAATACTACACAACACAAACCTGTTTAGATTTTTAAACTAAATATGAAGTTCTTGTTTTGAAAAGGAGGAAAAGGACCAATTTTTTGCAACTAACACATTTTCCCATTGGGGTTTTGTTACAATAGGAAGCTACTGAATTGAGTGTTACTCCCAATACTACTGTGCAGGAAAGTTGTGCGCGTTCATTAAGAGATAATTGATAGAGGTCAAAAGTTTCAACAGGTCTTTGGAGACATTTTGTCCAGCACCTTTACATGAAGCTCAATATATTATGATGACAGTCTCCCACAGGGGGATGCAAGCATAATTGAGATGCTATACCAGCTGGAATCCAGATGAAGAATGAATTAGGAAAATTAATCACAATCATGTTCTGTGCTAAACATTCATCAGTCTTCCAAAGAGCAGGAAGTAAAGTTGGGGGGGAAGTTACATTGAGAAAATGGACACCTACAATCTTAAGGTTTTGACTATGCAGATGAGAGAAAACCCTAGCAACAGCATGATTTGAATCTAGCTGCTTTTATGCTTAAACTTTCTAAACCTTTATAAAATATGTATTATTTTTATGGATGGAAAGAAAAAGTGAAGACTTCACTGAAAACCTTTAGGTGTTTGCTTGGTGATAAGACTACTATCCTCAGGAACAGGTGCTTCATTGAACCCCTATACAGCAATCTTGAAAGGAATGTTTGCCCTTGTAACCTGAGCAAAACGACAATTGTATTTCATCTTTGTGCATGCAAACAGGAAATGAATACAGCATGTTTGTCACAATGATTTCATTATACGTTTTGGAATTATGGGGGCTTGCCATTTCTGGAACACAGGCCTAATAAGTTACATGTGCATACCTAGAAAGTGAGATGGCCAATATCCGTTATTTTCTAGTTAGTCTAGCAATTAATGATTAATTCTTGCCTCCTTTTTAAGGCACTTTGAGTCTCATTTAGTAACTTGGATTTAAAGCTGCTTTGTGTACTAGTATGAATTGCTGGCTGTTGGTCCATTAGTATTACTCTCTTGTAAAAAAAAGTCGGTACCTACCATTTGCCCATACAACTGGTGCAATGGAGGGAAATCTCTTATTTTTGTACAAATATCGCTATAATGACTTTTGCTATATTCACAAGACTGAACCTAGACAGTCACCAAGAACACACTTGCATAGTGTCTGTGGCACAAACACACTTTCTGAGTGTTGAGAGAAATCCTTACTACTGGATGTGTTTCTTTATTCCTTATTCTTTGCCACCTGATTTCCAGGTTTTGCTTGTAAGGATTAGAGTTCAGCAAGTTGTTGTGGTGGTGTGATTTATAAACTTTATATATATATTCGTGATTGAGCCTATGATTGTGAAATTTTGTAGGGAGGATTGCTTGGGGGAGGGGTAGACCCTGTCCAAATCTCAGAGAAAGTGGTTGAGAACTGTGTTTTTCCCCTGGATTTTGCAACATTTTCAGTTGACGCATAAAAGTTTAGTTCTCCGACACTTCTGCACCTTCACACAGATAACTTCAAGTGTGCATTATAGTCGATTGCTAAGCTCAGATTTTGAAAATTGGTTGTGTAGTTTGTAAATTACAGTGTTTTGAAGTTCCCATGTTACCCAATGGAGAGAGTGAGATTAAGTTGTCAAGATGGATGTGGATTATGAGTATGTAGCAGGACAGAGCCCCTGCAGGTGCCAACAGAGGGGACTGGGTTACCAAGGCTCCAGGTGCTGCCAGACACTCTGGACAATGCCTGTTTAGCAACTGGGCTAGGGTGTGGCCAAGGCAGCCTAGAGAGATTAAAAAGCTGAATCAGAGCTCAGTGAAAAAGAAGCTGCTGATTGGAAAGGACACAGGGGAAGCAGGGACTGTGTGAAAGCCCTGCTTCCAGCCCAAGCCTCGCCCACAGGAGGTTGTGTAGTTTGGGAAGACTTTGAGGGTTCTGGACTGGACTCCAGAGCAGCATGCCTTGCCCAGAAGAACTGTTACTCTTGGTGCATATGCACTTCCAGTTCTTCTCAGTAACAGCCAAAAGGCTGTTTTTCCTGGCTGGAAAAATTGTATATTGATTATGGTGGAGACTATGCTGTTGAACCTTTACTAGATACTGCGTGTAGAAGTTAGGAGAATAAAAGGTCTATTTAACTGATTTCCCCTGAGTGCGTGACTGTGTAAGTGCTAATCCTGCCAGGAGTCATGCTAGGCAAGCCCGTCCCTGACACAATGTACTTGTGTTGCATACACCATCTCTGTGCTGCCATGCAGAAGAAAGGAGAATGGGTATCTGTGCATAGGATATGCATAGAGAGGTGGTTATACAGAGATTGCTACCCATTCTCTTCTCTGAGAGACAGTAGAGACATACAGAAAATGTACATGTGTTCATTGTATGTATAATCCAAGTCCATCTTGACATAACTGATGTCTCATTGATGTGGATTGCATGTACAACAAGCATGGGGAGATTTTTTGTACATGTGCCTCTACCAATGAGCTCCACAAGGATAATTGTTACCCTAGGAGGCCTCAGGCGGCAGCTGCTCTCATCCCCCCTCCCATCAGAAGACCTTTCCAGATGGGAGGGGAGAGAGCAGGAAGTATGGGGGAAGACTCAGCAGACCTCTTCAGTATTCTATTGTCTAGCAGGAGTCCGCAGTTAATAGAATGCTGAAAAGCTGTTCTGAGCCTGACTTTTCCCTTCTGCTGGAAAGATGGCCAATAGAATGGTGAAGATGTCTGCTGAGTCTGCCCCTCCAACCTGCTCTCCCTTCTCCCATCTGGAAAGGACTTCCAGATGGGAGTGGGGAGAGCTGAAGAGGTGACACAACTTTTCAGCATTCTATTGCCTGCTGACTCCTGCTAGCCAATAGAATGTTGAAGAGGTCGGCTGAGTTTGCCCACCTCCCTCTTGCTATCCCCCTTCCTATTCTTGATAGTTCTCTATTGGGACTTGGGAGCTCCCCACAGAGTCTGCTCATGACCTCAGGTTCTGTCCCCTGAGCTGCCAGCCCCAAACACAGTGTGTTTTTTTACACACACATTTCTCCTGCACGCTTGCTGTTACATCCTGAACTTTGTGTGTGTAAATCACTCACCCAGATCGTAAACATCTGGCTCTCTGAACTTCTGCATGAAACTTCTCCCAGAACTTTTGTGTGTAAAATGTTCTCCTGGTAAACAGCTTTGCTCCAGGCAGCTGTGGTCACTTGGTTTCCATGGCAGCCTGTCACGTCTACAGCTGCGGCTACTTNCAGATCTTAAACATCCAGATCTTTGAACTTCTGCGTGAAACTTCTCCCAGAATTTTTGTGTGTAAAAGGTTCTTCTGGTAAACAGCTTTGCTCCAGGCAGCTGTGGTCACTTGGTTTCCATGGCAGCCTGTCACGTCTACAGCTGCGGCTACTTTAGGCTGCCTCAGGGCAGCCTCAAGGCAGTGTTTGTGCGAAGAACGCATTTTGGAACTGCATCAGGGCAGTGTGTGTGTGAAAAATGCATCTGAAACTTTACTTGTGGGCTTGTAAACTGACAAGATTGAAACATCTGGAACTTTAACATGTGTGTAAAAATGCCCAAAGTAAGAGAGCTGGGGATGAGACAGTGTGGCTTCTTACTGCCTCTCCCTCCCCCTCCCCGCCCCCCAAATCAGCACTGGGTATTTTGTTTTTCAAGATTCTCATGTTTCTTGGTGAGAATCCAGCCGATTCTCATCTTGTTCTCATTTGCAAGAACAAAACAAGAATTGTGCTTCAAAACTGATAATCAAGTTTCAGCCCTAAAGACGTTGTAGTCTCGCATTGTGCTTGCTTACCACTTAGGCTCCATGCACCCACACTTTGCATTGGTCTTTCCATTCCAATCCTCTTCCTCTGCAGGTTGGGGACAATGTTGGGGAAAGCGGCGAGTTGGGGAAAGCTTTCATTCGGGTTGGGGGGAGAACAAGACAGCTGAGTACTTGCGGGGGGGGGGGCTGTATATGGGAGAAACTAGTTTGATAAATGCAGATGTGTACAGGGAGACAAGAGTAGAAGCAGACCAGCAATGGGGGAAGTGTATGTATGATGACGGGACAGTTAAGTTCTGGGGGAGTGTTTATGGGGGACAAGGTTGAGAAATGGGTGATGTGGCAGCTAAGTGTATATGTTTTTCATATATACTTTGATTTGGAAGGGGACAATGGGATATTGAGTTACTGGGACGGTGTACATGAAGGGAACAAGGTTGATGGGTATGGGATGGGTCGCTTGATCCCCTTATGAGGGCTGTACCTGAGGGGAAAGCAAATGGCAACAAATCCTCAGTCAGGAGCCCCACAGACAGCAAAATCCCTTTCCAATATAGAATAGTACTCCAGTACATGATATAATAGGACAAATATTTGCCTACCCTTAATCACCTGTGTAGTAAGCAGATGAATTTGAGCTGCTGCCTAAGAAGGGGACCTATAATTGAAGGAGAAATTGTGGCTACACTGGAGAGAGGGATCAAGTCTATCCTGTTGGGATGGGTTTGCTGTCCCCGGCTACAGTGTTGCCTCCAACCAGAAGAGGATTAGAGCTGAAACATCAAGGCAAATTGGGTATGCGTGGAGCCTAAGTTGTAAGCGAGCACAGTGTGTGTGTGTGTGTGTGTGTGTGTGACTGTACAGCATCTTTACTGCTTCCATGGTGCAAAGGTTAAGGTGGGAGCCTTAACTTAAAATTTCTGTGCTTTTTGGAGCACAAATGAATTTGTAAGCGCCTTAACGCCTCTCTTAAACCGAAGATTTTGTGATTCTAGGATATAAATAAACATTCCTGTTAGTCACTTAATGTCTGTGAATTATAAGAGTTGTGGCCACAGTGTTGTAAATCAGGTATTTCCCTCCTTCACTTTATGCTGCTTCTAGAATACTATATGCGCGGGGAATTCTTCCTCGCCCTTTTCATTGTAGGCAATAGTACAGGGAACTCGGGTAAGAGAGATGCAGGGGAATGTGCAGTTTGTGTATAGGTATAGCTACAGTACAAGGCGAGGTGTTGGTGATTAAAAATGATTTTGCCTGCATGACTCCATTTTGAAGCCATCTGAAATACCATGTTTAATATTAGTTGAGATCTTGATCCCCATCTGGTCCTAACTAGAGCTGGAGTGTGTTACAAATTTTGTATCTATGGGTAATAACCACAACTTTGGGTAGCCTGTCATTTTTACGGTTGGTACCTGTGTACCTAGATACTTACATAACAGACTTCCCAAAACATCAGGTATTAGGAAGAATAAATAACAGACTGCATTTTACTGACACATTCCAAGTTAGCATGTTACTGTTTTAGTGTGTTTCTGAAATTCAGTGTTCCATCATTTTTGTCACCATGGACATGTACAGCGAGAGGCCATGGAACCATCATTAGGTGAATGGAAATAGGAGGGAAACGGTAAATGTAACACTGTAAAATGGTAGAAAATGGAATACTGTTTAATGTAGTAAGGGAAAACTGCTAATTCTGAAACGGGAAACAGTAATTTGGCAATGTGAGTAATTGTTGGGCATCTAAATGGGCTCCATTTAGTTCCTGGCCTGTATGAAACAGTTGAAGAACCACAAATTTGATGGGTATACCATTTCTGTGGATAGGTTTCAGCTGTCCTCCTCGCTTACAGATTGGGAACTAAAGAAGGAAGTTGAGGAACAAATAGTGAATTTGCAAGGGGGAAAGACATTCTATGAGCTCTACATCATCCTGCCATGCCACATATATGAAAACCAAACCATTTATTTTCTTTGCTCGAAGGCATTTTGTGGGCAATTCTTTTTTTTTTTTTAGTGTTAAGTTTTTGAGGCTACTTAAAGAAGAAAGTGTAATGTAATTTCTGCTAACCGCAGTTAATGATATTGTATTGTTAAGGAAGGAAGTTAACTCAACTGAAGTTGTCTGTGGCAGTCAGTTCTAGAACAAGAGCTGAGTCCAGAATCATGATCTACCAATGAGATGCATTTGCCTCTTGTTCAACATTAAGGTAGATTTTTGTAGGCAAATATTGTTTTCTTTTGCAACGGGATGTTTTCTTAAGCAATTCCATAATTTGATTTAACTGGAAAATCATTGGTTCTTCCTTTTGAAGTAGTCACTTTTGTCAAATTACATTGTTTAAAATATATACACCTAATATACGATATTCGACGTGTATTTACCATTCTGTGTGTTGAAGGATGTATTTGGCACCAAAGGCTATTTTGTTTTCCTCATTCATAGTATATTTTGCTGTTGCTTTATAGCTTTTTTTTTCAATGCAGCTGTTTTTGGAAGGTAGACAGTGGCAGCAGGAAGCAGCAGCCAGAGATTCTGCCTCTGTGAGTGTACTTTCCCGGGCCTTCTCCTTTCCTCTTGTAGAATGTAGAGAACTAGAAATGGTATCGAACCAAAATTAAGATTAAAATTTTGTAAAAACTTGCCCCCACTTTAAAAAACATAAATAAAAAAAATTCATCCAATTAGGAGGAGACGCCAGACTCAGAACTTGTTGGATTCCTTAGCAGATATTGCTGATGCATTAAAAGAAGTTACTATGCTTCTATCTTGCTCTGAAATTGGAGAACATAAGCGCAAAGGGAAATACTGGTGCAGAATTACTTATAATTTAGTGTTTTGGAAATCTGATAGTTTCTTGTAAGAGTAAACTTGGTGTAATGGTCATTCTTTTCTGTTTACTTATGACACTTGTGTATATATACTAGCAGATGTAGGTGAAAACATGGGTCTATATCCTTCAAGTACTGTAGATTGTAAGGCAGCAATGTCATGTAGGTCTGACAAATTCGTGGTATTGGGGTTTATTTTTTTTACAGAAGGTAAAGCAACTTTCAGCCTAATCATTGATAAGCCTGATGATTTTCACACCAGTGCGAAGTCTTTCAATGTATTAATTAACTTAAATTTATATACTGTCCTTGCCAGAAGGTTCAGGGTGCAGGATAGGTAAATGAGATTTATTCCAGAGACACCATTATGCTGAACTAATTAGGTTTATTATAACTGTTCCACAACACACACAGGAGAATTCCTGCGGGCTCTTACTTATTATTACCTCCAATGCAGTACATCTAAAGAACACTTAACTCTTGTTTCCCAAAAGCAAACCCTGGTGTGGCCTGGTCCAGAAGCAGTGCCCCGTTGAAAAGGTGTCGCAAAACTGTTTCAACACAGTCAGCTCTGCCATAAAGCAGCACTGCTGAAAACAACAACTGTTCCAGACATAACACAGGGCAGGTAGCTTAAGAAATAAAACATGAAAAATAATACGTAACACACACACCCCTCTACAAAATCCTTCCCCTAGCTCCTGTCTTCGCCTGCCAAATGCTTGGCGAAACAGAGAAACCTTGCATTGCCTTTGAAAAGATGCTTGGGTTTTGACAAATTAAATGGAAGGGCATTCCGCAATGCAGGGGCAGCTGCCAAAAATGCCTCTCTGTGTGCCCCTCCCAGACGAACCGAATGGGCAGATGGTACCTGTGAAAGCGTGCTTCTGGCTGACTGATTGCAAGCCCACAATGGAGCGTAGAGGAGGCACTATTGTATATACGTGGGGCCAAGACACTTTAAGGCTTGATAGTTGAAAACCTGCACGGTGAATTGCGCCGGGAATCCTATTGGGAGCTATATGGCTGCTGGTAAGAGCCGTGACTCTTGCATACGTTTCTTGTAGTAAGTACGTGTACAGTATGTACAATGTACTTATGTACCCAAATTAGCCCCTGGTACACATGAGACCTTCGTCCCGACATTAGTCTCAAGGTGAAAAAGAACCCCCCAAATATAAAGCATGCCATGAAAACGTTTTTAACTAAGAGCTCATTTTGGTTGGATCTGCTCAGCACTTTCTTTAAACAAATATAATTGTAGCAAATTTAAATTAATGTTATAATTATTACACTATCTGGATGAACCAAATTTATTACAAATTCTAGTTATAGTTTCTAGTTTCTAATAGATTTGCCTTTATGCAGTAATAAAGCCTGATTGAAATAAATAGGAGAAGGTAAATGACTTGAGATAGTTAATGAAGCTGTATCTATTTGCATGCTGATGATTGCTACTGACTGATCAAGTTTAATTTTGTGTTGAAGTTGTTAACAAAAATTGTATGATTGAGGGCAAATGACCAATTTGAACTTCACATATCATGTGAGAAGAAAAATTGAAGGTAGTTTTCTATCTTCTGCCATAGCTTTTGCCAGGGCCAGCCCCAGGGTTTGTGAGACCATGCGCAAAGTCTTGGTGCGGGGCCTAATTTGCATAATTGGGCCCCACCAAATTATGCAAACACGTACATTTACATAAAATTCACTCCCTCTGGACAGGAAGGACTCCCATTCTCCATCCCTCCGAGCAGCCATGGAGAAGCATGGCTCCTCGCCCTCTATCTCCTCCCTCCTTCTTGCCCTTTTCATGGCCCCCCTCCTTCTGCCTCCAATGGCCTTTCTGCAGCCACCCTACCCCTTATTCTCACCCATGCCCATCCCCCTCCCCACCCTCATCCCCCCTTGCCCATTCCCTGTAGGCCCACCCCCACTCACCCAAACCCTCCACACCCAGGCACTCCACAGACCACTGTGGCCAATATGAGGCCAGTGCGCGACCCAAACCCTGCAAACCCGGCCGCACCCCATCCCCCAATCTCATCCGCATCCCGTGCCTTCCCCAACACCAATTGCCTTTC
>QEPC01008745.1:3840668-3860154 GCA_003113815.1 Sphenodon punctatus
CTCCTGGTTTTCACGTTCAAATCGCTCCACGACCAAGCTCCCCCTTAGCTCTTGGACCTAATTTCCCTACGCACTCCTGCATGCGCTCTCCGCTCTTCCTCTGCCCCCTCCCTCACTCTCCTTCGTTTCTCCTGCTCACCTAACCACCTTCGACCCTTCTCCCTCGCTGCCCCCCATGCCTGGAACTCCCTCCCTGCCCACATCCGCCTTGCCTCCTCCCTCCGCTCCTTCAAATCCCTCCTCAAAACCCACCTTTTCCTAGCTTGCCTTTCCCAATGCCTGCTAGTCTTTCCCCTCACTCTTACTGTCTGCCCTCCTCTGCTGACTGCTGCCACCAACCTCTCTGTAAACCAAGCCAAGCATACGCACTTGAGACTTCGCATCTGCTTGAATGTTTTTGTCTTCTCCCCTGTCTCTTCCACTGTCCCCTCTCCGTCTCCCCGCCTTTTTGTCTTTTAGATTGTAAGCCACAGGCAGGGATCACGTTTAATTCTGTGTTCTGTACAGCACCAGGCCACACGACTGGCGCTATATAAATGTTTATAATAATAATAATAAGCATGACCTCCCCATGCTCCTCCGCCACCCCCCGGTTTGGCACCCCTTGGCTGTCTTACCTGACGCTCAGCTGAGCAACCATAGACAAACATGGCCTCCCAATGCTTCCCACCCCCACCTCCTCAGCCGAGCATCTGCCACCACTCCCTAGGATTGGTTCCACTGCAGGGGCAGCTGGGCAGGCAGTGAGGCAGGCACAGAGAGACTGACTGCATCCACTGCCTTTCTGGGGGAGGTGGGTGAGCTTAGCCAGCCTGGCCTCCAGGGCCTGTTGCTTCTTGCTGCCAGTGCCGCCTATGCCTTGTGCATGCACACAGTGCAATTGGTCCAGAGGCGCTGCTATCAAACACACAAGACAGCCAAAATGCAGCCAGCCTATTAAGCGTATTATGCCATGAAAAGAGACATATAAATACATAACCAGTTCAGTTGTGCCCCCATAATCAATTCATGCTGCCCCCACCCCATAACCAGTTAATTTGCACCCCCGCCCCATATAATCAATTCACGCTGCCCCCACCCCATAACTAGTTAATTTGCATCCCCACTTCCCCATATAATCAATTCACACTGCCCCCCCTCCCCCCATAAATAGTTCATTTGTGGCCCAGGCCCTGTTTATATGTTGTTTTATATGTTTTAAATTGTTATATATGCCATTTTAGGTTTTGCATTGTTTTTATGATATTTTATGATTGTAAGCCGCCCCGAGCTGGGTTCAGGATGGGGCGGGGTATAAATTTAATAAATAAATAAAATAAAATAAATTTGTGGCCCCAGGATAATGTAAATTGATTATATGGGGGGCGCAAATGAACTGGTTATGGGGTGGGGGTTTAAAGACAGTATTCCTGTTAGCAATAACTTCATTAAGAACAGCTAGTGAAATAGCAGCTATAATAATCTCAGAACCATATTTGCAGGTTTTTCAAGATGGAATAGATATTGCTTTACATCCTAAATTCCTACCTAGGATAGTAAAAGTAAGACAGTTGTGAGAATGTGGCTGTTTTTACATGGGTTTCTCCCAGCCATGAACACGCAGATTTCTGCATGTTCATGGGTGCGGGAGCCCTGTGTGGACAACGTGGCATATGTGCCCCCAGTTAGTGGCTGTGCATGCTTGTGCCCGCCTAACACACATCCCCACTCACCCCCCCACTCGTCCCTATGCATGGAGCAACTGGGGGAAATGGCGGTTACTCCGTGGGTGCGGATGAGTGGGGATGAGTGTGCAGCCATGTACACACCCTGCCCATGCACTGGCACGCCCAAGGACCCCCACCCGGCGGAGGCATGTAAAAATGGCCTGTGAGTAGCCACTCGAAGAAGAACAGAAGGTTGCTGCCTTGTAAACAAGGTTCTTCGAGATGGCTCTTAACTGTCTCACAACACCTACCCTTCCAGCCCCGCATGGAATTTTCTCATATTCCTAGGAACGGTTGGAAGGAACTGTCATTCTGAGAGGGAGAGTTCTTTTTTATACTAGAGGAACTCGAGACCATCATGTAGTCTATTATTTGAATACGGTGAGCATGCACAACCCAGTTGTGAGAATATTAGGTGCCATCTCGAAGACGCTTCACGCAACAACCTTCTGATCACTCACATGGGGAGGAGTTGTGATTGGGTGTCCCGCTGCTGCAGCACTACTAGCAGGCAGAGGCACGTGAGGGATGTGGGACCAGAGCCAGGGAGAGGCGGCAGAAGAACTTATTGGGGGAGAAACTGGCTGCAGCTTGCTGTGGGGCAATGTGCATTCGCACATGTGGCTCATGCTTGGGGCCGGCTGTGGCTTTTGCTAATGATAGTTCATTAAAATCATTTAGGGGGTGAGAGGTGATTCGTGTACTCAACAGAACATGGGAAGCAAGGTGTAGGACTATATTCTTCTGCATCGAGGTGTTGCTAAAAAAAGTCTTGAAATACAAGTCAGAGGGCTGAAATGAGATGCATAGAGAGCATACGTAATCTGTTGAGCTGTACAGCAATTCCATACGAGTGTTGTTTTCCTAGAGCTTAGTCGCATAAATTGAACGATGAGACAGTAGATTTCTTCTTCTCCTTAAGAAGAATGTAATTAACTGCTAGATGTGTTTATCTCCTTATCTTAAGTGTTTGTAAGGCCTAACAACAACAAAGTGTGACACCGGAGATCTTTAAACTTTAAAAGAGTTGTTGCTGTGAGATAAACCTTTTGTCAGAGGTAAAAAGAAAGCTAATGTGGAGATATTTCTGTAAGCTACGAAACTAAGCCTCTATAGTAATGAGAACTAAAAGGGTAATTATGTTTTTAAATTGCCATTTCATTCCTAAACACATGGCTGATAATATCTGTTTAGCTAACTTTAATGTTTTATTAGGAAACCACAACTCAACTTGGGCAGATGTTCAAGACACAAAGGTGACCCAGCTCTCTCGCTCTGCCTCACGTAGTGGCTTTTTTGTAGTCTGTAACTATTGTAAAATTTTCACTGTGTGTGTGTGTAAACTGTAACTGTTTTGCCTGTGTTTTCCCCATTACAATCAATGGGGAAAACACAGTGAACACAGGTCTGTGGTAGACACTACATAATAACTTAATCTTCACTAGGTCTTGAAATGGATACAGCCAACACCACTCCTTCCTAAGCTTAAAATCAATCCATATAAAAGATTTGTAGTACCAACAGTAAACCGCTCTTCTAAAGGACATTTCTTGGAAATTCGTGTAGTTTTCCTCTGAAAAAGAATGTTATACAGTGGAGGTGGGGAGCGTAATTATTCCCATTGACAATTTTTTTACTTGTGTTGTAATCCCTGCTCAATCCTTCATGTTCGAAAGTTGTCTGTGCCTCCCAAAACCAATGGGCTTTGGTATGGTTAATGGGAGTTGTGAATCGCCTGTATAGTCTAGGCCAGTATCTCGCAAACAGCCCTTCGCCTGCCAAAAGACGGCTGTGCATGGGGCAATTGTCACGCTCCCTTCCCTGTACAAATAGAGCAAGGGCTGGGCTTCGCACTGAGATCCCCGCTCAAGGCTGCTCTCTTGTTGTAGCAGCCTCTAGTGGAGGTGGAAAGCCCTGTGGAGTTTGCTAGGTTTGCCTAGCAACAAGTCTGAATGAGTGCAAAAGACAGTCTAGCAGTGTGAGAGTGGCGTGCATTTTGCTTGACCCTCTGACAGAATCCTGTGTCAGTTGCAACAGGAGCTGGTCTGAGCAGCACACCCCCACCCACCCTTCTTCACTTTGGGCATTATGCCGGTCACCATTGGGGCCAGGAAGGAATTTTTACAAGGACCCCAATTGGACATGGGATCTTTTGGTTTTTGCCTTCCTCACAGTGTGGATTAATTCAAACAAATTGGCATGGATAGTTTCGGGGTGTGTGTGTTGTTTATGAAGATGTTTTCGTGTTCTGTTGTCGCTCTCTTCCCATGGTCCAGTTACAGTTATTATGTTTGTTATAGTTAAATTAGTTAAGAGATGGGGAGGCAACAGCTGGCCCAGAAGCAGGGCACGGCAAGTGCTGGGGTCTCCCTGGGAGGGGTGAGTATTGAGGGCGGCAAGAAACAGGGACGGTTCCTAGCCTTCATGTATCTGACTCGTTACCCCAGTCCGGTAAGAACATTGTCCCCCTCGAATGTCTAGTGGCGTGGGCTGGAGGGGGAGACATATTTGTTATAAATTGGGGCTGGCACTTGAGGATACATCAAGGCCAGTCTTCCGTTACAGTTGTGGCTGTTGACATTTTATGCCTGTGGTACTGCACCCAAATTGCTTGTTGCAAATACCCCATCTAGCAGATAATTTATAATTTGAATAAAGAGTGCGGCTATTAAAAACTCAATTGTTGTCCTTGCTTCATTTCTGGGATGCGCCAACAATGAAAATGAGAACTTTAGGTCAGATATGTTCCTATCATGAACTATGCATGTGAATTATTGAATCCTCTACTTTTTTAGTATATGAATGATACTGAATTGGGGGTGCTGTTTGCTATTGTATGGACTGATTAAAGGTTTTCTGGTGATGGGCAAGGGGCAATTACCACTTGAGGGTAAGTTCAGCCAAATGGAGAAAAACAAATATACTACCATAATCTTGGAATTGCTCATGAGCAGGGACATGTGTTCTTTGCTTTCCCCCCATTTCTGCCAATGGGGAAAGTGCAGTGAACATGGGTCCCTTATGAACTTTGAAGTAGATTCAGGCTTTTACCCAAACACTGTAAATAGCAACATTTCAGCCAGGCAGCTATGGCTAGTTAGCTATAAATAGGGTATTTGGTGTATTATAGAAGTTGGAACGTGACAAATTTAGATGTTGCTGGTCTGATAGCTTTAAAACATAGTGAGAGGAATAAAGGCATGAGTAATCTGATTCTCAGCTGGTGTTACTTTTATAGTGATGCTTAAACCATTCATATAATGTTAAAATATTGCATCATGGAGAATACATGGCAGGGAACTAGAATCAGAAGCAGTTGTGAACAAAATGAAATTGCTAGTAGTCACAGGAAGGGAATGCCTATGGATGGTATCAGTGTTGGCCTATGAAACTTTAAAACCAATTGCATTGTTAACAGTTGGAAACATGCCAGATTTGAATGAATTCCAAGTGAAATGTGGGGGGAAAGTGAGCAGGAGAATGATTTATATATTGTCTAGAGATAAGGAGGATGCCAGGGTACCTTACCATGGTTATAACAATCTTTTACCTTTTGGTATTGGATGTTTTAATTCACAGAAACGTAGGCTAGGGATGGGCGAATGCAGTTCGGATGTTCAGAGTTCGGATCGAACTCAGTCTGTTTGGACGTCCGAACCGAACATCCAAACCGAACTCTCGAATGACTGAACAGTTCGGTTGTGTTCGGACGAGTTCAGATGAGTTCGGAGGCAGGAAAAAAGTCTTTCCAGGGAAGAAAATTAGGTTTTGGTTTTGATTTCATTTCAGTTTCAGTTTCTTTTCGGTTTCGCTATTTTTAAATGTTCGGCCAAACTGAACTCGGTTGAACCAAACCATCAAACCCGAACTCTGGTTTTGAACTGAACATCCGAACGGCGTTCTGTTCCCCCATCCCTAATGTAGGTATTGAAGAGTTATTCAGCCAGGGTACTGCCCAGTTTGTGGTTTATTTTGAATGTGAAATGGAAGACACATTTATTAACCCATTACTTACACAACTCAAATGTGATTTCCAAACAGTATGTAAATGCTCCTTGAATGGGAATGTCAGAATAAGAACTGTATAGGGTTTTACTCAATAGGCTGAGAAGGCAATTTGGGGTCCAATTTAGACTATTTGGATTGGTTAGCAGATGAAGCAGTTTATCTGGGGTTGAGGGGTGGCATTTGCTTTCTAATGGCTTGGGCACAGTTAGCAATCTCAAGAACCGCATATAAAAATCTTCATAAGCCAATAGCCACAAGTGCACACACCTCTTTCTTTGTCGAGGCACCCCGAAAGAAGACGAAGACACCTCATGTGGGTTTAAACAGCCATACTCTTTATTTATTGTTCACCAAAAGGGGGAAAGGGTACCCCTCCCGCTTCGCCCTTTGAACTGAGGTCCTACATTTCCTAACTGTTCCTAACTGATTTCCCAACCACAGGAGGTTCCTGTCCCCCACCACGTGCTGCCCTGTTCCCCTGGCGCTGTTCTTCCCTATGTCCTCAGGTTAAGCCCAAGGGGAATCTTCCTGTGCCCTACCTTGCAAACTTCTTAACTTACACCCTGTCCTGATCACCGGTTTTCCCCAAGCCGGGTTGTTCGTACCTACCCCTCCCACACACACACACTTGTGGGTGGTGGGTTTAACCAACAAGGGTGAGGACACCGTAACCTACTGCTTGGCACTTGGTCTGCCCAGCAGGTTCAGCCGCTCGCCTCTTGCCCTTGGGCTGACCATACAGTGGGCCGCAGTGTGTAGCTATGCGTGGTCTTGCCCATCTCTTAAGGATCTGTTCCTAATCATGCTATGCTATCAACTTAAACTTCTAACAATTGGCCTTAACTCAGCCCACCGCCACCAGAATTGCCAGCTCTGCTTGGCTGGTTTGCCACCACATCACTCGAACCTTCCAGGATCTCCACTAACCGGCGTTTTAGGACCCCAAGGTATAGGTTACAACCGGTATCCGATAGGTGGACACCATCACTCCTGAATAACTCATCCTTGTCATGATTGATGTCTTCGTGTACTATGACCTTCCCCCCTTTTCTTTGCAGCCAGTTCCCGATTTCGCTATTTGCCTGCTTCTTAGCCCGGTCCACCCACCCCGGGCGCTGAGCATTAGCCCACACCCTCCTCTGCAGCATATCCAGCCATACCAATGTGCACCCTTGGAACATTTCCTGGACTATTTGCAAGTCAACCTTCACTCTCTTTGTCAGCCACAACCCCATTACCCTAGGCAGGTTGTTCTCCCCTAAGTGTATTACAAGCACAGCCAGTGCAGGGAATTTTTCTTTTGCTGCAGTCAGCGTTGGGAGCAGTTGCTCCCACAGCATTCTGTGCCTACCTATCCAAATTACCTCTGCCCGGTCACCTAGGTCCAGCTGGGTACCCCACCCGCTGCGTGTGGCCATCTTTCCTGCCCAGTGCACGATGCTGTGGCCAATGATCCAGAGCACTTTCCATCCCCGCAGAGCTGACATGTCTGTAAGAGAAATCAGAGGTAAACAGTTGTGACCCCGGGAACTTGACTTGACCCCACACTCTTATCTCGGTGTTTCAAATATACGTGCGATACACGCCTGATCGCCATCTCCCTATCCGCTGTATCTGCTCCCAAGGCAGTCCCATACTTGCCGCTGCTGCCCCAATTCGAAAAGAGTGCATACTATAGCAACCCGGGTCAAGGCCAACTTTCCTCACACACATGCTGAGGACTGCTCCAAATTGATAGCGTGTCAGTAGAGTTCCATCCCTGTGAACAAAAAGAGGACCCTCCCCCAATGGGCAAGATGCTAGATACTTGTTCATTGCTCCCAACAGGCAAATTCGACTATCCTCAGAGGGGCAGAGCCTGACCATATGCCCCTTTCCCTTCTGGTCGGTCTTAGACCTCCGTAGATGCAACATGAGAACTCCCCCCTGCCACGCCACATTCTGGATTTGGAAGACCCTACCCGACCTGTCCACCCTGGAGTCAGGGACCAGCTTGCTGATCCTGAAGGCTCCAAATAGTGCTATGTGAAAAGCTGCCCCCAAAAGTACTACCTTGCTGTTCGAATGACAGACTGAATACAATGTTCATGTTATACTGATTAACAGCTGGGAAGTAATAGGGGTCCTAGCATCCTGCACAGGTGTGTGTGTGTGTGCGCTCCTGACCCAACTCTCCTTCAGACGGCTCATGAAAAAGCCGTTGTTGGGAGAAGGATGGCTTGCCAAATGCCTCGTGAAGGCGATGGCCGATGTTTTACCAGCAATTGTCCCTGGTGCCAGACCTCCTCACCTGAGCTACATTGCAAACTGCAGTATATACCTCTCAGGGTTGGGGAATCCAAGTTCCCAACCTTTCTGTGACCTGAATTCTTGGAACTCACAGAAAGCCTTTACATATGCCTGCCTGGTTCTGGACGCGAGGGACCCCTGCACTGCCTGATATAGTTCTATAATCCAAGGCTCCACATGTCCCTCGGGAACAGGTTGGGGTCTTCCCTGGCCTCTGGGGCCAGCTGGCAAAAACGGTCTGTCTGAAATCAAGAAAGGGCGTTGGCGATGCCGTTGTTGATCCTGGGCACATTTTGGCCACAAACAAAATGTTTGCTCACAGGCATTGACTACAAAGGCCCAGAACAGCCTCATGACCCTTTCTGATTTCGTTGACAGCTTGTTGATAACATACACCACCACCATGTTACCACACCAGAACAAGACCCTCCTGTTGGCAGTTCCACTGCCATCACTATAGGGAAGAAATCCAAGAATGTCAAGTCACGGGTTAGTCCCTGCTCCTCCAATGCCTCTGGCCATGGGGCCGCACACCATTTCCCCCTGAAGTAAACCCCGAAACCATGGCCTCCCACAGCGTCAGAGTGTATCTGGAGCTCGGCCTCCAATAAGAGTCATTGCTGCCAGAAACTAATTCCATTATAGCCCATGTCACCAAATCCTCTCACATCATCTTTGTCACCCTGATGTGGGGGACAGTCGCTACCAATACAGGCGGGACATGAATGCCCTTCCCGGTGTGATGACTCAGCAAGCAAAGTTTAGACTACCCATGAGGGACTGAACCTGTTTGACTGTTACCTTAGGGGCTACCGAAACGGCCGCTATCGCTTCTCTGAGCGCCTGGAGCTTGTTCTCCGGTCATCTTGACAAGGAAAGTACCATGTCCAGCTCTATGCCCAAATAAGTCAACCTGGTTGTTGGACCCTCAGTTTTTTCAGACGCCAGCGGTACTCCCAGCTCCGTGGTGACCTCCTGGAATACACGCATTGCCAGCACGTATTCCATGGTCCCTGCCCTTCCCACGAAGATGAAATTGTTCAAATAATGCGTAATCTGGTCCCGCCTCACGTGCTGGCATGTGATCCACTCAAGCACCGTGCTAAATATCTCGAAGGCCGTGTATGAGATGGAGCATCCCGTGGACATTGCCTTGTCGAAGTAGAACTTACCCTGAAACTGCATACCCAGCAGTTCGAAGTCCTCAGGATGCACTGGCAGGAGTTGGAACGCTGACTTAATGTCACACTTTGCGAGGAGGGCACCCCTCCCACAGGAGTGCACCATTTCGACTGCAGAGTCGAATGATGCGTAGCTTACTGTGCAGAGCTGCGGAGGAATTGCATCATTCACTGACTCCCCTTTGGGGTGGGACAAGTGGTGAATCATGCGAAACTCTCCTGGGGTCGTCTTTGGCACTATGCCCAGGGGATATATCCTCAACGTAGGCATGGGCAACTTGTCAAAGGGGTCTTGTATCCTCCCTTCCCTGACCACCGTATTAATTTTCTGCTGGACTAATTGTTCATTCTCTGTCACTTATTTCAAGTTTCTAGTGCCCAGGTGATAGCGGGCGCCCTCTGTTGGAATCCTAAAACCCCACCTGAATCCTTCAACCACATAGTTAGCGACCGCTTGATCGGAGTGCCCACGAGTTGCTGCCAGCAAAGCATCATGCCGAACTGGGGTTGGTGCCCTTTCCCACTGTCTGTGTGGCGCCTGCTTGTCCTGCCATGCTCTGCCTAGTGCCCACCCACCCGTTGTTTCTATCTCCATACTGCCTAAACCTGTTGCACCCGGAGGTGGCGTGGTCACCCGCACACTGCGTGCACACATGCTTGAACTTGCATTGGGCCCGAAAACACCTACCCCGTCATTATAATCCCAACACGTTGGCCCTACTGGGGGCTGTTGCGCCCTCCTGCTCTGTCCCCTGTCACCTTGCTGGATGCTCCCGGCCCGAGAGAGCACGTGCTCACTGTCGGATCGCGGGGAATATCTGGAGCAGCTAATATACTCCAGCCAGATGTCATGGGCGTGCGTATCCCACCACAACCACAGGTTGTTAGCTGCCCTACGCCGGAATGATTCGTCATAATGCAGCCAAGCACCGGGTCCTCCTGTATCAAAGCCTCGGCGCACTATGTCCGAGTATTTGATGATTTCCAACCCACGCTCTGGGAATTTAAGCCTTCAGCCTTCGGCCTCTTAAACCTCTCTTTTTCCTTCCTCTCATCCTTATCATTGGGGTCAGGGATGGGGTCACTGAAAAGAAGGGTGAATATATCTATATATTCGCCACTCCAGATCTTTTCCTTCATCGCCTGGAGCAAGTGTTCCTCTAGCGGGGTGGACACATCAGCGTGGCCCCCAGATAGAGTATGGGGCTCCTCCCTACGTTCACATCACCGCATGGCCCTGCTGGTGCAGCACTGCTCCGTCCCCCATACTTGGGCGGCTGCTTTCTGCCTGTACCTCTCAGTTTGGCAATGCATGTACTGGCCCCCCACCAGGCCCCCCACCTGCTGCACATGGAAAGCTGGCCCTATGCCCAGTCTCCCTGTGAGCACGTTGCCATGGGGCCGTCTGGCGCCTGGCATCTGGATGGCCCTGCCCCCCCATTGTTCGCTGTCCCCTTCCCATCAGAAGTCATCACCCTGTTCACCTTCCCTGATGTCTGGCTCACATCGGGGCCTCGGGCCGCCGCTAGAACCCGCCGTCCCCTGCTGTCATCACTGGGCCACTTCCCCTCTCTGGCCTGCATCCCCTCTCGAAGTGCCTCTATCTGCAGCTGAGCGAGAAGTCCTCCCTTCATCTGCTGGTCCCTGGCTCATCCTCCCTATAACGAGATGGCAGAACCCGGTGCCGCCCACTTCCTTGGCAGGGCAGCCCCTCCCCATTACACGATGTAGTGCACATCGCCGCCTCGCTCTGTGCCCCCATATGTCCGTGATCCTCCCTACTACCGCTCTCGGGCACCTCCGCTTGTCCCCGGGCGCTCTCCAGCTCCTCTATGTGGGCCTGGTAGCCCAGTAGCTGCGCCTGCATGGCCTGCCAGACTGCCTCCTGTTGGTCCCCACCTTGCTATTTCCCTTTCAGTTTGGCGGGGGCTTTCCCCTGGGCCCGTTGCTTGCGTGGCGCCATGGCCTGCCTACCAGGCTCTTTCTCCCGCCCCAGACAAGCAAATGAAACCAGGGTGGTCATCCCCCACCCCTGCTCCAATACCCCTGCACCCCCTGATGCACTTGTTACCCCCCTTTCCTCAGGGGGGGACTGATGAAAGGGGAGGGTTCTTGGGCAGCGCCCTCTAGGCACGAGCCTACTCGATCTTGTTCCCCTCCACCCCTAGCAGACCGCGCTCCCCACGCCTGCCTGACCACCGCTCGCTCCTTCACCCCCCCCTTTGTAGCCCGCGCTCACTGTGCCATTCCAATGACTTGCGGCTCCCCTCCTGCCGCTTCCTGCTGCTCCTCTCTGCGCTCCTCTGTTCTATCGTAGCATGTGGCCCAAATACTTGCCGCGTGACCCGACTGCATGTCTTTCTCTGCTCCATGCCCGGCCACGAGTGAGGCATGGTGAGTAGGGACCTAAAATGGTGCCCAGGAGTCCCAGCTCTCGCGAGAGTCCCGGATGCCCGCTCATTGGTTGCTGACCACCATCTGATTTCTCTTACAGACATGTCAGCTGGTTCCCATCCCTGCTGAAATATGATAAATCTGTGCTGCACCTTGCCATGATGAGCAGGAACAGTCAGTGCACAGGGCAAGTTTCAGCAAATAATACCAGTAGCAGTGGTATTGTGGGGTAGTAACAGTATGACCATCTGCCCAATGTACCTATCTTGGTAGTAACACCATACTTTGACCGTATGGTGGACCCAGAATACTGAAATATCCAGTATCGGCTTCTATCAATCGTCATTTTCCATCTAATACTGAACTTGTATCCATCCCATCTAGTGTTACTGATGAAGCCAGTGCCATAATCATTCATGCTGTAACCATCAGCAGCACAGATTGTCCTTCAGCCTCTTCTCCCACTGCCACCATCTACAGAACTACTCCTCCTGCTGCTGCTGCTGCTGCTGCTACTACTACTACTACTACTACTACTACTGCTACTACTATTGGCATCGCCAGTTGACACCAGCAGTGCCACTAATGTGCCTTTTTGTTTCTGCTTGGTGGGTCACTGGCAAAGATGCTGAAAGCACCACCACTGTCACAAGCCCGTTGAAGGAAACTGCACTACCGCTACTCCATCGGCTTATTGGGGGGTCTATATTATCAAGAAGATTGTATCTCTGGTATTAGGAGCTCATTAACTTAGTACTGGATGATATAACAGTTACTGTTCCCTTTGCACCACTAGAATGTTCCATGGCCAGAACAGGCATCACTTGCCAATCTCTGGCCTCTTTGGCTACCTTGGAAAATGTCACTTTAACTTCTGACAAATCTCTTCTGGCAGCAAAGTCATTGGGCAGGTTAGGTCACCCAAGCAAACCACAAATCATATTGTTGTCTTGCAACCTTCGTGGGAGGATCTGACATCCTCACCAGTGTCCTCAAGAAAAGAATGTGCACTCTTATCGCACAGAGTAGTTCCCCATCCCTGGTAGGACAAAGTCAATACTGCAAATTTTGGGGAGCAAGCAACCATTTGGCCAGAATCCTCCTGTTGCCAAACCCACCCATCTCCTACCAGGCATGTTAACAAGATGCCTCTTGATAGATAACCTTTGTCTGTGATGGAAGATACAGGTTTAGACCCCTGCTTCAGTGCTTGGAACCCTATTAGAACATGCCCTTGCAGGACTCTAAGCAGTAGGACCCAGAACACTTTGATGCAGTCCTTGTTACCGTAGATAGGGATGGGCGAACGCGGTTCGGTAGTTCGGTGTTCGGCCCGAACTCGGCCTGTTCAGACAACCGAACACGAACACGAACGCACCGAACGCACCGAACGGACCGAACACCGAACACCGAAATGGCGAACACACCGAACCGAACCGAACCCCGAACTACGAAATGGCCGAACACACCGAACGGAACCGAACACCGAACTACGAAATGGCCGAACAGTTCGTTCAATTCGAATCGCGTTCGGTTGTGTTCGGGTGGCTAAAACATGGTCTTCTGTCAGGTCACTGGAAGGCCAAATGTAGCAGGGAGGGGGAAGTCATTTGACTCAGCTAGGAGCAGACTTCCAGGCACCAGGGGTGGAGGGTGGAGAGTGGCTTGGAGTAGCAGCCAGCCTGATGAATCACCATCTCTTTTCGCCTCAGACCACTGGCTTGGCAGTCTATGATTGGCCACGGGCTAGGCTGCACGGAGCCAATGGGGCTGATTTGAGGCGGGCGCAGCAAGAAACAAAACTGTCTGCCTCCCCCCTTCCCAATACCTTCTGAGCTAGTCACTGTTCCTGAGCAGCAGGCGTTTCAGAAGGCTCCCTCACCCAGCATTTTCCAGCTCCCCAATCCATTGCCATCCTCCTCCTATTTCACCCATCCAACCCATCTACCCCCATATTCTCATTTATTTACATTAGCTTTGATAGATTTAGTTGTTATTTTTTGTTTTTATCCCTCCCTGTGTTCAATCTTCAATCTTCCTCCTTCCCTCCCCCCTCCATTGAATATTCCCTCCCCATTCCCTTCCCCTGTTTTTTTGATTCATTAGAGTAGTAGTATATATTATTAATTTATAGATTGATTTAGGTTTCATTTCAGTTTTGTACCCCTCCTTGTCTTGTTTGTGATTGCCCCCCTAACCCCCATCCCATATATTCAATTCATAGGTAGATAGATGGATTAGGTCGATACATTTTTGTTTGAGTAGTTTAGTTTAAGGTTTACTGATGTGAGTTTACTGTTTTTTCTGTGATTCAGCTTTAGGGTTTGCTTTGTTGGAGTTATTCATAGCATTTAGAATACATTTATTAGTTAGGTAGTTAGTTAGTTATTAGTGTAGAGATATAAATATTTGATAAAAAAATTCAATAAAAAAATTTAAAAAAATTATATATTAAAAAACATTGGTTTTTTTGGGCCGAACAGCCGAACGCGAACGCGCGAACCACCCGAACACCGAACGACCGAACACGAACGCAAAACCCGATGGCGAACGAACCGAACGGCCGAACACGAACGTACGACCTGCCCGAACAACCGAACACGAACGGCCGACACACGAACGGCCGAACCGAACGGGCGAACACGAACGCGAGGTACGACCGAACAACCGAACACGAACACACGAACCGAACGCGGCCGAACCGAACGGCCGAACGCGAACGCACAAACCGATCGCGGCCGAACCGAACGGCCGAACACGAACCGCGATCTGTTCGCCCATGCCTAACCATAGATTCTGGTGCCACCGCTGATGTGTCCAAAACCCCAAACCCTACTATAGCAGACACCTGTGGCAATTCCAAAAATATCCTGCTATTCTTCACCTGGTCCTTGGAAGATTTAAGGGGGTTGCCTTCAAGTTAGTGATGAGGCCAGCTGGTGATGCGACCATTCAAGAATTTCTCTCTTTCTCTCTCTCACTGACTGGTGGTAAAACCTCTTTCTGTTGATCTGTTATGTTGCTTCTTGTTGTCACTTTAAATGTAACTCCAATATTGGTTAAAGGTACCAGTGTGCCCACTGGAGACTACTTTTATGCATCTAATTAATTGCAACATGCACTATGACATATTTCTGCATGCTGCCCTCCCAGTGAGCTGTGCTGCCGATCATTAGTCATGAGGACACCCACCAACCTGCAAAGGTGAATGGACAATGAATTCTCTTAATCCAGGGCTTTTCTCCTGCTAAGAAGAATAGTAACAAGTTATCTGTTGGTTGCGGTGGTTCCTGTGATACAGACACATCTAATAAGACCTGTTGTAGAGTGAGCCCCATGAACACATTCTGTGCACCATCACAGAGCTGTTGGATAGTGATAAATGTTCTGAGTAGGCACAGGTGATGCAGAGATGAAGTAAAGTGAGTTGGACGTTTAAGTGAGTCCATTACATTTTTTTGGCTTGAAGTATGACTTAGTGACAGAATCTTGCTCATCTAGGCTTATTGATTTTGATATGTGGTGGCAGCAATGGGCAAGTTGCAGAAACATGAAATATAAAGAGAAAGGAAGCGTTCACATTTTTCACTCCATTATTTTTTCCCAAGTATTCCAGCTTCTGAATATTAAGGGCTGGAACAGCTGTTGAATTCTTTCTGTTTATCTACACACCAGGCATTCAACCACACTTGCTGTTCTGCCAAAAAAACTTTAGTGTTAATGTGAAGGGACCACCCTGCCCGTGGGTGAGGTGTGTAATTCACTCTCAAAGAAAAGATGCTGAGCAGAGGCTGCTTATTATGTTGGGGTGTGTGGTTTTCTGACAGGAATTATTTGGCACCCTTCAGGAAATATTAAGCTTCACGTTACTTGGAGAGACCAGGAGGGATTAAATCCCTGGTAAAAGGTCTGTGATTCATCTCATCTATTCAGTGTTTGTGTTACAAGAGCTGATGTGGCAACAGGAGTTCTTTCCGGACTTGACAGTCTGGATACTACTAAGATACCTCTGCCAGGAGTGAATGTCATTTCTGGCTCTCAGATGTTCTTAAGGACTGATTTTATTTTTTTTGGCTGCTGAATTTACCAAATGGTACCGAAGGGATAGGTAATTAAAAATAAACAAAGAAATCTTGGGTAGCTTATATCTGTAGAAAATAACAGAACAAATCAGTCTCTCCCCCCACTTGGCAGAAGACTGAAAAATTTCCTATGCTGCACAATGTCATCTTGTACTTAATGCATCAAATAATGGATTTCAAATGTCACAACTGGTTAGCTGGAATCAAAAAGCTAAAAACAGTTTGTTACTCACAGGCTTAAATCAGTAATCCAGCACCTTCAATAGAACCTTAAAACTTGATATTTGGGCTTGAGTGGAAGGACTGTCGGCACTTGGTGTCAAGCAGCGTGTTTCCATTCTAAGCCTTTTTATAAAAAGATAAATATTCTAGAATAGTGACTGTTCAGATATATGCATTTGCGTTATGTTTTGGCAGATAGATTTGCTTTTAGAGCTTCTATTATTTTTTAATGTTGAGATAAGATCAATTTTCATTTAGGAGTTTATATTTACAGTAACATAAATCAGCTAGAGGCATTACTAAGTGTTTGCCAAAAAAAAAAAGGTTAATTAATTATAGAAAATTCCTAAACTCCATGACATTCAGAGAAATGAAGTGCTTTAACCAGTCCCTGACAACAAATTGTCTAATCTTCTCAAATCGGCCTAGATATGTAGATGGTATTTTTGTTTTTAAATAGCCAGTATTTCTAATGGGGAGTTGGGAAAGGAGGTGAACAATGGAAACGCACATTAGGTGGGGTTTTTTGGTTGTTTATTTAATGGTAGAACAGCTGGGGGGAAATTGCTTTAAGCATCCAGTGAAGTGATTTCTAGGGATGTGCACAAGTGGGTGAGGTTTTTTTATTGTTGTCTTTTTTGTCTTTCATAGAAATTTACTGCAGATAATGTATGAAACGCACTTTTGACATTAAATGATAAATAATACATATAGAATGAGGTATAACCTGTAAATATGTGTTTTTTGAGAGCCTCTCATTGGCAAATAAGCTGCTTCCTATGACTGACAACTCTGAATTTGCGCTCTCTGTGCTGCGTAATAGCGTCTGCATGGAGTGTCAATCACACCGCTGCCCTCTTGCAACTTGTGTTGGTGGTTTTATACTCTATTAGCCAGCTGTTTAACAACACAAATGACACACAATGCATTAAAAAAGATGAAAAACCGATCCAATGTGTTCGCATTGACTAATCAAAATATCCAGTGGGATAAATTATGCCAAATAAACTGACATGAAATAAGAAGTGTTTCATAAGACTGCTCTTACCCACAACACTAACTGAGCCCTGATTCAAGCAAGGACGTTTTGGGCTTGAGAGTAAGAACCTACGAGCTGTCAGACTAACTCAGATGAATGGTTCATCTAACCTAGGATCTTCTGAAAGAAGCCAGTATCAACTAGTGATTCAGACTGGGGTTCTTCTGTGCAAGATTCTCACCCCTCCTCTCCCCCACCCTCCGGGGCCAATGCATCATCTGAGCACGCCAGGGTAGATTGCAGGGTAAATGTATTTCATGGGAGAGCTCTCTTTCCACCAAAGGTGGCTACCTGCTTGTATCCTTTACAGAGGAGGTGAGTGGGAAGATGCCAGCTATAACTCCTGGCAGCGTAGCTGGTAGTCGGTGTCAAAAACATTTAGTCCCCAGGCTGACCATGAAGTATATGTCCTGCTAGAAGAGGTGGGGTTGTGATGATTTGTGACAAGGGGGGCATTGGTCTTAATCATCTCCTTACTCGTTTTCTGTGACATTTCTGTTTGAAAACTAAAGAACTTTCTTAAATAGAATCAGTGGGGTTCTACATTACTGGTATTAAAAATGTGGTGTAGGGGGATGATTTGTGTGACATATTTTTTGGAGGGGGGGGGTCTGTAGTACAGTGGCAAACTGAGGAGGAGGAGGACAAGGAGGAGGGTGTGTGTGTGTGTGTGCGCGCGCGTGCGGGGGAAGGGGGGTTGTATAATGACAAAAAAGCCCAACAGTTTCTAGCCAGTATCCTCCTAGGAGATTTCAATAGCAAATCCCAGGTGGAACAAAGAGGCACCTATTCTCCTGCTGCTCATCCTCATGGCTGCGTGCACCCCCATCTTATTCCCGTTCAGGGCTTGAGAGAGGCTCACAGAGGTCAGCAGGCAGGTAGGAATGTGTGAACAGAACCGAGTTCGGAAATTCGGTTCAGTTAGAAAATTGAGTTCCGTTCGAAAGTTCGGTTCAGTCAACCGAACTATTCGAGTTCAGTCGAATTCCAAACTTCTGAACCGCGTTCGTACATCCCTACAGGCAGGGGTCTCAACCGGGTTGCCTGTGATGTATGCTTGGATTTCTCTCCCTTCGTGCTGCTGCTGGCTGGTGTGAGTTGCTTGCACAGGCCCTGGGCAAGGCCTAAGCAGGCGCTTGGAGGCCATAATTACAGGAAGGTTAAGAGAGGGTGCGCAGCACAGAATGTATGAGGGCCAACGGCCTCCCTTCACTTCTTCCTTGTCCTCAGCAGGGCTCAGACATCAGCAACAAGCCAAAAGGTGAGGTAAGAAGAAGGGCAAGGCTCCTGCCAAAAACCGTGACAGGGCTAGTGGAGAGGCTGAGCGCCCATCTCTCCCCTGCCCCAAGCTAGGAGAAGGTCAAGACCATTCTACACTCCAAGACAGAATCCGTGGCTGTGAGATGTTTTGGCGTGGACCAGCCAGGCATGCCTGTTATCCGCGCTTCAGTCTGTGGCCCCTGAGGCACAGCTTCCTGCACGCCCAGACCCAGAGCTGCTCGGAGAAGCCAGGGGGTTGCCCCAGCTCATGCGGTGGGAGCAGCACTGTGTTTCCGCTACTTGTTCCAGTGCGGAAGCCCCACCCCCCATGGCACCAAAGGAATGATAACAGTGCCACACTGGAGTAGTTTGAGGGTTGCCTTCAGTGGATGAAGACACTGAAGAAAACGGTACACAGTCGCTTGCAGCCCAATGAGTCAACCAGCCTCAACCTCCAGCGTTGGAGTCAACCCCAACAGGGTAGCCGGCCCATCTGTGCCCCACCCCATTCTGGTGGATACCAAGTTGGATGTCCAGGTGGCAGTGGGTGAGTGTGTGCACTGCCAGCCTCAGGAATGCTGGAGGCACCTTTGACATAATAGTTGCTCAGACTTGCATCATTCAGAGGCTGCACAATCCTGCGGGCCCAGAGGCTGGGCTGGAATGGAGCATTGGTCCCCTGATCTGCTGACAGACACAGTTGTGTTGCTTGTAAGACTTGAGTGCTAAGGAGGACATGCCATGTAGGTGAAGATTTCTCATGGGAGCATACTTTTGTGCAGGGGGGGGTGGGGTTTCATAATCAAATCAGTGGACTTTGGTTCATTGATGTTCACTGTGGTGTGGGGTTTTTTGTTTTGTTTATTCTGTCATTGACGTGGCTTTCCAAAATTATTGCAGTACAGACCAGTGAAACATGGTTGACTGGGTGAGCTTTGCTTACATTGCAAAGAGGGCTGCTGATATTGATAACTTTGTGGGAGAGATATTGCAATGAATTAGGGGTGTGCACCAGGCCCCCCATGGTGTTTTCATTTTTTGTTTTTGTTATTAAAAATGTCATTTTCGTTGTTAACATCATTTTAGTTATCGTTATCTTTTCAAATGACGATTTTATTTTTGGTATCGGTATCGATTCCCATGTGCAAATGAAGATCTTGTGGTACTCACCTTTCTCCCCTCATCTCTGTCTAAAACTCTGCTGCCAGGGTCATCTACCTCGCCAGTCGCTTCGACCATGTGCAGCCCCTCCTCTCTTCGCTTCACTGGCTTCCCCTTCCTGAACGAATCCTGCACAAGCTCCTA
>QEPC01008745.1:3873206-3886595 GCA_003113815.1 Sphenodon punctatus
CTGACCCCATGTGGGTATTGAGCGTGATGAACATCTGGCGCGCGCCGTTCAGACGTTCAGGGCCCTTTGGCCCCACGGGGGGGTTGAGCGTGGTTCAGTGTGGTTGAGCGTGATCTCGTAACGTCTGAAATCACCCTTAGTGGCTCACATTTATTTACAGGGCTTGCTGCTTGCCTAAAATGTGGAGTAGAAACTAGATGAAGTTTTCCATGATATAAATTAATTCTCATTGCTGTGGAAAATGACTTTGATACTTAGAAGTAGTTGCACCTTACTTCACTTAGACTTCAGATTTGTTCACAAATACCGAGCCTTAAACCAAAGTTGTTCAGGAGTAGGTAGAGAAGTTTGTTTTCCTGAAAAATCAGGAGTTATTTACCTTTGCTTAATTCTATGGTGCTTGTCTACATTTTAGAGTGAGGCGTTGCAGTTAGGTATCCTGCAGGGCTGTCCACCTTTGGGTCGTCCTCAATCTGCATTCTTCACCATACCACCATGTCCAAGAAATCGGGTTTCAAGAGGTGCGTTTCTTGTCCTGCCAAACTGTCCATCTCCAGTCAGCATGACAGGTGCATGCATGTCTGGGAGAGTCCCTTGACACCAACTCCTGCAAGGTTTGCACTCCCCTCCCCTCCAGGATGAGAAAGGTCTGGGTGTTGTGACTCCAGGAAATTCTAACTAAAAAAGCCTTGCAAGGAGGCGATGAATGGCCCATCAGATTAGGCCCCACGCAACCCAAGTCAGTGGGATTGCCAGCATCGCTGAACCTTCTGGGGCTTCAGTACCAGTCACTCTTTTCACTGGCACCACAGGTGCTGTCTCCAGCACCACCCCTTGCACCAGTCAGGGTGCTGTCTCGGGTCTCCTATTTCAACCATTGCAGGTCCTGTAGAAGAAAATGTGCTACAGGAGGAGACCATGACTTCCTCACCAGTGGAGCCTGGGAAAAAGAAGAGGAAAAGGAACAAGGAGGGTTTAGATACTCATCCCATTTCTCTCATGAGGATTTGACAGGGACCCCCACCAGATCACTCAGCGTGGAGACTGTCTACTTGGATGATGAGCCTACACGCACACGCACACACACACACACACACACACCCATTCTCCTCCTCCTTCCTCCCTCTCGCAAAGATCACAGAAAGTTGGCTTAAGCAGGAGGTCTGGGTCACTGCGCTTCTCAGAGACACTGTGGCATGGCACCAGCATGAGATATCGATCCCCCAGAACAAGTCTCTCCCACTCACTGGGGGATGATCTTCCCTACAGAAACGGGTTCATCCCCCAGTAGCTGTTGCCCAGTGTACCGATGGAGGAAATCCTCCTACAGGGGACAGGAGGCACAGAGACACCTTTAGTCGTGAGTATTGTTACTCTTACTCTCAAAGCAGATACTCCTGTTCTTGGAGCAGTTCTTCAGAGCGCTATCCCTAGCACAGTTAGCACTGGGACATGAGATATTCCTCCTCTTTCCATCCTCCAGTGAGACCTGACTATAGGGGAGAGCAGTTGTTGCCTCAGTGGTGAAGTTTCAAAGTGCCCCTGTCATTGACGTTTGCAAGGCAGCAACATGGTCATCTATACATACGTTCTCCAAGCATTATTCTTTGGACTTAGCGGCACGCAGGGACTCTGCTTTTGGGAGAGTGGGGCTGTATTCTCTCTTCTCCTCAGACCATTCCTCATACCCTTCTCTGGTAAGTGCACAACTGCTTTTTACTCTAGCGTCAATAAGAATTGCAGAGTTCCTTGAAGAAACTCAGGTTACTTACCAATAACCAAGTTATTCTAAAAAGGTCCACATGTTCTCACTAGCTGCTACGGGTGGGAATATCGGTATCTGATTAATCTGATACACCCGATAATCAGTTGTATCAGATTAATCTAATAATCACTGGTTTGAGTATACAGGATTTTTAACATTGGCCACATTATTGGGTTTTTTTTACATTGTGAGCGCAATGTAAAAAAATCAGTAAACTGGCCAAAGTTAAAAGACCGGCATGCTGATACCGGTAAATCCAATACCGGTAAATCTAGTATCCGGTATTCTCCCCGGTGTTCCACCCCTACTAGCTGCCTCTCCTTCCCTTCTGTTTCAGAGAACATAATTTATTTTGCTTTTGCTTTGGGGGCTTGAAGGAACTGAGGTGGGGAGGCTCTGCCCTTTTTTTTTTTTAATCATTCCTCCTCTTGCACAGAGGAGGGCGGGGGGGCATGCTAACATGAAGCCACGACTCCCTTCTAGATAATTTCCTCAGCGGTGTGCAGGCAGACTGCCTGGGATAGTGTTTTCCAGGTTGCCTGCAGAGCAGGAAGATATCCTCTCAATGAGAATACACAGAGCTCTCCCAAGTTACTCAGTTACTAAATATATTTGTTACAGTATATCTGGAATATCATGTTATCAATGGCCACCTCCCTTACATCTTTTCCCTTCTGCATAAAGAGGAATGATCTGCTGTCGTTGACTCAAAGAAAATCAAATTTTATATCAATGTCCATCAGCACAAAGTAATCGTGGTTGGTCCTGGGTCTCATTATTTGTCCCATCAACAGTACTCAGAGTACTGAAGTGTCTACTGCCAGTAGTGACTTTCTGAGGGTGGGGTCTGCAGCCATCTATCCTTTCATGGACACCTGGCTCTTGAAATGAAGATACTCAACAAAAGTACAAAAGCAGCACGGTCACATTTCTATGGTAATTGCAAAAGTGTGAATTCACGTAAATCATGAATTTATTTACTTTATATGAGCAGGACCTACCTGCTCATCTTCCAATGGTATTTCTTCACACTAGACAGCCCTCCACTAGAAAGGTGTACTTGTATGAATAGATTAGGGTCTTGTACTGGTTGCAAGATCAGTTTAAATAATATAGTTTACCAGCTCATTTCCCCCCCCCTCCCCTTAGGAGCTGTTTAATTCCAACCAGGCTGTAGTATTGATTCCATTAGATTTCTCAAGCTTAGGACTGCCATTAGTGCTGACCTCTTCTCCAGTTAGAGAGAGACTAAACTTTGTTCCTGAGCCTTGTGAGCCTGTTTGTGTCGTCTACTACTCCATCTCCTTTTCTGACAATGTGTCTTTTGAACACTAATAATATAGTTTACCAGTTTAGCAGTATGACTTGGTGTTCTCAAGATTAACGTTTCCAGCATTTTAACAATTGTCCTGTTTTCTGGATCCACTTTAGTATTAGCCTTTTTGGTGGCATTTACATCTGCTCAACAGGTTAGGTAACTAGCAGCTCTTATATCTTCCTGTTCTTGTACTCTATAAAGACATGATTATTTCTATCACCCCCCTGCCCCATTATTCCTTAAAGTTGCCTCAATTTCAACTGTATCGGATCATCTCTCTACAAGTTGTTTTTTTTTTACATGTCTACAGTCCAACTTAGCTGTTCATATCTTGATTTCAAATAGGCCCAGGCGTTTTATCAGGAGATGATTGAACTATTTAAGTAGAAAATGAATTGACTGATAGTTTTTGAGGGACAGGTTGATGATGGTCTCACCAATTATGAGTAAATGGATAGTCACCTGAATAACTGTAAGCTGATAAGCTTTTTGGGAGGTTCTGAAGTATCTCAATCTCCATTCAGCAGGTCAGCTGTTTCCACTATCACTCAACGTTAGATGTGTACTGGTAACGTAACTTATAGCCATCTGAGGACTCGTGCTGTTGCTGCTTGGACCCAGGTACCATCTACCCCCTCCCCCTGTCGGAGGAGGGGGGCGGGGCGGGGCAGGGGCGCACGACCGGATTTACGGCCCGGCGAGGCCAAAAGCGGCTGGCTGCCTGGCTGTACTGCAGGGACGCGCTGCACCAAGGGGCCCTTAGGCATGGTCCTTAGTGGGAAGGGGAGGGCCAGAACATTCTTGATAGCAGACAGGGACACAGTATTTTAAGGTGGGGTGGTGGTAATGGGAGATGACCTACTTGTCTTGTATCGGTGAAGAATGAAGGGACTGGGTTTGAGGGGGAGGGGTGCCGGGCCAGGGGTGCACGACCGGATTTACGGCCCGGCGAGGCTAAAAGCGGCTGGCTGCCTGACTGTTCTGTAGGGACACGCTGCACCAAAGGGCCCTTAGGCATGGTCCTTAGCGGGAACGGGAAGGCCAGAACATTCTCGATAGTAAACAGGGGCAAAGTATTTTAGGGTGCGGTGGTGGTAATGGGAGATGACCTGCTTGTCTTGTATGGGTGAAGAACGAAGGGACTGGGTTTGGGGGGGAGGGGTGCCAGTTCCCCTCGGTGTGAGGGAGGGGCACCAGCCCTTCGGGGATGGGGGGTTATCATCCTGTGGCAGAGGAGGGGGTGGAATGGAGGGAGGGGCAGCTCCCCTCAGTGTGAGGGAGGGGGAACTCCCCTCCGATGCAAGAGGAGGGTAGGGGATGTAGTAGTGGGTGGGGATCTTGCTTGGGAGGCTGGTGGGATGGCCCCTGGGGGGGTTGGATGGGCGGACCAGGGGGGTCCACAGCAATAGGGTTCATCTTGGGCCGGGGGAATTATGGTCCTTCTGGGAGGCAAGTTAGAGCTGTGAGGCAGGACAGATGTTATATTCCTGTCCCACTCACTAGCCCCCAGGCAGACGGTGAGGTGATCAGGGATCAGAGGGCCCCCAGCCTTGAGTTACTGCTGCTGAATGCAAGGTTGGTAGCCAATAAGTCAACTGTGGTCCAGGAGATGATCCTGGACCAGGCAGCCGACCTCGCATGTATCACGGAGACTTGGCTGGACAATGAGTCGGGGCCTATATTGGCTGACCTTGTCCCGGCTAGCTACTCTGTGCAGCATCAGCCTTGGCTGCGGGGCTTGGGTGGTGGTGTAGCCATTATTTTTAAGGATACATTGTCTGTGAGGAGACTTCCTCTGCAAACCATTATGGGGATAGAGGGCCTGCATTTGGTGTTGGATTTGGCCAGAGATAGGTTAGGGATACTGATGATATACCGGGCACCCACCTGTACGGCAGCTTCCCTATCCGCACTGACTGAGCTGGTGTCGGGGGTGGTCTTGCGGTCTCCCAGGGTGATAGTCCTAGGGGACTTCAATATCCATGTTGACGCCAGTCTTGGAGAGGCAGAGCATGAGTTCATGGCCGCCATGGCAACCATGGGTCTGTCTCAGAGGATGGTGGGCCCCACACACATTGGAGGACATACCCTATACATGATGTTTTGCACAGGCCTTGAGGTGGGGAATCTGGTAGTGGGGGAGGTGTCAGCAGAACCCTTGTCATGGGACGAATCATGATCTCCTTTGCCCCCGACGGCTTATGGAACCTAGAAGGTTCCAGACTGCCCTAGGGTATGTCCTGATCTCGATGACTGCTCACTCTATGATCTCCTGACCATGTGGAATTCCATGTAGGTAGAGGCCATTGAGCAGGTGGCTCCTAGGCGTCCGCTCCCAAATCGCTGACAACGCAGGTCCCCATGCTATACGGAGGAGCTGCGGCGGATGAAGCGGGAAGGGCGACAGTTAGAGCATAGGGATGGGCGAACGCGGTTCGAAAGTTCAGAGTTTGGCCCGAACTCGGCCTGTTCGGATGACTGAACCTGAATCCGAACATGAACAGAGCGAACCGACCTCAATTCCGAACATCGCAATGACTGAACAGTTCGGTCAGTTCAGGTCGCGTTCGGGTGGCAAAAACGTGTCCCAGGAAGGCAAAACGTGACAGGGAGTGGGAGTCAGCTGAGGAGCAGACTTCCAGGCACCAGGGGTGGAGAGGTTTGGAGTAGCAGCCAGCCTGCTGAATCACCATCCCTTTTCGCCTCAGACGACTGGCTTCACAGTCTGCGATTGGCCATGGGCTAGGCTACACGGAACCAATGGGGCTTGCGGTGAGGCGGGTGCAGCAAGAAAGAAAACTGATTGCCTCCCCCCTTCCCAACACCTTCTGAACTAGTCACTGTTCCTGACTAGCAGGCGTTTCAGAAGGCTCCCTCTCCCAGCAGTTTTGTTCTTCTCAATTCATTGCACTCCTCCTATTTCACCCATCTGACCTATCTACCTCCATATTATCATTTCTTTAGATTAGATTAGATAGATTTAGGTGTTATTTTCTGCTTTTACCCCTCCCTGTGTTCCCTGTGTTCAATCTTCCTTCCTCCCTCCCCCCTCCATTGAATCCTTTTCCTCTCCCTCTTATTCCATCCCTGATTCCCTTCCCCTGTTTTAAGTTTTGGATTTATTTAGAGTAGGATTATTATTAGATTGATTTTCATTTCAGTTTTGTACCCCNAGAGTGAGAGTGAGAGTGAGAGTGAGAGTGAGAGTGAGAGTGAGAGTGAGAGTGAGAGTGAGAGTGAGAGTGAGAGTGAGAGTGAGAGTGAGAGTGAGAGTGAGAGTGAGAGTGAGAGTGAGAGTGAGAGTGAGAGTGAGAGTGAGAGTGAGAGTGAGAGTGAGAGTGAGAGTGAGAGTGAGAGTGAGAGTGAGAGTGAGAGTGAGAGTGAGAGTGAGAGTGAGAGTGAGAGTGAGAGTGAGAGTGAGAGTGAGAGTGAGAGTGAGAGTGAGAGTGAGAGTGAGAGTGAGAGTGAGAGTGAGAGTGAGAGTGAGAGTGAGAGTGAGAGTGAGAGTGAGAGTGAGAGTGAGAGTGAGAGTGAGAGTGAGAGTGAGAGTGAGAGTGAGAGTGAGAGTGAGAGTGAGAGTGAGAGTGAGAGTGAGAGTGAGAGTGAGAGTGAGAGTGAGAGTGAGAGTGAGAGTGAGAGTGAGAGTGAGAGTGAGAGTGAGAGTGAGAGTGAGAGTGAGAGTGAGAGTGAGAGTGAGAGTGAGAGTGAGAGTGAGAGTGAGAGTGAGAGTGAGAGTGAGAGTGAGAGTGAGAGTGAGAGTGAGAGTGAGAGTGAGAGTGAGAGTGAGAGTGAGAGTGAGAGTGAGAGTGAGAGTGAGAGTGAGAGTGAGAGTGAGAGTGAGAGTGAGAGTGAGAGTGAGAGTGAGAGTGAGAGTGAGAGTGAGAGTGAGAGTGAGAGTGAGAGTGAGAGTGAGAGTGAGAGTGAGAGTGAGAGTGAGAGTGAGAGTGAGAGTGAGAGTGAGAGTGAGAGTGAGAGTGAGAGTGAGAGTGAGAGTGAGAGTGAGAGTGAGAGTGAGAGTGAGAGTGAGAGTGAGAGTGAGAGTGAGAGTGAGAGTGAGAGTGAGAGTGAGAGTGAGAGTGAGAGTGAGAGTGAGAGTGAGAGTGAGAGTGAGAGTGAGAGTGAGAGTGAGAGTGAGAGTGAGAGTGAGAGTGAGAGTGAGAGTGAGAGTGAGAGTGAGAGTGAGAGTGAGAGTGAGAGTGAGAGTGAGAGTGAGAGTGAGAGTGAGAGTGAGAGTGAGAGTGAGAGTGAGAGTGAGAGTGAGAGTGAGAGTGAGAGTGAGAGTGAGAGTGAGAGTGAGAGTGAGAGTGAGAGTGAGAGTGAGAGTGAGAGTGAGAGTGAGAGTGAGAGTGAGAGTGAGAGTGAGAGTGAGAGTGAGAGTGAGAGTGAGAGTGAGAGTGAGAGTGAGAGTGAGAGTGAGAGTGAGAGTGAGAGTGAGAGTGAGAGTGAGAGTGAGAGTGAGAGTGAGAGTGAGAGTGAGAGTGAGAGTGAGAGTGAGAGTGAGAGTGAGAGTGAGAGTGAGAGTGAGAGTGAGAGTGAGAGTGAGAGTGAGAGTGAGAGTGAGAGTGAGAGTGAGAGTGAGAGTGAGAGTGAGAGTGAGAGTGAGAGTGAGAGTGAGAGTGAGAGTGAGAGTGAGAGTGAGAGTGAGAGTGAGAGTGAGAGTGAGAGTGAGAGTGAGAGTGAGAGTGAGAGTGAGAGTGAGAGTGAGAGTGAGAGTGAGAGTGAGAGTGAGAGTGAGAGTGAGAGTGAGAGTGAGAGTGAGAGTGAGAGTGAGAGTGAGAGTGAGAGTGAGAGTGAGAGTGAGAGTGAGAGTGAGAGTGAGAGTGAGAGTGAGAGTGAGAGTGAGAGTGAGAGTGAGAGTGAGAGTGAGAGTGAGAGTGAGAGTGAGAGTGAGAGTGAGAGTGAGAGTGAGAGTGAGAGTGAGAGTGAGAGTGAGAGTGAGAGTGAGAGTGAGAGTGAGAGTGAGAGTGAGAGTGAGAGTGAGAGTGAGAGTGAGAGTGAGAGTGAGAGTGAGAGTGAGAGTGAGAGTGAGAGTGAGAGTGAGAGTGAGAGTGAGAGTGAGAGTGAGAGTGAGAGTGAGAGTGAGAGTGAGAGTGAGAGTGAGAGTGAGAGTGAGAGTGAGAGTGAGAGTGAGAGTGAGAGTGAGAGTGAGAGTGAGAGTGAGAGTGAGAGTGAGAGTGAGAGTGAGAGTGAGAGTGAGAGTGAGAGTGAGAGTGAGAGTGAGAGTGAGAGTGAGAGTGAGAGTGAGAGTGAGAGTGAGAGTGAGAGTGAGAGTGAGAGTGAGAGTGAGAGTGAGAGTGAGAGTGAGAGTGAGAGTGAGAGTGAGAGTGAGAGTGAGAGTGAGAGTGAGAGTGAGAGTGAGAGTGAGAGTGAGAGTGAGAGTGAGAGTGAGAGTGAGAGTGAGAGTGAGAGTGAGAGTGAGAGTGAGAGTGAGAGTGAGAGTGAGAGTGAGAGTGAGAGTGAGAGTGAGAGTGAGAGTGAGAGTGAGAGTGAGAGTGAGAGTGAGAGTGAGAGTGAGAGTGAGAGTGAGAGTGAGAGTGAGAGTGAGAGTGAGAGTGAGAGTGAGAGTGAGAGTGAGATGGTGTGATGTGTAGATGTGGTGTTAATTTTTTTTAAAAGTTAAGGCACGGGTGTTAAAGTGAAACCTCCAACATAGACAAAGCCATATTGTCAGGCATTCAGTTCAGACGGGCAGTACTTAGTCCTTGTTCTGTAGTACTTGTGCACCATCCTTGATGAAGGATTATGCATGATGCTATGCATGATGTTTTTGATGGCATAGTAGATGGAGCCACTAGAGGAAGAAATGATTGGTGTGTTTGAAATGTTGTCTGTCCATGCATATATCCTGCCCACATTACATTGTCTTGTAGCTCCTGTCTGGAGCTTTCAGAGTGAAGACTGGAAGTTGGGAGGAACTTGAGGTTTCATAGGTATTTTTGCCTGTATAGGATTGCTCTCTAGAGTTTGTCGGGTTTGGGGAGTAGTTGCAAGGAGGGCTTGTGCAAGTGATGATTGCTGTATAGAACACTATAATGCCATAGGCTTGGCCGCTGCAGTGCTGGCAGTGTGAACAAATAAAGCACATCTTAATGGGGCTAAAATGAGATTTTGCAAATGTGTGAAATCTTGTCAAAATCATGTTCTTTTGTTTCTCTTGGATGAATTGAGAACCAGGACTTTTCCGCTGATTTCTCAATCAAAGAACATTTTAAAAAACCACAAAAACCCCACCATTGCATACGTGCAAAATGGCCCTCGTCCTTAACAAAAATGGTGGCAATAGTGTTGCCGCTAGTGGCCATTTTGCACATGTACAAAACAGTCCGATGGTCATTTTGCACATGCATATCCAGTTTCAGAAAGGAGCACTGGATTAGTGTTGAATCTAAGAGATCAGAGTTAGTTTATCACCTTGAAAACCATGTAATGGTGCTATATAAACATTGATAACAGTAGTTTTGGTTACTCTTTAATGGAAGATATTTCCCTTAAATGTTAATTTAAATTGTTTAGTTAAATTTTATTTCTACTGTGCAGTTGTTTAATTGATCTTTAATGAATGGAAATGAGTATTACAGTGATTAAATAAATTTTGCCCATAGTATATGTACTATAGTGTAAATAATGTAAGTGTTAAGGTACTATGTATAACCGCTGAACTTAAGTACTATACGCTGATGGTATACAGAGAAGGATGTGTTAAGTAGTCTGATAATTAAAATGACAGTATTTCAGTTAAATTCCCAGGCACACAGTCATCCTCAGTAAACCTGTGAGTATATCTGTTGGCACACATAAATGGTAACATGGTGTGAAAACTATTTGAGTATTCAGATTTGGGTACAAGTACGAGCTTAGCATCATGTAGGCTTACATTTTTTTTGAACGCAACCAGGTCTTTGGGCAATCTGGTTATTTTGAGAAGGAGACTGATGCATTGCAGTTTGCTTTTATTATGGCAAGTTAAGCAATACTTAAAGCACATTTAATTCAAGTACTGTTGCCTAATGCTGATTAATCTATGTATCTGTAGAATTCTTTTTCTAGAGCTGGCTTTGCTCTTCATGTAAGTGTTGTAAATTTTAATGAGTCTCTTAATGAAATCCGAGCTTTGAGAAAAGACTGTACATTTACAAGTTACTGGTTGCTATGTGGCCTTCGGCTAGAACCTTGTTTTAAATTCTGTTGCTACACTGTTACCTATTGACCTTTGCTGGGGTCAGGTTAATCTGATCTTGGAAGTCCCTCATGATGCGGGTTACATTAATGTGATCCTTTCTAGCCCAGCTAAAATTACCCCCAAAAAAGTCAAGATGCTGAAATGAAGGTAGTGGGAAAAGTCAGTTGTTTGGAATTGTAAGTCAGTGTTTGCCAGCCGAATGTTTGAGGTCAACAGTGCGATTGCAGAGGAATCTATTCTAATTTGGCTTTTTATTTGCTTAGCTCTGTCTCTCTCTTGGGTGCCAGAGTATTCTAAAGCAAGCTTTCAGAAATCAATCCTTAAGAAATGTCTTTGTTTCTACTCTCATTTTAACTGGAAATTGCAGAAATGAGATCCTACAGTGTCAAAAGCCAGTTATTACCTCTAATCTCTAGGGGGCAACCCAAGTGTAATGAGACATGAAGCTGTTGTGGTTTGTTTATAGTGAGTGTGTCATGCTCACACCACATGAAATAAGCTTAACATGGACCCTTGTGTTGCTTGAAGAGGAAGGGTGCTCTGTTTCCTGTTGGATTAAAGAACTCTGCTTACGGCCTTGTAGGGAACCAGATACAAAAATGTAACTGCAAACACTGTTGTGTTGTTGGCTATTTTCGTAATTAGGTAATGTTAATATTCACTGCGTAGCTTTAGTTGTGTAATTAAACTTTTTAAAATAAATTAGATCGTGCCCTTAATTAACTATGGGTCTGACATTGTATATAGACCCATATATACAATGGGTCTACATTTCCTACACATGGAGGGCTCAATCCCAACCCCCTGTGGGTCCTGCATGGGTCCATGTGAGATGCATGTACAGATGCCATGGAAGATGTGCATGTGCCATTTGAACAGCATTCAGGATTTTGGATTGATAAGACAATTGTCTTTATTACAAGACAATTCATAAGGAATAGTTCTTCTGCTTTGCAGTTTGCTGTTGCATAAATCACAGCTAGCCACTCAACTTTACTCTGCAGCTGTGTAGTCAAGTGAGCTTACTGTCAGTGAGTGTCCTAGGGACAAAAAAGAACACAAAGGCACAGGAGTTAGGTCCATAAGTCATGTTCCGGGAAGCACAAGCAGTGAAGATTGACTATAGTTTTTCTGGCAAAGTGCAATTATTCTGTGTTTGGTTTTCCTCCAGCTACCAGATTATGAGTTACGTAGCTGAACTTTCTCCCAGACCTGCTTTTGTTTGTGGTAAAAAGGATCCAATTTAGCACATAAAATTTTGATATAGCATGTTTTATATCTGTTCAAGGTAGTTTAAAAGTTGTGGATGAATTAAGTGGGTTCCCTATTTGGAGAATTCTCTTGGAGGAAGGCTTTAGATTTATCAGTAACTGGACAGCTTTCTGTGGAGGGGGGAGTCTATACAGATGGGATGGGCTCCACCTTAACCATAATGGAACCCGACTGCTGGCACTAAAAATTAAAAATGTGATAGAGCAAACTAGAACCTGGGGGAAAGCTGACAGGCACTGTGGAGTGTACAGTTCGGACTGTGGCATCTATGCAGGATGATGATAACTTAGGGGGTTTAGACTGAGGAAGGGATAAAAATTAAGGGACTTAAGTCGGAATTTGCTGGAGAACAGCTAAATAACAATTCCAGGGTGCCTGATACAGTCCCCTGTAATGTGCACAGTAAAAAGAATACACATAAATGTCTACATGCAAATGCTAGAAGCCTAAAAAGTAAGATGGGAGAATTAGAGTGTATGGCGCTAAATGAAGATCTAGACATCATAGGCATCACGGAGACATGGTGGAACGAGGCTAACCAATGGGACACTGTAATACTAGGGTACAAAATATATCGGAATGACAGAGTAGATAGAGTTAGTAGTGGGGTGGCGCTATACGTAAAAGACAACATTTAGTCAAGTACAATTCAAATTTTAAAGGATGCAAACTGTTCCCTAGAATCTCTATGGATAGAAATTCCAGGTATAAAGGGCAAGAGTATTGCAGTAGGGATATACTACCGTCCCCCTGACCAGGATGGAGAGCCTGATAAAGCATTGATAAAAGAGATTACTAAAGTCGGCTACTAAAGTCGGCAACATAATAATAATAATAATAATAATAATGGGTGACTTCAATTACCCTAATATTGCTTGGGTGAATGTTACCTCTGGGCGGGATATGGAGTTCAAATTTCTGGATGCCGTAAATGACTGCTTCCTAGAACAGCTGGTTCTGGAACCAACAAGAAGTGGAGCTATTCTAGATCTAGTCCTGAGTGGCACGCAGGACCTTGCGCAAGGAGTAACTGTGGCAGAGCCACTAGGCAATAGCGATCATAATATGATCACATTTGACATAATTTCTGGCGTGAGAAAGACAAACAAAAGTACAGTGGTAGCATTTAACTTTAAAAAGGGAGACTGACAAAATGAGGAAACTAGTTAAAAAGGAACTAAAAGGCACAGTTGCAAGGGCTACAAGTTTGCAAGAGGCGTGGAGGCTGTTTTAAAGCACCCTTCTGAAAGCCAAGATGAAATGCATCCTGAAAGTGAAAAAAGGAATCAGGAAGACCAAAGGTCTTCCACTGTGGCTAAATGAGGAGATGAAGGGGCTATTAGAGCCAAAAAGGCATCCTTTAAGAAATGGAAGGCTAGTCCCAATGAAAATAATACAAAAGAGCATAAACACTGGCAACGTAAATGTAAAGTGTTAATTAGGCAGGACAAGAGAGATTTTGAAGGGAGGCTGGATAAAGAGGCAAAAACAAGCGACAAAAACTTTTTCAAATATATCAGAAGCAAAAAGCCTGCTAGGGAGTCAGTTGGGCCATTAGATGAGAAGGGAGTAAAAGCGACACTCAGGGAGGATAAGGACATTGCAGAGAAGCTGAATGAGTTCTTTGCGTCAGTCTTCGCTGCGGAGGATTTTGGGGAGGTACCCACGTCGGATCCTTGCTTTGTTGGTGAGGAATTGGAAAAGCTGTTACAAATCAATGTGACGTTGAAGGATGTTCAAGGGTAAATTGACAAACTGAATACTAACAAGTCACCAGGGCCAGATGGCATTCACCCCAGAGTTCTGAAGGAACTCAAATATGAAATCGCAGACCTACTGTTAGTAATTTGTAAC
>QEPC01008745.1:3894974-3910784 GCA_003113815.1 Sphenodon punctatus
CATAGCTGAACTAGAAAAGGTACAGAGAAGGGCAACAAAAATGATCAAGGCCATGGAAGGGCTCCCATATGAGGAGAGGCTTGGTAGGTTGGGGCTCTTCAGTTTGGAAAAAAGACGACTGAGAGGAGATATGATAGAGGTCTATAAAATCATGAGTGGTGTGGAACTAATAAACAAGGAACAGTTATTTACCCTCTCAGCTAGTACTAGAACTAGGGGACACTTAATGAAACTCATGGGTGGCAAGTTTAAAACAAATAAAAGAAAGTATTTTTTCACTCAGCGTATAATTCGGTTGTGGAATCTACTGCCAGAGGCTGTGGTAAGGGCCAGTACTATAGCTGAGTTTAAAAGAGGTTTGGACAAGTTTCTGGAATATAGGTCCATTAGCAGCTATTAGCCAGACAGGATCAGGGAACATGATGGGAGCTGGGGAACAGCAACAGGGAATGGATCCCCCATTGAGACCTGGTGGGTGCTTCTCTTAAGCCACCGTGATTGGCCACTGTCGGAGACAGGATGCTGGGCTAGATAGACCATTGGTCTGACCCAGTATGGCACTTCTTACGTTCTTAAATCAATTTAAATAAAATTAACTTAAAATCCATGATTTATCTGTGTCCGGGTCAACAGGCAAAAACTATACTTTTCTAAAGAACAAGTCTGCAGCTCAAAGGTTAGTACGCATTAAGTCATGGCAGTTTATAAAGTTAAAGATATTGTTTTCAGTGGATCTTCATAGTCAAAGAACTACCAGATTTTCTAGTTTGTTACTCTGCATGTGACGGCCCACAACCCTACCGACCTCATAAACTTAAAATATAAAATATATTAAAGTCTTAAAATGCTCAAAAATAGTGTGCCAGATGTGCTGGAGAAATGATGTGTTCCCATTCCTAAGGGAAATACTGACCTTTTCAGGAGTGCTTTTGAGTGTCTGGTGGTACTTGGTCATTTTTACCTGGCTTCTGCCAATTTTTTGTCACTTTCTGGGACTTTTCTGTCATTTTCTGCGAATTTTACAGCAGTATTACAGCACTTGTATGGCAATACAAAGGGCTTGGGACTGGTCCATGGTAGCCCTGTTCAATTTGTCAAAAACGATGGAAAATAGCGAAAACATCAGGGAAGCAAGTAAGTTTCCACATTGCAGGAATCCTTGGCAAATACCTAGCTTCCAACGGAAGCAGCACTCACTGATATTTTTTGTTTCAGGTCTAAAACTGAGATTTACAAATGCCAAAAGCTTCCAGCAGCATTAACTTGTTGAGATTCAAGCTGATCACTGAAGCTAGCCAGTTGTACACCCTGCTGTAGGAGGAGGCAAAAAATCCCTTGGGATCACCAGCCAATCAGATCTGGTGGTGGTGGGCGAGTTCAGTTCCAAACTTGTGTTCTGGTAATCAGTTAGCCCATGAACTCATGAGTCGGACCCGATGGACAAATAGATAAGAACTTGTACTCCTGAGCACCAGATGACCACCATGCAGTGTCCCCCATCTTCAGCCATGGCTAGTTAAGAACATAAGAAGTGCCATACTGGGCCAGACCAATGGTCCATTGAGCCCAGCATCCTGTCTCAGACAGTGGCCAATTTTGATTGTTTTGGAGAAGTACCCCGTAGGTCCCAATGGGGCAAACCATTTCCTGTTCGCACAATCACATCCCCCCAGCTCCCAACAGTAAGAAATTATGTTGCCTAAACCCAGTTGGCTAATATCTGCTAAGGGTCCTACTCACCAAGAACTTATCCAATCCTCCTTTAAACCCAGCTGTGCTACTGGCCTTGACCTCAACCTCTGGCAAAAAAATCCACAAGCTAATTGTGCTTTTAGTGAAAGACATATTTTCTTAGTTTTAAATCTGCTACCTGTTGGTTTCCTTGAGTGTCCCCGTAGTTCTAGTACTATTTGTGAAAGTAAAAGCTTTCCTATTTACCTCTTCCACACCACTCATGGTTTTATAATCTTCTACCATTCTTCTGTCGTCACTTCTCCCAGCTGAAGAGCCCTAACCTATTGAGCTTCTCTTCATACGTCGGGAACAGTTCTATGTTATTTATAACTTTCATTGTCCTTCTCTGTATCTTTTCTAGTTGAACTATTCCTTTTTGGAAATAGTACAACAAGAACTGCACACGGTATTTTGATGCCTTTGGAAGAAAAAGGATGAAGAAAAAACATTTCTTTTTAGGGAGAGGAGGAGATGCTCATCTTTCCTGATCCCTGAAGACAGCTTACTGAAGAAAATCAGCAATCTTTGCATCCAACATGACATTCACTTGTTAATAGCCAGCCTCATTTTAGCATAACAGTCACAACCAGAATCAAGCTGTTACTTAAAATTAACCAGGTATTTTATGCTCCTGTGCTCAATTTCTATAGCCTTTTTCCTTTATTAGAAACCACTTTCTATTTACCAGCCTAAATTTATTAATTGCTAGTTTAGACAGATTGGTTCTTGCATTAATGTTGCTTTTCAGATTAAGTAGTTCTTTCCATTCCTTTGTGTTTATCCAAGTACAGCCATTGGGTACAATCATGCCTCACTTCGGTCTCTTTATCAGACAGAACTCTTTTAACCTTTCCTTACAAGTAGGTTCTCCATATACTCTTGGTAGTTTTGCACACTTTTGCAGTTTGAATTAATGGGTTTTCAATATGTGTGACCATGGAACTGTTATGCAGCTTAGAGTGGCCAATATACAAAGAGCTTAGGCGGCATGGTATGTTGTACTTAAATACGTCTCTGTGCTTAAGGGATGTTTAAATTGGCCCCATGCTTAACCTGTTCATGCAATATTAAAAGAGCTGAAAAGTTGGCAGAAAGTGTTCCGACATCTTGATGAGCTGTCATAAAAAGGCATTGACAGAATTTGAAATGATCCTCTATAGAATGTATGGCAGACCCAGTTTGTAGACACAAGACTTACGTCTTAAATACTTATCAGTTGCTAGTTTATACAGGCAAGTGATGAAATGGAGTAAGATTAGAGTTTGTTCTGTGCTACAAATGTTAAGTGTCTTTCTAGGGCTAAAATGAGATCTTGCAAAAGAGAAAGAGCTTGTCAAAATCCCGGTGCTTGGTTGGTTCTGGGACAAACCAAGCAGCAGAATATCTTCGCCAAATTCTCAAGGAGGAGGGGAGGAAATACTGTGCATGCGTAAAATAGCTGCTAGGCTGTTTTTCACATGTACAAATGGCCATTGCCCTTAATCAAAATGGTGGTGATAGTATCACCACCATTTTGGTTAAGGGCAGTGTCCATTTTGTGAGAAATGATTATGAGCAACAGTTTAGCTGCCTATTTCACCTCTGCTCTCTGTTCTTCTGAACAAGAACTTAAATAACATACTGGGACAGACCAGTGACCCACCTAGCCCAACATCCTATCTTCCTGCCTAGTTTACAAATTTGCAAGTGCCATGTGTTAGTTACAGGGGGAAAGGATTCCCTGAATGACAGGACAGTATGTGGTGCATTAGAGCGAAAACAAAAGCAACAATAGCCATGCCCAAGTAACTATTGGTTCATTTAATAGGTGGACGCAGACTGGTAACTTGTTATGTTCCTGGTCTGTGTGCACCTCACCAACGTCTCTTTCCCTGACACGTAGCGTTGTCTTCCAAATTGAGAAGGATGCCATGCAGGCTAAGGGAAGAACATGTGTTGGCACCAGGGCCAACATTTATTTCTTCGATCTAATACGGGATTGTTGCAGAGGAGTGTAGCAATGCACTTCCCCACAGCAATTCTCCTTTTGTGCGCCGATCTATTTCAAGCCAGGTAACGATTCCTGGCTTGAAACACAACAGCATCAGGAAGATCAGGAGGATCCTTACCGGGGAGCACAGCACTGCTTTCCCTGGCAAGGATACACCCCTGTACTCCCACTTTGGTGTCTTTCAAACCCAGTCTGAAATTCAAATAGACCAGTGTGAAGGAGACAGCCAGTGATGGTTCACTTCTTGCTGGACTCCTTCTGAAAGTGGTCCAGTTGGGGTTGCTGGGCTGTTTGTTATATGCTCATTCCCACTGAACATGTGGTTATGGCCCACTGGACACACAGCCCTGTCTCATGACCGTATCCCAGAGAGTGTGGAACAGTGCGGGTGAATGCAGGCTAATGTGTGCCCATGTATTCACATATTTTCAATTATGCAAGGAGGCTGCACATAACCTACAGGTATGTCAGCACCATAGATTTTGGGGCGAAAAGCCGAGAGCATTTAGATGAGTGACTGCTTTCTGCCCCTATCTTGACTTTTGGCGTCACTATTATTATTATTATTATTTATTATTAGCATTATTATTAGCATTTATATAGCGCCAGCGATGTACCTGGTGCTTTACCAAAAATAAGATGTGCTTGGACATCCCGACAGTACATTCCCGACACTTGTTCTTTCCCCGATATTGTGTTCTCCATAATGATCCGAGTAGAATTACCATCAATATGGCTATGGCTCAAACTGGCAGACAGGCAACAACTAGCACCACTACTACCACTGTCGAATCTCAGTTGCTCACCGCCTACTGATCTGCCCACCAATGTTGCATTTCCTGGGCCGAGGAAGAGACGAAGACCTTCACCACTCTAGGGGGGAACAGAAGGTGCAGTATGCCCTGGTGAAGTGCTACAGTAACAAGGTGGGCCCACATAACGCAGATTTTGGCCCACATAATGCAGCAGGGAGGCAGGGCCCCATAGAACAACAGGCCTCATGAGCACTTCCTCAATTCATGTTTCAGTGGTGTGTCCAAAGTCTGCAGTGTACATGCAGCCAAAGAAGTAGAACTGATGCAAGATGCGGGCATCATGATTTTTCCCGGACCAACCAGCCAGCACACCCATGAAACAGGTATGGTGATCTACTATGGCCTGGAGAACCATACAGAAAAATGCCTTCCTGTTCAGGTAGTCTTTGTTATGGGTTTAGCGGATGATGGAGATATGGCTCCTATTGATCGCCCCTAAACAATTTCCCCTACTTATAGCAGGAAAGAGCACCTGCCTGTTTGTTAGGCTAGTCCCACTAAACCTGTGCATTGGGGCTGCACTCAAGAACTATATGCAAGGGGGTGCCCGTTTATTAGGCTCTACATGCTAAACTTGTGGGGACTGTATGGATTGAACCTGGACTCCAACAGGCTAGGGACTCATTTGTTAACACCCTTGTAAACAGTCTGTGAGAGTGAGGAGCTAGGCTAAGCCTAAATCAGAAGGTTATTTTTTAATAGAGGTTTAAAGGCAGAGAGAAAGAGAGAGCGCGGACGCAGAGCTATTGGTCTTCACCACATCCTCTCTAAGAAGTTTCTCTCAGTCAGTAGTTGCTAACTGATTTTATCCGAAGTGTTATTACTTAATGTGTTTCCCTAAAACTAGTTGCCGGCATGGTGAAAGAATCTCCACTTTAATTAGAAGAAAATTTCTAGTCTTGATGTTTGTCAAGGAAAATTTACAGCTAGGGCAATATTGTGGCCTAATGACGCAAAGATTTGGATTGTGTGTTTCAAACCTATTACCTGGGTTTTATTTATTTATTTATTTATTTATACATACAAGCATTTGTAGCCCGCTCCCTCCTGCACAACGGCAGCTCAGGGCAGCGTACAACACAATCATAAAATAACAATAATAAAAACATCCAAAATACTACAAAGCATAAAAATATAAAATATACATAGCGGGTTCAGGCAATAAAACAATAAAACCCTCCCACACCAGCTACCCTCACCCCTCCCTGAAGACCCGGTGGATCATCCAGATTTTACAACATCTATGAACATAGGGGAGGTCTGGGGCCAAACGGGCCTCCAACGGGAGGGAATTCCACAGCTAAGGTGTGGCCACCGAGAACACCTTTCTGCTGTCGCCACCCGGTGTACCTGGGGGACTTTGATCTGGGTGCCCCCGGCCAACCGCAAGGGTCATGAAAAAACCTGAGGTTTGAGGCGGTCTCACAGGTAAACAGGACCCAAGCTGTTTTGATGGTTGCTTGTGACTGCACCTTCAATTTCTGAGTTCTATAATCCTTTCTCTTGCCTAATTTTGCAGCCACTCTGGTATGATTTATTCCTATCCAGTACCATGCTACGCTGATTGAGACTTTCTGTGCAGACTTCTTAGCTTTGCTAACAACATTCCTGACGACACAAGTCGGACAAAAAGTTTTTTAGCATAGCCAAGGGGAACTAATTTTAGGCAATAACAACTGTGAGAGAACTTTCCTCTTTCCTTTCTGCTTGTAGCATAGCCTTAGACCTGATTACAAACCTTAAGCTATAAATTCTTGCACAAAAATATTAACTTAGTGCACTCATGTAGATATATACTTTCCAAGGCACATTTTACTTTGCCCATGTTAATTGTACCATTAGTCTAAAGAGGTGAATAATTCACTCAACGTATTGCAACAATTATGTTGATTTTGAGCATTACGCATGAGGAGTCGTGAAGCTCTAGCTTGATTTCAAAAGAAAAGTCTCATCCCTATAGCATTACATCCGTCAGTTCTTATTAGGTCAGATATTCTCTGTCAATATCAAAACCAGTGAATTTGGCATATTTGTATTGTTTGGCAAAGTGAGATAGAAAAGTATTTTGCAACTTTGTTTTGCTTTTCAGATACTTATTACATTATTTTTCTCAAATTTTAGATGTTAAAGAGAAGCAAAAAGCTTTCCCCTCAAGATATTTGTCTAACAGAATGAGGATTTGTCTGAAACAATATGCTGTTGGAATATTGAAGCAAACCTGCAAAACATGTTAGCTAAAAACATTTTGTTCTAGTAGGGTGCAAATGGCTTGTACCTAAGACGGTATCACAGAAAGAGAATTGTCCTCTCCAAAAGAAGTAATCCAGCAAAAATAGGCAAACCACTTCCAAGAGTCCAAAAAGGCAGCCCAAAGGTCTGTAAGCTTGAGGATTTTTTTTAGTGCTAATTCCAAACATTACCAGTAGCAAATTGCACTAATGATTTGGCGACTCCAAACAAACTACTCTCCAATAGAGTACGGGCTTTGGGAAAGCATACTATGCATAGGTAACTTAATATTTGCTTGTTTTGGATCCTCTCCCCACCCCCAGGACTTTACAGCACTGCAAGGACTTATGGGAAGTCAAACGTGCACGCCTCTTACTGGGCTCAGTTTTGTCATTACCACTAATGACATTGTAGTAGCAGATGGGGAGACACAAACACTGATGGATATATGTCAGTCACTTATTAGTGATTTAAAAGTTCTCTCAATGAAGAATAAATAGTGTGCTGTAAAGGTAACCAGTTTTCTCCCAAACAAGCAGGTAACCAACATCTGGTGGCAACTCAGAGGCCCTTTGGGGATTGTTTATGGTCATGGAACCACTTTTATGCACTAGTACTCTTCATTTTCTTGCTCAGATACTGATAAAATAGAGGGGATACCTTCTTCCCCACACTTCTGATTTTTTCTTTTCCCTCTACAGTAACTCGAAAAGGAAAAACAAACAAACAAGCACAACAACTCGCAGTTGATGGGCTTAATGTTGCTGGTCCGAGTAGTAAGTGTATTGCATGGTGGCAACAGCAGGATACCTGCAGCAATTCAATTAATTGACCTATGGAAAGCACAAGTGTGACTTGGTGCCCTTATAATGCATGCTAATTAGTAGCTTTCCAAAATGTTTCCAGTCAGTCTAGACTCTCCCTTGAAACATAAGCCAGTCAAGTTTACGGTTTTGAGAAAGACTTGAATAATCCGCCTAATCATCTCGTATGTAGTTCTGACTTCGAATTATAATTAAAATTGTGGTGAAATCCTAGCTTTATTTCTTACAGTTAAGGTAATAGTTTATTAGTTTTGACCATAGGTCATAGCAATATAGAATCACAAATCAAAAATAAATAACCAACAACAGAAAAAGAGTCACATAAAATTAAGATAAAATGGAGATTAAATTATAAAAAGATTAAACAAAATTCTTCTAATCAAATTAAAAGAGGAAATCAAAAAATGAATAATAAAGTCATCCTTGAGTTACTAAAAGATGGGTAAAATACTATTATACAATCCAATAGCATAGGAAAATATAAGGAGAAAAGAATTCCATTTCCTACTCCCATGCACAATTAGAAACCCAGTGCCTTTATTGCTTATACATTGACAAACTACAGCAGCAGAAGATGGTCTCCCAAAGTATTAATGGTCAATTAGAAGTTAATGATTTGCAGGCTTTTAAATATTTCTTCGTGGAAAGCTTTTCTTTTATGCAGATTTTTAAATTACTTGTAATATCAATAGATTTGAACTGAGAGTTAAAGCTGATAAATGTGACTTTTATTTAATCTTCAGTGGGAATGGTAAAGCTTAATTGAAATACTGTATGTTGTTGTATGTACTTTTTCACAAGCCTAACTGACCTTCATTGGTGCCGTGGTGAGGATGGCATCTGGCTCTATGGGTCTCTGTAACAGCAGAAAAATAGTGGATTGGAGAAATTCTACTGACAAAATGTGGACTTCTATCATGACAAATCTGGCAGGAGTAGTGCTTCTCATCGTTAAATGGAACACACATTTAATTTGGAGTATAAAGCCTTCATTTGAACTACACAGGGATATATTAACTAAGCAGAGAAGAAACAGGTGGTCTCAGGCAAGTAGGGAAACGTTTTGCTCCTGAGGGCCACTTTAAAAAGTAGTACATGCTCCACAGGCCGCAAAAGAGTTGCATGTGAAAGGACTTAAGGGATGCTATAAGCCAGAAGAGGGAAGAGCAAGATCCAGATCATGAGTCCATTCTCTGTCCTTGAATGCATGCCTTAATGCCCACTCCCTTCTTCCCAAATTCACTTTTTCAGTGTTTGATAGTAGGATCTGAATTGATGGACCAGACTCCAGGACTGGAAAAGGGACAAATAAAAACAGAAGGGGGATGATTTTGGCTTCCAGGTCACAGGGTCTCCATCCCTGGGATCAAGCGATCCGAGACATAGGTGAAGCCTTAAACCATCCAGAGGTGCCGTGGCAGTCTCTCTGAATTCTTTAGTCATCTTCAACTAAAGTAAGGATATGAAAAGCATTTGAACAATATTAGTGAATGACAGTCTTTGTTGGGGAGGAATTGCCTGTGTTCCTTCCCAGATACCTGTTTGAGAAAGTTCTTGATTTAAGCTAATGTTTCTTGTTTGGAAATGAGTGCTCCTTGTTAGATCAGAGCACTCAATTTGCTTTTTTCATACCATTTTGGAGCTAAATTGCTTGAACGTGCATTTTTATTTACCATGAACGGGATAAGGGAATATTCAGCTTCATGTAGACACCGAAGAGAGTGTAAGAGCATAGAATCCTAATTAGAAGAGACTTCAAAGGTCATCTGGTCTAACCCCCTGCTTGGGTGAAGGATGGTTACAACTACAACATCTCCAAGAGATGGCTGTTACGTACACACACACACACCCTGGTGATGGATAGCCTACAACTTCTCGAGGCAACTTGTTCCATTGCTGCATAGCTCATACCTAGCTATACTAACCATACCCAGTTCCCATGAGACTTACTTTCCAGACCCATTATCATCTTTATCACTTTCCTCTGAACCCACTCAAATTTGTCAATGTCTTTTTTGAAATGAGGTGCCCCAAACTGAACAAACTACTCCAGGTGTGAAGTCTGACCAGTGCAGAATACTTCTGCTGACTTGAAAATAATGCTTCTGTTAATGCAGCCTGAAGTTGTACTAACTTTCTTTGCAGCCAGATGACATGGCTGACTCATGTTCAGTTTGTGATCAACCTCAATCCCTACATGTTTGACATGTGCTGCTCCCAAGCCAGGTATCCGCCATCTTGCATTGTAACAATAGACTGAACAGGTAAATAGTACTGTTGGTCTTTCCTAGAGAGAGAAAGGGAGACTCCCTAGCATGCTGATAGTAGATTTTAAAAATGTTAAATCTGAAACTGTAAAGTCCCATTAATAGGGATGGGTGAACAGAACCGAGTTCGGAAGTTCGGTTCGGTTCAAAAATCAAGTTGGGTTCGGAAGTTGGGTTCGGTCGATTGGAAATTCAAACCCCATTGAACTAAATAGAATATTATCTTATAGGGATGGGCGAACAGAACAGAGTTCGGAAATTCGGTTCGGTTTGAAAATCGAGTTTGGTTCGGAAGTTTGGTTCGGTCGACCAAGGTGGTTGAGTTCAGTCCGAACTCTGAATCGCATTTGCCCATCCCTACCCGTTAACAATATTTTTTTGATTATACTGAAAATAGCAAACATTAACAAAATTAAGTACCTGTAAATGCTGCAGAAGCACCCATTTTCACTGTCCCGTGGCTATCATGGTTAGATCTTGCACATTGTGTAGGTGGAGGACTCGGCTGTTCTTGGCAAGAGTTACCTCTTCCCCCCCTTGCAGCAGAAACTCCTAGGGAGAAGCTTTAGCAGCAGGAAGGAAGGATGCTACTGCTCCTCCAGGCCATGAGCTGCCTGGCTAAGCTATCAAACAACTAATGGGGCGGGGGGGGGACAATCATGGCTATTGAAGTGCATGTTGAGAGAGGCAAAAAGCCACCTTCTAAGTAATTTTTTTGTCCAAAACCTTTTGTATGGTATTAGAAATTCAACATCGTCTACCGAAATTATTGAAAGCGGTTTTAAAGGAAAGAAACTAGTTGCTGTCTTTAAGGTTCCTGCTCAGTTGTTTGGATCTCAATGGGTACGAGCACACGGATAAATCTTCTTGCAAAAGAACTAGTAATATTTCTTCCCTGAGCATTTATAGTGCCTATTTATGGGAAAACTAGTAAAAAATAGTTCAAAATGCAAAGGTTGTAATTATGATATATTGCTACAGCCAAGATTAACTTTGCATACAAAATATAGACTCAGACTGCACTGGGACAAAATACGGCTTTCTGTAATAACTTACTCATGTCCATGTTCTGCTACAGTTGTGTAAATTTTTATGTGCATCCATTACGTGTGTAAGGTTTATCCTAAATCTAGTCAGTTACAAAACTTGTGCAGTTTGACAGTTGGGTTAAGCAAACAGAAGAGGAATAAAATTTAAAATGATAGCCCGTACTCTAGTCTTGAGTTGCAATATCCTCATTATTTTGGTAGTAGTCCTTAACTTATGTGGGGCTGAAGAATTCTGTCAGTATGCCAAGCTATTTTCTTTCAACTGAGGAAATGTTGGGGTCTAGCTAGGTGGAAATGGGCCCTGATGCAGACGATGGAATCCAGTGTGTATACAAGTGCTGCATGCATCTGGAACCCGCAGGCACCCGTGTGACTGCACCTATTATTTATTTTTTATTTTATTTTAAAACATTTATTACCTTGCCCTTCCTGCCAAAGGCAGCCCGAGGCGGCTTACAAAATAGCTACACCCCTAAGAAAGATGTTCAGCTATGACAGAAAAGGATAGAAGACTGAAGAGGGACAAAAGTCTGTGCTCCTGAGACGCTGGTGGTATTCTTCCTCTAAAAGAAATTGGTTGTAAACCAGGAGATAGACCGAGGGCTAATATTTGCAACACAGCCATCTAAGTGATATGGCCCAGTGCCTCAAGCTGCTGGAAAAGTACATGATGGAGAGAATGACAGTGCTAGGAACAGCTCCATATATGGTACCCTAATCCCAGTGACCCATGTTCACTGTGTTTTCCCTGTTGGCAGCAATGGGGAAATAGCAGTGAACACAGGTTCCTGCTTAATACTTGTACTTGGTGTAAGACCCCTTGAACTACCACTGAGTGCCCTGATTGGTGTCCCATGTGGGTTTGCACAGCACTAAAACTGAAGAAGCAAGCAAAATAAAATACATGAGCGTGTGAGTTACAAATGCATTCCTTTAGATTCCTTCATGTGAATACATCAAAATTTGCTTTGTCACCTTACGTCGGGCCCCAACTTTGAACCTCCACCCTCCAGGTTTCTGGTCCCTGGAGCAGTGACTGGCCCATCAGGGCCACCACCTCAATGTGCCTCTGGCCCAGCCACTCCTCCCCACGTCTCCTTTGTTGCTGCACACCAGAAGAAAGCAACAACACACAATATGGGTTTGAACGGCTGCACTCTTTATTTATTACTTGACAATATCAAAGGGGGAAGGACTTGGTCGCCCCAATTCCCCCTCTGTATATCTGGGGTCCACCGTCTTTAACTATTCTAACTTGTCAACTGGAAAGGAGGTACCAGTGTTAATCTCAGGTAGCTGCCTCCTGCTTACTATAAGCTCAACTGAAACTTACCCCTACTCTCACCTCAGGATTTCCACTTACTGGGATGGGGCTCTTGTTCCTATACCCCCTTTGTTGAGGGTTGGAAGCAAAGGAGGAGGGCACCTTCATCCACTGTAGGAGCTGTCCCCAGCGGACTCGGTCACTCGCCTCCTCCCCCCTGGGATGACCAACAAACGTGGCCCCTCGGGGCCACAAGGTATAGCCGTTCCCTTCTCTTAAGGAGAAGTTTCTACTTCAGATGCCTTGTATCCCATCAACATTAACCTTCACTATCTCTGAGGACCGCCAGCTTCACTTGGTTGGTTCACTTTCATGCTTCTGCCTCCAGTCACTAACTCTTCTAATTTAGCCTTCAGGACTCCAAGGTACAGATCATATCCCTCTTCTGACAGGTGAACCCCATCAATTCTATATAAGTTGTTGCGGTTAAAACAAATCTCTTTATGTGTAAAGATGTCCCCCCCCGTCCCCTCCCCCCATGATAGCAGTCACTGGCTGCTCTCACTGTTTGCTCTCCTACTCTAGCTGGGTGTTGGGCATCCTTCCAGACCGTACATTCCAGCATATTAGTCCAGATTATCTTTAGGTCCTCGTTGACTCTCCTTGTTAGCCACAGCCCTTGAGTTCTTGAGCAAGTTATTTTCCCCGAGGTGGATGACCAATACTGTGGGGCAAGGAGGGGTTCTTATAGCATTTAAGGCTGGGAGCAATTGCTCCCAAAGCATCCCACTCCTTCCTTTCCATAATATGGCCCCACGCCCACTGAGCCTGAGTTTAGTACCCCACCCACTAAGACCAGACGTCTTTGCTGCCCAATGAACAATGCTATGTGAAACAATCCATATCACCTCCAAGGCCAGTCAGCTGAGAATTCTGAAATTAAATTAAAACACAGGAGTTGTTAGCAATTAAAAGGGAGCTGGGCTGCTCCCCTAGCAGGATTCTGGATCATGCCAGTTGATTACCACATCTTTCACATATGCCTTGAATGCTCCTGAACACCAGCACCCTACTCTCTGGATCTTCTGATCTGAGAAACCAAGAGCTGCTGCTGCTGTGCTAGCGGTGCCTATCCGGAATGAATGCATTCCAAATCCATTTGGGTTGAGTTGTAGGTCCTTGAGGCACGATCTCAGCACTGACCCAAATTGGTAACAGGCTAGGAAGTCACCATTACTATGCTGGAATAGAGGGCTTGGCAAGTGGGGGCTCTCTTTTAAATAGCCCCTCATACCCTGTATGGAGCAAAGTTGGATATCCACCGTTGGATACAGCTTAACGGTTTTCTCCTGCCCTTTCTGGTTGGTTTTGGACCATCTGAGGCACAATGACAATGCACTCCCTTGCGAACCTACATGCCTTATATCTAGAGCTCTTCCCTTTGCATCATTTACGTGAGTCAAGGAACAGTTCGCTTATTCTGAATGATCCAAAAAGCACAATCCTGAATGCTGTGACAAACAAGTTCACCTTGCTGCTGCTGAAGCAAACCCTGGGTAGGACCCCCAGTATTCTCAGCAACAGCTGGGGGTGGGTGGGTGATGGCCGCTCTGGTATCCTCCCTTTGGCCTTGTTTGCATGCCCAGGTCTCTAACTTCCTTCCCATAAAGAAACCATTATCTGGGGGGTGAGGGATGACTGCCAGTTTGCTAAAAAAAAGGCTAATGCTGATATTTTCGAGGCCGCCATCCCTGGAGCTAAGCCCTTCCTCTGCTGCATATGGGGTTCTGGAATGGGGAACCCAGCACCCAGTCCCTCTGAAACCTGAATTCCTGGGACTTGGAGAAGGCCTTCTCATATGCTCCCCTGGTTCTGGGAGCTAGGGAACCTTGTAGTGCCTGGAAAAGTTGTAATATCCAAGGCTCCACATATCTCCAGGAACTGGCTCTGGTTTCTTCCAAGCTCCTGGTACAAGAAGGTGGAATCAGTTTATCTGGAATTGAGAGAGGGCATTGGCTATGCCGTTGTTAATACCAGGTATGTGTAAACAAGATGTTCTTCTGCAAGCAAGCCAAAACAAATACCCTGATGAGCCTCATAACTCTCATTGTTATCGACGACATTTTGTTGATAACATGGACCACTGCCATGTTATTACACAAGAAAAGGATTCTTTTGTTGTTAAATTCGCTCCCATAGCTGCACCGCTACCACTATTGGGACTAATTCCAGACATGTGAGGTCTTTTCTTATCCCTAATTTCGCTCAATCCTGCAGCCATGGTCCGACATACCATCACCCCTGGAAGTAGACCACAAAGCCCAGCCCACCTGCATAGTCGGATTGTATTTGGAGAGATCAGCTTCCAACACGATCCTCTGCCTTCAAAAACTAACCCCGTTGTACTCTGCTAAAAGGGAATCCCAGAAAGCCAAATTCTCCCAAATCTCCCTTGTCACCCTGATATCATTGTGTGTGGGATGGTTGCTCGATATGCAGGCATACAGGCAGGACAAAAAGGCTCTTGCAGGTATAACCACCCAACAGGTGAAGTTCAGGCTACCCAGGAGTGACTGCAGTCACCTCACTGTCATCTTGAGGGCCCCCTTGCAAGTGGCCACCTCTCTCCTGTTGGCCTGAAGTTTGTTGCCTGGGAGGTGAGAGATGGACTGTTGTGTATCCAGCTCTATTCCTAGGTAGGTAAATACGGTCATCGGACCTTCATTTTTTTCCAGTGCCAGGGGAACTCAGAGTTCCTAGCCACCTGTTGGAAGGTGCTAAGCAGCTGACTGTATTCAGGGCTGACAGCCTTACCCACAAAGAAGAAATCATCCAGATAGTAGGTGACTTATTCCCACCCCTTTCTCGGTGCACCACCCACTTGATTACCAAACTGAAATTCTTGAAAGCCACACAGGATATCGAGCATCCCACTGGCATGGCTTTATCGACATAAAATTGGTCCTGGAATTAAATCAAAGCAGTTCTAAGTCATCTGGCTGGACTGGTAGAAGGGAGAAGACTGATTTCATATCACTCTTTACAAGAAGGGCTCCTGGGCCGTAGGCCTTCACCATTTCATCCGCTGAGTCAAATGATGTGTACCTAACTGAACACAGCTCCCATTGTATTACGTCATTCACCGACTCTCCTTTGGGATAAGAGAGATGGTGTATGAGGTGAAACTCCCCTGGGGCCTTCTCTGGAACCACCCCCACAGGGGAGATCATAAGCAAGGGAATTGGGAGGATCCAGAAGGGACCCACAGTCATTCATTTCATCACCTAATTTTTTTCTTTACTATGTGTGCATGACCTCACACAGACTTCAAATTGGGGGCCTTTAAATGATAATGGGGGCCCTCTGTTTTGATCCTGAAACCTAACTTAAAACCTTCCATGATATATTTGGTGGTGACTGTGTCAGGGTATTATTATCATTATTATTATTTATTATTAACAAACATTTATATAGCACCAGCAGTGTACCTGGCACTTTACAAAGTAATAAATTAGACACGGTTCCTGCCCCTAAGGCTTACAATCTGAGAGACAGGAGCTGGGGGAGAGACATAGGAAGGGGAACAGAGGGAGAGACAAGGGGTCTAACATTCATGAAGACGCGAGGTCTCAAGTGCA